>CM056958.1:25958318-26269182 GCA_029856935.1 Cyclocarya paliurus | reverse complement strand
CACATAATATGATAGTATATATTTATTTCATATATAGTTCCCACATACTAGCATAAGAAATTATTAAATCTTATCGACTAATTACTTTATAAATTATAAAATATAATTAGGAAGTATATTCAATATATAAGCATAAGTAATTAGATTACATATTATATATTCAATTATAAAAGTGTTATACTTATATTATTAGATAATACATATATGTATATGTATATGTACATTGGTGTATATATATATTTATTAATATATAAATGAGTTTTAATCGAGTCAAGCTAACAAATCGACTCGAACAGAAATGAGCAGGTCTTAACGAGTCTTAGCTAAGTCGAGTTTTATCGAGTATTTTTCATTTACTAATCGAGTGAGTATTTGATTTTACGGACGAGATTTTTTTTTATGAGTCGAGTTTGATTCGAATTTAACCGGCCGAGTATCAAGCAGACTATCAAATAGACTTGTTCATTTACAGCCTTAGTCTCCTGATGTGTAACCAATAACTACCTTGTCAAAGCTGCTATTGTACATGATATAATACTCCCCTCTGATTTTCGTTGCTCTTGTTAAAGAATCTTCATATGTCCAAAGCTCAATAATCGATTTTCTGATTACACGGTGATTTCAAGCAATAGAGAAGAATTGCATTAAAGATAACCGCCAATTCCAAAATATATGGAATGTTTTTGGTTTATTAGATATATGTAATTGTTTTTTTTTTTAGAATAACGATATATGTAGTGTTGAATCAGAAAAAAAAGTAATAAAGATGGAGCGGCAGCACTTTACAAAAGAGGAGTCGAGTGGTCAGTTAATATAATGTCTGGAGTGGGCCTAAGGTCCATTTTAAGCTGTAAACGCCACTCTTCTCTATCTCCTATGAAAATCATCTTGCTAGAAAGATTAATGCCACCCTCCAATGCCCTAGGCTTAATTCAAAACATTTATAATGGGATTTCTATGACTTGATTGATAGGTTAGTGTTCCTTATGAAAACTTGAAGATTCATAAATAGTAAACTCAAATCCCAACCATAAAAATTATATCGCTCACCTTCACGGATGATAAAAAAATATTTAAATTTATAACGTTGATTCACACAATTAATCATTATTTAAAAAGTTGGCGACTTAAAATTACTAAGATTTAATCTTTTAATAAAAAGTTGAATTAGAAGTGAGCATGCATTATAAATCGGTTGATTGTTAACTTTCAATAGGGACTGATGAAGGCATAAATAAATCGAAATTATTTTATTGGATAGCTAGTAGCGAACGATCGAGGCGGTGGGCAAGAAATTAAAGCTGCACTACTCCACATTTAAGATTCCATTATTATAAGATAAGTGAACACTACCCTACTTACCGCTCTAAATTTATAAATAAAAGTGACACATTATTTATTTAATTAAATTACGGAACTAAAGATAAATGAGTGTGCGAAAACCAATTTCTCGACACTTTGATAATTTTTCTCTGTTAGTTGGTACATGCATGCTTTGGTCTTTGACCGTTGATGGATTGACGATCAGATTTCTGTCGATCCATTAATTAATTGGGGCCAAACCATGTGATGGAACCAAATTAATTAAGGGATAATATCAAGTTAAGGACAATGCTATACTGTGCCAACAACATGCAATTGCATTGTGCCTCTGCAATTAAATGGCATTTTGAAATTTTGAATGGGAGGCAATGCCTTCTTGAGAAGAGGTAATTTCTTAAATGTTGGAGAAATAAGTGGAAGAAATGGTGTCTTAAGATTTAAAAAAAAGTGGTTGAAATGGCTTTTTCAAAGTAGAAATCGGTGACAAAAGAGGTTTCTTAAGTTGAAATTGAAACTGAAGGCGACAATACCTTCTTGAACATAGGAATGGATGGTGGAATTAGGAGGTTATACTTAGCAATTGGGATAGGGTGTGGAACTATCTTCTTAAATGGTGTCTTTAATATTGGAGCATCATTTGGTTTCTTAAATGGTACACACTGAGCTCTGCACAAACAAAAGCACATGATCATGGTGAATCATACGTTAGGATGTTAAAAAAAACAATCTTTTAGTATTTATAGAGGGGTAGAAAATAAAATAATTCTTTGTTTTCTGTCTTTTATTATTGAAAAATGCTATTCTTATTAATGGTTTTTACCACTAGTTTTTAAAACTTTTATTTTTTTATTTTACTTTTATTATTTTTTGTAACTTAATAATTAAGTAAGTGTTTTTTAATAATATTATAATTTTTTTAAAATATTTAAAAATATTAAAAAAATAGATATAAAAAATATATTAAAATAAAATTAATAAATATTGAACTAGCGGTAGTGGGAGCTCCCACGGTGGGACCAGCACCGCTCTTTATTATTTTATCTGTCAGTTGGCACATTATGTTCTGGTCATTTGATCATTTATTGACGGGTTAGCTTTGATGATTTCACTTAAGCAAAACCCATCAATAATGTTTATGCACAGTTAATAATTTCAGAAAAAGAGAGATGACAACTGTTCACGTAGGACGTTTTCAATTCTACCCTGTCTTGATGCAGAATAGTCAGCCAGAAGTTATAATTATCCTACTTTTTCAAAATGCCTGTCCTGATCAGAAAGGGAAACTTCGTGGACATTGCCTTTGAAAAAGAAAGATGACAATCCATAAAAAAAAAAAAAAAACATTTTACCAGCACTCACCATTTAATGCATGCATGGCCCCCTTATTAAATATATCATAAAGGAAATCATCACTTGTACAGAGGGTAGGAAATCATAAAGGAAAAAGTAAAAATACGTTGCTAAATTGTACAGAGTAACTACATTTGAAAAGATGACAAAAAAAAATATTCAAATCTCAATGAATCATGGCATATTGTTGAAACATTTGCATGCCCCCGTTATTATTTCTATTGATCATAGTGGCAATATGTTAACTGAGTGTACAAATCTCTTCAAATCCAGCAAAGTTATCAAGAAGTTTTTGTAGTCTCCTGTAAGGCAAGCCGAGTTGAGGTGGTCTTTGATTTGACGAGCCGTGACTTAAAAAATTTGAGTTCTTGATTCGAATTTTTATTTTTTTAATAAAATAATTAATAAATTAAATAAATAAAAAAATAAAAAGTCTAATATTAAATTTGCACAATTAATAAGTATAACCTCTATTGTTTATCTTCAATAATATTCCTTTCTTCAATAATGAGCTCCCCTAACCAAATTCCATTGTTTATCTTCAAAACCATTAATGTCAATGAATCATGGCATATTGTTGAAACTTTTGCACTCATAATGATGCCGATAAATAGTTTGATGGACAAAATCAATCCTGGCCCGATTCAACAAAAATTTGTTGCAGTTTTTGTTTTTTTGAGATTTTCAATGATATTTGAGCTAACAAATTTCCATCCCCGCAAGAAGTCAATGACCTTGCGAGGTGTCTGTCATTTTGTCATAATGCTAGCTCCAAGGAAGGCAAAAGTAATGCAACTCCAACCTTAGCCATGTTTTCTTGGCCGAACAAACTGGGTAGCTACAATATTGAGGAGACAATGATTACAGACTTGGAATACATGAGCGCATAAATAAAAACAAAAAAACATATTAATTTGATAACTACTACTCGATCTATGAGGTAGACATTGGCCAAGAAGAATCAAGAAAGTTTAGTTTGATTCCTTTTGGGACAACTGTTCAATGTGGTCGTTAGAGGTGGCCTGCACTTCACACTCCTGAAACAATGTGCATCCAATCAATTTTTGGATTATTTTTGTGGTATCTTTTGCGGCGGTAACCCTTTTGAGAGAAAATAATTAATTATTTTTCTATCTTTTGTTATTTTATTTCCATTCCCACCTTAGTCGTGTTTTTTTCTTTAAAATGATAGAAAACAAAAGAAAAAAAAAAGGAATGAAGGTTAATAATGTAAGAAGCAAAACAAAACCAGGTTGCAAGCTATGTTTTTGCTTCTCATGTGACGAAAGATTAGGTCATGTTTGGTTATGAAACATTGATGAAGTTTATTACTCAAAAACAAATCAAAGATGGATGCAAAGAAATTTCGTTTTCTTGCTTTTATACTTTTGTTTTATTTTTCTTTTGTCCTTTTTGCTTTTCCCTCTCTTTAGAAAATGAAAAGAGATCACATTTGATGTGGTAAAGGTCATTTAATCATTGATTGATTGGTGGTGAGTTTTGAATTTTGTTTGTGGATTGAATCATGCTTATCCTGATGAGATGCCTTCCAACAAAACAAAGGAGACCTCGCGGATGTTTCCTTTGACTCTGCAGCCAACAGTTGTATCACAAATATTAATCCAATGACATCAATGAGGAGAGAAGAATTAGGCTTAGTGGAATACAGCTGGAGATGATGAAGACATAAATAAATCGAAATTATTTAGAGTTTTGCTATTCATCTTCCCCACACTCCACACTCCACACTTTTTAATATTTTTTTAAATTTTTTTTTGAATTTATTTTTTTTAAACTATTTATAATTTTTTATTCACTATTCATATAAAAATATATTGATAAAAAAAATTAAAAAAAAATTAAAAAAAAGATGGAGTGTGGAGTGTGATGTGAATAGTAGGAGGTTGAGTAGAATTTTTGAATTATTTATTAGATAACTAGTAGTGATCGATCGAGGCTGCGGGGCAAGAAATTAAGGGTGCGTTTGGTTGTTGAAATGAGTTGAGTTGAGTTGAGTTTAGATAATAAAATATTGTTAAAATATTATTTTTGAATATTTTTATTGTTTTGAAATTTGAAAAAGTTGAATTGTTTATTATATTTTGTATTGGAATTTGAAAAAGTTGTAATGATGAGTGAGATGAGATGAGTTTGGTTAAGGAACCAAACGAAGCCTAAGACTTCGTTTGGATCTCAACTCATCCCAACTCATTTTAATTCATCTCAACTCATCATTATACATTTTTTAAATCTCAATATAAAATATAATAAATAATTTAACTTTTTCAAATCCTAAAACAAACTTTAATATTAAAAAATAATATTTTAACAATATTTTATCATCTCAACTCAACTCAACTCACTTCAACATTCAAACTCCACATTTAAAACTCCATTATTATAAGATGAGCGAAGATTACCCTACTTACAACCCTGAATATATAAATAAATAAAAAAGTGTGAAAACTGATTTGTCGACACTTTGATAATTTTATTTTTGTGTCTGTTAGTTAGTTAGCATATCATGCATACTCTGGTCTTTAACGGGGAGATTCTTGTCGATCCATTAATTAATTGAGGCCAAACCAAGTGATGGAACCAAATTAATTAAGGAATATCAAGTTAAGGACAGTGCTATACCGTGCCAACAACATGCAATTGCAGTACTGTGCCTCTGCAATTAAGTGGCATTTTGAAAATTTGAATGGGAGGCAAAGCCTTTTTGAGAAGAGGTTTCTTAAATGTTGGGGGATAGATGATGACTACTTAAAAATAGGAATGACTATGAGTGGAAGAAATGGTGTCTTAAGATCTAGAAAAGGTGGTAGAAATGGATTTTCCAAAGTAGAAATTGGTGGAAAAAGAGGTTTCTTAAATTGAAATTGGAAATGAAGGCGACAATGCCTTCTTGAACATAGGAATGGATGGTGGAATTAGAGCACTAGTGGAGTCAACTAACTTTTGTCAAAATTTTATTAAGAAATTCACTTTTATAAATTTAACTAGCCACTTATCAACAACAACAAATAATAGGCTCAACATGAAATCTATCACTATTATATTAAAATATTGATTTTGAACTTTTTATTTTTTTAATTGTAATTGTAATTGTAATTTGAATATTTATTCGTTATTAAAAAACTACATATTAATTTTCTAATATTCATATTATTTCAACCGATAAAATTTTCTAACGGTCCTTTTTTTACAACGGTCATATTTTTTCAATTGATATATAATTGTATTAAAGTTTATAGTTGTATTGAAGTTTATTTTTGTATTAAAGTTTTTTCAACTCATATATTTTTCCGGACTGTTTAGCACCTAGCTAAAGCAGTACAAGTTGCGTTTGATCATGTTTTTTCTCATTTGTTTCTTTTTATAAGTTTTGCAAAGATTAAAAAAAAAATGGTTCCTTCAGCAGACGTGACTTTGCAACGTTAATGGGAAATTGTGGACTAATCTCCTCACGTACATAAGAGAATTTTAAGCGACTGAACATGAGCGGGAGAGAAGTAAGGCGAGAAGCAGCAAAGATAAATTTTTAATCTAAACATAATATTTAACCAGCTTAACAAATTTGATCAGTGATATAATGTGTGGCTAAAATTATTATTCATTTGTTAAATCCATTGTTGGACTTTATTTTACACCTTAACTATTCTTTGACCAAAATTTAATTTTATTGAGCCTACTATTAAGACTCTTTAGGAGGATATACTTAGCAATTGGGATAGGGTGGATAGGGTGTGGAACTATCTTCTTAAATGGTGTCTTAAATATTGGAGCATCATTTGGTTTTTTAAATGGTACACACTGAGCTATGCACAAACAAAAGCACAAGACCATGGTGAATCATATATGTTAGAATGTTAAGAAAAGACCCATCAATAATATTTATGCACAGTTGATAATTTCTTAAAAAGAGAGATGACAACCGTTAATGTAAATCATTTTCAATTCTTCTCTGTCTTGATGCAGAGTAGAATTATCCTACTTTTTCAAAATGCCTATCCTGATCAGGTGGCTTACCACCAAAAGAAAGGAAACTTCGTGGAGATTGCCTTTGAAAAAGAAAGAGGACAATCCATAAAAAAACATTTTACCAGCATTCACCATTTAATGCATGCATGGCCCCCGTATTAAATATATCATAAAGGAAATCATCCCTTGTACAGAGGTTAGGAAATCATAAAGAATAAAGTAAAAACACCTTGCTAAATTGTAAGACTAACTACATTTGAAAAGATGACAAAAAAATATAATAATTCAAATCTCAATGAATCATGGTATATTATATATTATATATATAAATTATATAGAATATAAAAAAATATTATATAATATTAAAAAAATAATTTAAGATATATATTATATAAAACCGGTCTGTTCTGGGCCTAAAAAGTCTAGAATCGAAACTGGACCGATTTCAGCTTGTTTTGCCATTACGAAAACCAGTTTCGGATCAGATCGGTCCAAAATCAAACTGATTTTGACCGGTTCGATCTAGTTTTCTCCCTTTTTTTTTTACACCCCTAAAATTTGAGGAGAAAAGAATTAGAAAAATTGGAATACATGAGTGCATAAATAAAAACAAAAAAATGTTAATTAGATAAGTACTACTCGATTTGTGAGGCAGGCATTCGCAAAGAATAGTCAAGAAAGCTTACTTTGATTCCTTTTGGGACAACTGATCAATGTGGTCATTAGAGGTGGGCTGCACTTCACACCCATGAAATAATGTGCATCCATTCAACTTCACAGTGAAGATAACCTTTGAATAAATAAATAAATAACACTCTCTTTCAATATTTATGGAGGGGGAGAAAATAATTTCCTCTTTTTCTATCTTCTGTTATTTTACTTCCACTCCCACCTCAGTCCCATGTTTTTTTTTTTTTAGAATGAAAGAAATCAAAGGAAAAAGAAGGAAAGAAGGTTAATAATGTTAGAAGTAGAGCAAAACCAGGTTGCAAGCTATATTTTGCTTCCCATGTGCCCAAAGATTAGGCCATGTCAGGTTATGAAACATGGATGAAGTTTATTATTCAAAAGCACAAGTAATGACAAATCAAACATGGATGCAAAGAAATTTCGTTTTTGTGCTTTTCTATTTTTGTTTTGTTCTTTTTTTGTCCATTTTGCTTTTCCCTCTCTTTAGAAAATGAAAAGAGATAATCTTTTATGTGGCAAAGTTCATTTGATCATTGATTGATTGGTGGTGAGCTTTGAGTTCTGTTTGTGGGTTGAATCATGCTTATCCTGATGAGATGGCATACCACCAAAGCAAAGGAAAACCTCGTGGATATTTCTTTTGAAAATGAGAGAATATGGCAATCCATGTAAATTAAACATTTTGCCACCATTCACCATGTAATGCATTGGCCCCCCGTTGTTATTTCTATTGATCATATTGGCAATATGTTAATGAGTGTACAAATCTCTTCAAGTTCCATATTTTTTTTCTTTATGCTCTTCAAGTTCCACATGATGAAGGGTCTGGACTCTGGAATCCATTAATCTAGAATGAAAAAAATAAAATTTAATTATTTAATTTGATTATAATGCTCTCATCCACGTACAGGATGAGATGAACCAAAAAGATACGTTGATCTCCAAGCTTGTGTCATTGGGATGGTTATACCATGTGCTGGAAGGAAACATGCTGTTGTTACTTCAACTCTCCTTACTGTTTTTACAAACTTAACAGTAAAAGAGACATTCACAGAACTAGAATTTCTTTCTTTTTAATTGTTGAACGATAATCTTTCAGTCCGCTTATTCGATGACATTAAACCGCTTAATGCGGTCTCCTTTTTGATAAATTAAGTACAATAATCTTATAAAATAAAAATACAAAGCAGCAATATATATACACTTGAGTAGTTGAATTGGTACGAATTTTATAATCACAATTATGACTTATGAGAACATAAAAGTGGGTAATGTAAAAAATAGAATTACAAACTTTCAGCTCATCCACAATCACCAAGATACAAAAGTTTTTTGTAAGAAAATAGACAAGACAAATTCGGGAATTGCCTTCTACACCCATAAATTCGTAGAGCGCAGAAAATCAAATTGTACAGCAATGTTTTTTTCAAAGTTCAGTGAGAAATGAGAATAGAATGAAAAATGCATTTGGTTTTAGAAAAGCAAAATAAAAAAAATAAATAAGAAATAAACACCTTGATTTAAAACACACTGCTTCTTGAGACACGGGTATTGGCATTTTTGTGCTCGGATTGATGACACAAATCCCAAAAAACAAGGATTTGGTACATGAGATTGTTCAACTACTATGTGAAGACGGATTGTACATTTCTGTAGAAATATGGGAAACTTTATCAATCATTACCGACTTTTAATGCTCTGATTAATAAGCATGATTGTAGAGAGTAGAAAGATGGGCTTCTATTATGCAGCATTCCCTAAAGTTTTCTGGCTACTCCATTATTTCATCATTTGGGATCATGATTTTGGGAATAACTAAGTAGAAATGCTCATTTGCAAAGCCCAAATGATTGACAAAAGGTTTCAATGATTCTAAAAAAAAAAAAAACATTCATAAACCCTAATATATCATGATTCTTTCACTTTAACTGTTTTAGCTAAATTTGAAAAGAAAACAAAAATTGCTTTGTTTCAGCTCTTTGTACATACCTGTTGTTAACATCAAATTTAGAAAGAACAATCTTATATCTTTCAGAATTCATAAGACTTGCTTAATCACTGAAGATCATTTGATCTAGGTGCAACTTATAAACATGATAAAACAAAAAGCTACATTCTGTCATGAACTTACCCATCTCAACCCATTCTACTCTACAACCCTCTGCCCACCAAAAAGACCATAGTTAACACGACTCCAACTAACACCAAAGTAAGACATGAGCCTCTTGATTGTCATTTCATCTAAACACCCGAAGTGAGTGATTTGAGCATGTGAAGCCCCCATCAGCCATAAGATTAGCTCCACTAACATACCTTGCTTCATCGCTTGCTAAGAATAGCACACCATTAGCCACATCATCAGTGGTCAATTCTACTCCCTGCAGGTTAGCATTCTTCCCAGTAAAATCACGAAAACCTACTATGGCATCCTCAGTTCTCTCCTCCTCCGGCAATTGAGCTAAAGCCAAGCCTGTTAGAACAGCATAAGGAGAAACACAATTGACACATATCCCATGTAGTCCAAGCTCAGCTGCAACATTCTTGGTTAGCCCTAAAACAACATGCTTGGACCCTGTGTAGGCATGTGGACCGAGCCCCCCTATGGCACTTGCAACATTGCATAGAGAAACTATAGAGCCCTTCTTCAATGGGATCATAATTCGAGCTGCATGTTTCATTCCAAGGAAGACTCCCTTCACATTTACATCAAATAACTTATCAAACTTTGATATGTCTGCACTGCGGATATCAGGACACAGTGAACCTAACAAACCAGCATTATTGACCATGATGTCAAGTATACCAAATCTACATACATACATACATACATACATACATACATGGGAATGGCCCTGGGTGCGTTAGCCCCGGGGTACACCTGACATAATAATTTAAATTAAAAAAAAAGTGAAAAAATCAATAGCTTATTTGTCTGAAAAAGAAAATAAAAAGTTAAAGAAAGACAAAAAATAAAGATTTAAAAAAATATAAACTTTAGCAAAATATGAGTATTGGTCTACATCCATATTAAATTATTTATTTACTCTCTATATAATAATAAAATATTATTAATTTAATATTAATGACCTTTTGCCAAAACATTATCTTTCATTAAATTATACAATGAAACTACACGTCAAATGGTCAAAGATTTTAAGGGTCTTTTAGTAAAACAAGACTTAACGGAAAAATAAGAAAAGTTAACGGAAAAATAACAAAAATTATTATTCACAATTAGATAGCCACTTATTATAATAGAGTAGATATATATTTATATGTATAATTTAAAAATCAAGAATTAATTATTCCAATCACTAGCTAGTAACATGATCAATTACGGACGTAGATGATAAACATATTGATCATATAGGCAATATATATGTTAAGTGCTGAGAGCACAAATTGTCAGGTTTTAGTTCTTTATGATGTAAATAATTGCCAATTTTATTAGTTTATGGTGCAATTTAAAGAAACATAGTAAATTTATTAACATTTATGGATTTTATGATAACGTCAGATAATATTAATTCTACATTTTGAAGAATTAAAAAATAATAATAAACATATATATTGCAAAAAAAAAAAAAACAACCAATGAGTGTCACCATTTTTCCAAGATCAAGAAAAGTCGTATATTGCATTTGTTTTTGAAAAATAAAAGTAATTTATTAGTGTGAATTTTAAGTAAATGTGATAGAAGAGACCCGACTTAAGAAAAGTAGTCCGTACCGATATCCGGAGGAGAGTTGTTCGAACCTTAAATCATGATATTCATACCGACTTGCCCATTCTGTGAATGAAAAGAATTAATGAGAGAGTTAGAAAAGAAAGAAAGAGAATTAATTTGACTAAATACGTATGGAAATGGTAGTAAAGTGTATATATGCATATGTATGGAAAATAAATGAGCGAGAGGGATCGATGGATCTAAGTATAGATTTGTATATATACTCACATTATAATGCCAAATCATATTTCATTTACTTTTTACTTTTTTTATTGTTTTTAAAAAAAGTTGATTTTATAACTTAATTAAAAGCTTTGAGGTTGCACGGGTCTCACCTGTCTCCCATACATCATCTCCTTGAATGTGTGACCCGCTCCACCGTACTTCTTTTTCTCTTTGACCCACCCTTATGTTGGGGACGCAAGCCACCTTGAGCCATTCTTTTCCTTTTTTACCTTCCAATTCTTTCCTCAACGCAGGACAGTTCTCTATTTTTAAAAAACGAAGGGAGGCAGGGAAGCCCTCTTCTGGCATGTACCTGAGCTTTGGACAGTCGATGATGTCCAATTGTACAAGGGAGGTGAGGTGTTGAAACCCCTCCTTGTCCAATGATTTCAAATTTCGAATTGATTTGATACAAAGATAGGTCAGAGTGGTGGGCAGCAACAACTCCCCAGGAAAGGACTCCACATGATCTTCTGATTTGTCGTTGCCCATTTTCAACCATTCAACACTTGAATGGTGGAGTGTTTCGACGTTCCGGTTTGCAATTAGTTTCTTACAGGTCAAGATCTCAATTTTCTTCAGATTGGATGGGAGTCCCTCTTCTGGAAACGACTCAACTTTTGGACAACTTACTAACTCCAAATAACGAAGCGACGGAAGGAAAATGTGCATCTTATCCGGCATTGACCTCAAGCTCTCACAATTTTTGAGAGAAAACATTGCAAGGTTAGGGGCACGCAATCCTCCTTTTGGAAAAGATACAAAATTAGGACATCTCCATATTCCTATTTTTGATATCACTAAATCACCTCCATGTTGTTCTAGAGATTGCAAATTCCTGCACCCTTCGATTCGAATACTCTTCAGATTTGGGAATAGGTCTAGTGGAAAGGATGTCAGGGAATCACAACAATCCTTCAGGAACAATACTTTAAGGGATGAAAATTGTTGGTGCATGGGGAGCTCACACTTCTTACAATCATCGATAAGAAGTATTTTCAATTTTGAGAGAAAACCATCATTTTCATGTTCAAATTCCAAATGATCACACCTAATTATTTTCATACTGGTAAGTACTGGGAAAGAGTCTATGGAGAGCGAATCCTCGAGATGTTGACAATCCCTAAACTCAGAAATAATCAAGGGAAACCTTCCTCTCAGCTTGGGGCAGTTACTAATATATAAATCTTTAAGTTGAGAAAAAGTTTCAACTTCGTTTTCGGCACCCAAATAAAACCAGTTTTCCCAATTCGACATATTCTGGAACCTCAGAAATTTCAAACTTCCAAATGGCTTCATCGAAGAATTACTACTATTTCCATAAAACTCTGGACCCACAGTAACAACTCCATCCAACCCATGAATGTAGAGTTTATTAAGAAGAGGTAGGTGCCCAAGGGGTGGCAAGGCACTACAATATTTGCAATCAAATAAATTCAACTCAGACAATGAAGTAAGCCCTCCTATCCAATCTGGAAAACCTTTCCCGCCATAGTACTTGATGGAGAGACTTTTCAAGTTTTCAAGGGGCTGCAGATTTTCAAGTACACCTCTTTGACTTTCCGAAATACCAAGTACTTCTTCTGGAGGACTCCATTCTAACCCCAACTCCTCGAGGTAACCTTTCGTCTTCAAGCTTGCATCCAAAGCCTCATCGGCTGATCTAACATTTTCGAGCTCTTGAATTAAAAGCATTCCCCGAAGATTTTTTAGTTTTCCCAATTCTCCAATGCTAGACCCACTGGCACTGTCATGTTTGCTGACAACGAATTTTGGCAACGTCTGGAGACAATTTAATCTACCCATTTTTATTGGCATCTCCTTTAATTTGGCAGTTCGATCAATTTCAAGATGACGTAAATTAATGAGTTTCCACATATCTCTTGGCAATCTATCCAAATATATACACCCTGATAACTTCAACGTTTGCAAATTGCACAAATTACATATGTAATCGGGCAACCTGTTAAATGGTGCCCCAGAAACATCCAAATAACGTAGATATTTCATCTCACCAATTGAATCAGGCAACTTAGTAATCCCACCGCCTATGCTGCCTAGGGAGAGAACTTTTAAGCACAATATTGTCCTTGGCATTTTGATGTCCGCAACCACTATAGTTGAAGTACCTAATGTAAGGAAAGTGCGCAATTGTTTGGCCTTTGAAAGATCATCTTCAATATCTTGGAATTTCCCCCAACTTTCACCGCAATACGATACATAGCGAGTCATCTTCACAATTTTTTTTAAACTATCAGTGCCAAATTTCCCAGTCACGAAATTTGCCAAGTCGTTGACAAGATCATGCATTACAAAACCCGACTTGGTTTCAATTGATTGTTGAAATAGTGATCTTGATACGAGAGCATGGAAGTAACGATTGCCAACTTCTTCTATAGTTAGTATTTCGGATTGTTGCAAGAAGCCTTCCGCCATCCATAACAAAACTAATTGATCTTTCTGAAAAATATGATCTTTTGGGAATATCGAACAATAAGCAAAGCATCTTTTTAAATATGAGGGGAGATACGAATAACTTAACCTCAAAGCCGGAAGAATGTGATCTGTCTCCTCCATGTGAAGATCCCATAAATTGCTCTTCAATATATTCGTCCATCTCTCGACATTTGATTCAGACCACAAGAGATCTCCAATGGCTTTGATTGCTAAAGGTAGACCTTTGCATTTTTCCACAATTTGTGTACCTATTTCTTTTATCTTTGGATCTGCGTTAGAGCTACCATTACGAAATGCATGCTTTTCAAAAAGTGACCAACAATCATCCTTTGGTAATAGCTTTAGATGATGAGTTGCAATAGAGTGCATGGCCGATGCAACGCTTTCATTCCTTGTGGTGACAACGATCTTACTCCCTGGAGCCCCATATTCCAAGAGTTGGCCTAGGAACTCCCGATGATCGGGTTTCTCACTCCAAACATCATCCAAAACAAGGAGAAATTTCTTCCCCGACAAATTCTTCTTTAGTATAACTCGAAGCTGCTCTAGATTCTCAAATTTAGGACAAGGTAACGAAGTTGCTGCCTCTATAATAGATTTCTCTACCATGGGCATAACAAATTCTTCTGAAACACAAAACCATATTTTAAGGTTGAAATGTTGTTCCACCCGACTGTCATTGTATGCCAGTTGAGCAAGGGTACTCTTGCCGATTCCCCCCATGCCAACGATGGCAATCACCCACATTTCATTTCCTCTCGCATCAGACGAGAGCAATAAGTCAATTACTTTTTTCTTGTCCTCATCTCTACCAAAAGTGCCGGACTCTGAGACGTAAGAAGTGGACAGCCTTTCTCGATATTTTTTTCCCCCAACTCCTACTTGTAGACCCATAAAATCCTTTTGTTTTGCTAGATCTTCTAGTCTAACAAGCACCTCTTCAATTTTTTTATCTACCGTTTCGAAAAAAGGCTCAAGGAGAGCAGAGAAGGAGTTTAGTAAATTTCCTACCAAGGTAGGAGATTCAGCGTCCTGCAGCTTGCTTTGCAAGGCTTCAGTAGCAATCTCATCCAAGATGTCCTCCGCGTCGTAGATAACATCCTTCAACTCATCAACCCAGTCTTTCACAAAAGAATCCGTAACTTGCTTTTCCTCCGCGTCTTCAAGCACAACCTTCACAGACAGCATTGCATTCTTCAATTTCCTTAAGAGAACTTCGGTTGGTTTTCTTCCCTGCATGAAGTGAAGCACCTCACGAGATGTCATTCTGTCAAACATCACGCTGAGTGAAGCAGAGAGAAATGCCATTCCCACCTCAGCCATGTTTTTCTTCTTCGGAATGAGAGAAATAATCAAGGGAAATGAAGGGAGGTTTTTTTTTGGCAAACAGCAAAGCAAGCAAAGGTTGCAAGAAAATTCTTACTATAATAAAATTAAATAGGAGAAATGTCAGTGGCACATGCTCTTGTCAACATTATTGCCAATCTCTTTAAACCGACACCAGTATCTTTTTTTGCCTGGAAAATTATCTTCTCTTCCTGCTTTTCTACTTTTGTTTTGTTCTTATTTTATCTGTCAGTTGGCATATGCTCCGGTCATTTTATCATTTATTTACTGGTGGTTAGCTTTGATGATTTTACTTAAGGAAAGACCCATCAATAATATCTATGCATAGTTGATAATTTATAAAGAGTGATGACAACTGTTCATGTAAGATGTTGTCAATTCTATCCTGTCTTTATGCAAACTAGCCAGCCAGAAGTTACAATTATCCTACTCATAGTTGCTTTTTCAAAATATTTTATTAGATGGCCTACCACTTAAAAAAAAGAGGGGAAATTTGGGAAATTTGGAGGACATTACCTTTAAAAAAGAGAGATGCCAATCCATAAACATTAAACATTATCATAGCAAATTATAAATTTTTTATTTTATTAAAATGCCATATCAAATTACGGGAGATTCCATTTTGTCAAATAACAACGCTGCAATTAATTAAGAGAGGCAAAGAGCAATGCAACTCCAACCTCAGCCATTTCATGTTTTCTTGGACGAAAGAAGTGAGCCAGCTACAATATCCATGAGGAGACAAGAATTAAGGAAATTGGAATACATGATGAGCTGTAGCTTTTGGACTGACGCATAAATAATAATGAAAAAAATTGTTAATTAATTGATAACTCGATCGGTAGACATTGGCAAAGAATAGTCAAGAAAGCTTAATTTGTATTCCTTTCGAGGACCCCTGATAACAAGGGCTGCAGCGCAAATTCAGGAAATAATGTGCATCCAATCAACTTCACAGTGAAACTGACACCTTTTTAAATACTCTCTTTCAATATTTATGGGCGGCGGCCGCCGGGGGGGGGGGGGGGAATAAGTCCCTTGTTTCTCCATTTTTATAATTTTACTTCTACTCCCATTTCAGATTCTCAGCAATGTTTTTTCTCTTCTTTAGAACGAAAGAAATAAAAGGAAAAAAGAATGAAGGCTAATCATGTAAGAAGTAGAGAAAAACCAAGTTGCAAGCTATATTTTGCTTCTCATGTGCTCAAAGATTAGGCGATGTTTGGTTATGAAGCATGGATGAATCATGAAGTTTGTTACTAAAAAACACACCTCATGACTGCTTTTCTGCTTTTGTTTTGTTCTTTCTTTTCCTTTTTGCTTAATTTTGTCATTTTATCTGTCAGTTGGCACATACTCTGGTCATTGATCATTTATTGATTGCTCGTAAACTTTGGATTTTCTTTGTGGATTGACTCTCTGCATAATGCATATCATGCATTTCATTGAAAAAAAAGTAACATCACATTGCGCAAGTTTCGTTCAATTATTTTAAAAAAGAAAGATTTTTTTATCAAATTTTATTTTTGGAATAGATGATATATTTATTTTTTATTTTTAAAATAATTGTACGATTCTTATATACTCGCTGAAACTATCATTTCTCCCATAAAAAATGTTTATGCATCGTTGATAATTTCATAAAAAAGAGATGACAATTGTTCATGTAAGCCGTTTTCAATTCTACCCTGTCTTGTCTAGCCAGAAGTTGCAATTGTCGACTCATAGTTGCGTTTTCAAATGCTTGTCCTGATCAGATGGCCTACCACCAAAAGAAATGGAAACTTCGTGGACATTGCCTTTGTAAAAGAAAGATGTAATGCATCCACCCCTTATTATTTCTATTGCTCATATGGGCAATAGGTTAACTGAGTGCAGGTTTTAGTTGGTTATGATGTAAATTGCCAATTTTAATAGTTCATAGTGCAATTTAAAGAAAAGTAGTAGCACCCCGCAAATGCAAATTAACGCTTCGTTTGATTATACAGATGAGATGGAATGAGATAATAAATATGTGAATAGTAATGAAATGATTTGAGTTAAGATGTTTTATGAGATTTTGGAAAATGAGAGAGAAAAAATTGAATAAAAATATTATAAAGTTAAAATATTGTTAAAATATTATTTTTTAATATAATTTTTATTTTAAAATTTGAAAAAGTTGAATTATTTTTAATATTTTATTTGAAAGTTTAAAAAAATTGTAATAATTCGATAATGATAGTTGAAAAAGTTAAAAATTTGAACTTAAAAAGAGTTTGCATTTGATGGTTTTTGAATATTGATACGAGATAAGATGGGATGAGATGAGATTATATGTAAAACCAAACAAAGCCTAAATGTTTATTTAGTGAAAGTTTTGAGAGCTTTTGACAACACAAATATTAACATCTATGGACTGACTCTGTGATAACATCATATAATATTTCTATATTTTTCAAGAATTTATCACATCATATAATATTTCTATATTTCTCAAGAATTAAAGAAACAAATCATCAACAGTGTCCAATATCAATATCAATAGATTTCAAAAAAATCAACCAAATGAAAGGCAACCGAGCCAAAGCTATTTAAGAATAAAAAGATAACTAATTTTAAGATGGTTGGTGATGACAATATCTGCCGTATTTTCTGTTCATATGACATTTTCTTCAATAATGAACTCCCCTAACCATCTTCCATTGTTTCTCTTCAAAACCATTAATGCCAAAATCAATCATGGCCCCGATTCAACAAGAATTTGTTGTAGCTTTTTTTTTTTTCTGAGATTTTCAATGATATTTGGGTAACAAATTTCCATCCCTGCAAGAAGTCAATAACCTTGCGAGATGTCCGTCATCTTGTCAAATAACGCTAGCTCCAAGGACGGCAAAGAGTAATGCAACTCCAACCTTAGCCATGTTTTATTGGCCGAAAGAACTGGGCAGCTACAAATCAAAGATGGATGCAAAGAAATTTTGTTTTCGTACTTTCATACTTTTGTTTTATTCTTCTTTTATCCTTTTTGCTTTTCCCTCCCTTTAGAAAATGAAAAGAGATCACATTTGATGGGGCAAAGGTCATTTGATCATTGATTGATTAGTGGTGAGTTTTGAATTCTGTTTGTGGATTGAATCATGCTTATCCTGATGAGACGGCCTTCCAACAAAACAAAGGAAACCTCGCGGATATTTCCTTTGACTCTGCAGCCAACAGATGTATCACAAATATTAATCCAATGACATCAATGAGGAGAGAAGAATTAGGCAAGTGGAATACAGCCGGAGATGATGAAGCCATAAATAAATCGAAATTATTTATTAGATAACTAGTAGTGAAGATGAGTGAAGACTACCCTACTTACAACTTTGAATATATAAATAAATAAAAAAAGTGTGAAAACCGATTTGTCAACACTTTGATAATTTTATTTTTGTGTCTGTTAGTTGGCATATCATGCATGCTCTGGTCTTTGACGGTGAGATTCCTGTCGATCCATTAATTAATTGGGGCCAAACCAAGTGATGGAACCAAATTAATTAAGGAATATCAAGTTAGGAACAGTGCTATACTGTGCCAACAACATGCAATTGCAGTATTGTGCCCTGCAAGTGGCATTTTAAAAATTTGAATGGGAGGCAAAGCCTTGTTGAGAGAGGTTTCTTAAATGTTGGGGGATAGGTGGTGACTACTTGAAAATAGGAATAACTATGAGTGGAAGAAATGATGTCTTAAGATTTATAAAAGGTGGTAGAAATGGCTTTTCCAAATTAGAAATTAGTGGAAAAAGAGGTTTCTTAAATTGAAATTGGAACTGAAGCCGACAATGCCTTCTTGAACATAGGAATGGATGGTGGAATTAGAGCACTAGTGGACTCAACAAACTTTTGTCAAAATTTGATTAGAAAATTCACTTTTATAAATTTAACTAGCTATTTTTCAACAATATCAAATAATAGGCTCAACATGAAATCTATCATTATTATATTAAAATATTGATTTTGAACTTTTCATTTTTTTTAATTCTAATTGTAATTTGAATATTTATTTATTATTAAAAAACTACACATTAATTTTTTAATGTTCATATTATTTCAACTGATAAAATTTTCTAATGGTCTTTTTTTTACAACGATCATATTTTTTCAATTGATATATAATTGTATTAAAGTTTATAGTTGTATTGAAGTTTATTGTTGTATTAAAATTTTTTCAACTCATTTTTTTTTCGGACTGTTTAGCACCTAGCTAAAGCAGTACAATTTGCTTTTGATCATATTTTTTCTCATTTGTTTCTTTTGGTAAGTTTTGCAAAGATTAAAAAAAAAAATGGTTCCTTCGGCAGACGTGACATTTCAACATTAATGGCAAATTATGGACTAATCTCCTCATGTACGTAAAAGAATTTTAAACGACTAAACATGAGCAGGAGAGAAGTGAGGCGAGAAGCAGTAAAGATAAATTTTTAATCTAAACATAATATTTGATCAGCTCAACAAATTTGAGCAGTGATATAATGAGTGGTTAAAATTATTGTTTATTTGTTAAATTTATTGTTACACTTTATTTTACTCCTTAACTATTTCTTGACTAAAATTTAATTTTATTGAACTCACAACTAGAACTCTTAGGAGGATATACTTAGCAATTGGCATAGGATGGATAGGGTGTAGAACTGTCTTCTTAAATGGTATCTTAAATTCTGGAGCCATAACAGGAGTGCCTCTTGCTAGAGGACAGATTTGTATTAACCATTTGTTTTTTGCAGATGACTCTCTTCTATTTTGTAAAGCCTCTTCTTTGGAATGGAGCAATTTACTCTATCTCTTGGAGTGCTATGAGATAGCTTCTAGTCAGAGGTTGAATAAGGAGAAAACTTCTATTTCTTTCAGCAAGAACACTTCTTCGAGCACTAAGGAGATTATACTGAGGATTGCAGGTGTTAGATCTTCATGTTCATATGATAAATATGTGGGACTCCAAGCCCTTATTGGCAGGTCCAGATTCAAAGTTTTTTCACCTATTCTGGATAGGATCAGTAGCAAAGTCCATAACTGGAAGAATAAATTTCTCTCAAAAGCTGGAAAGGAAGTTGTCTTGAAAGCAGTAATCCAAGCTTTACCAACTTACTGTATGGGGGTTTTTAAACTTCCCAAATCCTTACTTGAGAAGTTGAATAATATTATGAGACAATTCTGGTGGAGTCAACAGCAGTGTGAGAGGAAGATAAGTTGGATCTCATGGCAGCAAATGGGTAAGTCTAAATCAGAGGGGGGACTTGGGTTCAGGGACTTTGAAAGTTTCAATTTAGCTTTGCTAGCTAAACAATGCTGGAGGTTGCTTCAATTCCCAGATTCTTTGGTTAGTCAAGTCTTTAAATACAAATATTTCCCTAACAGTTCACTATTTGAGGCCAAAGTTGGGACTAACCCATCTTACATTTGGAGGAGTCTGTGTGAAGCTAGGAATTTGGTGTTTGAAGAGTCTATCTGGAGGATATCTGGAGGATAGGGGATGGTGCTCAGGTGTGTATTTGGAAAGATCGAAGGATCCCTCAACCAGACTCTTATAGGATCCAAAGTAATCCAACCATATTGGATCCGAATGAGAAAGTAGCAAGTCTTCTTGATCCAGACACTAAGAATTGGAACACAGATTTGATAAGGAGCTGTTTTTCTGAAAGGGAAGGGAACCTCATAACTCAAATGCCAGTTAGTATTGCAGGGTGTCCAGATAAACTTGCATGGAGATGCACACAGAATGGTCTCTTTTCAGTAAGGAGTGCTTATCATCTTTAGATGGAGTTAAATGAGAAGGCTAAAGGGAAATGTTCTACAGAAGGAGTTGAAGCCATTTATGGATATCCATATGGAGACTCAATGTGCTGGGCTCAGTGAAATTTTTTATCTGGAGAGCTTGCTTGGAATCTCTTCCAACTAAGCTTAATCTTTATAAAAGAAGAGTTGTTGACTCACCAATCATCATGTTTGCTTATTTGAAGAGGAGTCAATTTTTCATGTCACTTAGAGCTGCATTGTTGCAAGAGATATTTGGTGTCTAGGTTCAAAGAAGATTCAGAAGGTTGTTTTCGAGTTAGAAGATTTCAAAGGATTGTTCAAAAGCTTGCTAACTACTCTGGAGCAAGATCAAGTGGAGGAAATGACTGTCATAGCTCAGAAGATTTGGCAGAGGAGGAACAGTTTTATTTTCAAAGGGGAGTTTACTCATCCAACAGAGTTGATGAGGCAGAGCTTAAAGGCAGTGGAGGAATTCAGAGAAGCTGTTGTCATGGAAGTCATTCCTCAACCAGATATTCCAACCTGCATTGAGAGATGGACAGCCCCTCCTGAAGGGTTCTATAAGGTAAATTAGGATAGTGCTTCGTGCAAAAGCAAAAACCTGGTTGCCATTGGCATTATTATTAGGGACCATGAGAAGCAAGTTATTGCGGCTAAAAGGATGAGAAGATCTCTCACTCAAGATCCACACATTGCAGAAGCCTATGGTGCATGCCAAGCTATAGGTTTTGCTCAAGAGATTGGATTCAGAAGAATTATGCTAGAAGGAGACTCTCTAGCAGTGATCAACAACATAAATGGGAGTGAAGAAAGTTGCAATATTACAAGGCCTGTTATATGGGATACCAGATTTTTATTGGCTCAATTGGAAGCTTGGGAAGCAGTTCACACGAAAAGAGGGGCCAATTCTGCTTCTGATTGTTTAGCAAAAAATGCTCTCGGAGCAAGTGAGTATATTATTGAATTTGAAGTTTGGCCATCATGTATTACTTCACTCAATTGAGGTTACGAATGAAATGATCTTTTCAAAAAAAAATAATAATAATATCTTAAATATTGGAGCATCATTTGGTTTTTTAAATGGTACACACTGAGCTATGCACAAACAAAAGCACAAGATCATAGTGAATCATATGTTAGGATGTTAAAAAAAACACTCTTTCAGTATTTATAGAGGGGTAGAAAATAAAATAATCTCTTATTTCTGTCTTTTATAATTTTATCTGTCAGTTGGAACATTTTATCATTTATTGACTGGTAGTTAGCTTTGATGATTTCACTTAAGAAAAGACCCATCAATAATATTTATCCATAGTTGATATTTCCTAAAAAGAGAGATGGCAACCGTTGATGTAAGTTGTTTTCAATTCTACTCTGTCTTGATGCAGAGTAGCCGGCCAGAAGTTGTAATTATCCTACTTTTTCAAAATGCCTGTCCTAATCAGGTGGCCTACCACCAAAAAGTCATTTTCAATTCTACTCTATCTTGATGCAGAGTAGCCGGCCAGAAGTTGTAATTATCCTACTTTTTCAAAATGCCTGTCCTAATCAGGTGGCCTACCACCAAAAGAAAGGAAACTTCGTGGAGATTGCCTTTGAAAAAGAAAGATGACGATCCATAAAAAAACATTTTACCGGCATTCACCATTTAATGCATGCATGCCCCCTTATTAAATATATCATAAAGGAAATCATCCCTTGTACAGAGGGTAGGAAATCATAAAGGAAAAAGTAAAAACACCTTGCTAAATTGTACAGAGTAACTACATTTGAAAAGATGACCAAAAAATTATAATAATTCAAATCTCAATGAATCATGGTATATTATATATTATATATAAAAATTATATATAATATTAAAAAAATAATTTAAAATATATATTATATAGAACCGGTCTGTTCTGGGCTTAAAAAGTCTAGAATCAGAACTGGACCGATTCCAACTTGTTTTGCTATTACGAAAACTAGTTCTAGATCAAACCAGTCTAAAATCGAACTAATTTGACCGATTCGGTATGGTTCGATCCAGTTTTCTTTTTTTTTTTTTTTTTTTTACACCCCTAAAATTTGAGGAGAAAAGAATTAGAAAAATTGGAATACATGAGTGCATAAGGGTTTTGCTATTCATCCTCCCCACACTCCACACTCCACACTCCACACTTTTTAATATTTTTTAATATTTTTTTAATTTTTTTTTGAATTTATTTTTTTTAAACTATTTATAATTTTTTATTCACTATTCATATAAAAATATATTTGATAAAAAAAGTTAAAAAAAAGATGGAGTGTGGAGTGTGGTGTGAATAGTAAGAGGTTGAGTAGAATTTTTGCATGAAATAATGTGCATCCATTCAACTTCACAGTGAAGATTACCTTTGAATAAATAAATCAATAGATAACACTCTCTTTCAATATTTATGGAGGGGGAGAAAATAATATCCTATTTTTCTATCTTTTGTTATTTTACTTCCACTCCCACCTCAGCCCCATGTTTTTTTCTTTAGAATGAAAGAAATCAAAGGAAAGAGAAAGAAAGAAGGTTAATAATGTAAGAAGTAGAGCAAAACTAGGTTGCAAGCTATATTTTGCTTCCCATGTGCCCAAAGATTAGGCCATGTTTGGTTATGAATCGTGGATGAAGTTTATTATTCAAAAACACAAGTCATGACAAATCAAACATGGATGCAAAGAAATTTCGTTTTCATGCTTTTCTATTTTTGTTTTGTTCTTTTTTTGTCCATTTTGCTTTTCCCTCTCTTTAGAAAATGAAAAGAGATAATCTTTTATGTGGCAAAGGTCATTTGATCATTGATTGATTGGTGGTGAGCTTTGAGTTCTGTTTGTGGATTGAATCATGCTTATCCTGATGAGATGGCCTACCACCAAAGCAAAGGGAAACCTTGTGGATATTTCTTTTGAAAATGAGAGAATATGGCAATCCATGTAAATTAAACATTTTACAACCATTCACCATGTAATGCATTGCCCCCCGTTGTTATTTCTATTGATCAGATTGGCAATATGTTAATGAGTGTACAAATCTCTTCAAGTTCCATAATTTTGTTTTTCTTTATGCTCTTCAAGTTCCACATGATGAAGGGTCTGGACTCTGGAACCCATTAATCTAGAAAGATTCACGTTGCCTTCTTAATGGCCGGGGGTTGAATCTAGCTTTAGAGGCAATAACCAAAAGGTAAATAAAAAAAAAAAAAAGAAGATAATAACCAAAAGGTGTTCTATAGGTATTGTCCAAAGAAAAACAAACACAAAACACGTAATGCATCCACGAGTGCACATGAAATTTATAGACTTTGCATTTCAAAAGCAAGCAGAAAATAAGGCTTGGGACTTGATTTTGGTGTCCTTCCACTCTTAGATGGGTGACTCTAATAATTAAGGAACTCTTCTACTTCCTCTATAATCTCTAATAATTATTTAATTTGATTATAATACTCTCATCCACATATAGTATGAGTGAACCAAAAAGATATGTTGATTTCCAAGCTTGTGTCATTGGGATGGTTATACCATGTGCTGGAAGGAAACATGCTGCTGATACTTCAACTCTCCTTACTGGTTTTACAAACTTAACAGTACAAGAGAAATTCACATAGAATCAGAATGTATTTCTTAACTGTTAGACTCAACCTTTCAGTCCGCTTATTGGACGACATTAAGCCACTTAATACAGTCCCCTAGTTGGTAAATTAAAATCTTATTGAGAATATGCATTTTCTTTGAAGCATAAGAAATCAGGAATGACCAACAAACTTCTATGCACCAATATATAATAAAAAGTACTCTTCTTTACTGAAAATTACTCAGCAATATACACTTGAGTAGTTAAATTTGGTACAAATTTTATAGTCAGAATTATGACTTATGAGACATGCAAGTGGGTACCTTCCAGGCTTTTCAGCTCATCCCGTAATCACCAATTATGGCATTTTTGTGCTTGGATTTAGGACACATCCCAAAAAGACCATAGTTAACAAGACTCCAACTAACACCAAAGCAAGGCATGAGCCTCTTGAATGTCATTTCATCTAAACACCCGAAGTGAGTGATTTGAGCTTGTGAAGCCCCCATCAACCATGAGATTAGCTCCGCTTACATACCTTGCTTCATCGCTTGCTAAGAATAGCACAACATTAGCCACATCATCAGTGGTCAATTCTACTCCCTGCAGGTTAGCATTCCTCCCAATAAAATCACGAAAACCTGCCCTGGCATCCTCAGTTCTCTCCTCCTCCCGCAAGTGAGCTAAAGCCAAGCCTGTTAGAACAGCATAAGGAGAAACACAGTTGACACGTATCCCATGTAGTCCAAGCTCAGCTGCAACATTTTTGGTGAGCCCTAAAACAGCATGCTTGGACCCTGTGTAGGCATGTGGACCAAGCCCCCCTATGGCACTTGCAACACTGCACAGAGAAATTATAGAGCCCTTCTTCAATGGGATCATAATCCGTGCTGCATGTTTCATTCCAAGGAAGACTCCCTTCACATTTACATCAAATAACTTCTCAAATTCCAATATGTCTGCACTGCGGATATCGGGACACGGTGAACCTGACAAACCAGCATTATTGACCATGACGTCAAGTGTACCAAATTTACTGACAGTGAAGTCAACTGCACGGCAGACATCATCTTCTTTGGTGACATCACAATGGAAATAACAAGAGTTTGGTTCACCACCAAGGGTATCACAGACATGCTGGCCAAGGTTGTCCTGTAAGTCAACTATACAAACTTTTGCACCATTTTTGTGGAATAGGCGCGCAATGCTCTCTCCAATACCTGTGGCTCCTCTTGTGATCAATGCCACTTTCCCCAATAATCTGAGGGGGACACACAATGAAGGTATTATATCCTACAAGGAATCTAATGCAATATGTTAGAATCTATTAAGAAATTAACTATTAAGACCACTGATGGAACTTAAAATCTGAGTTAAGACTCAGAATCCTCTCACCCCTCGTAAAGTGAAAAACAAAAACATTATTTTTGAAATGAAACAATTTGTTTTTGAGAATTTACTTCACTCACTTGATTTTGGAAAATAAGTGTTACTTTCATAGGGAAATTGGTTTTCTGAGATGGGTAGATCGTTCATATTTAGGATATCATTCAGTTGGAGAAATCAAATACTAAAAGTTAAGTTTGTGACAAGGCCTTGGTAGTTGGTATTATAACTGATGACTACTTGTCGAAGATCTTTCAGAATTAGACGCAAAGGGAATTGCTGAACACAATTGAACAAATATGCTGTCAAAGAATTTGGAAGCAATTCCTTTTCTCGCTAAAAGTTAACAAGTAGAGGTAATATAAAACAAAAACATCAACCACTGTAAAACATGTGTAAATTTAAAGAATATACATACGCCCATACAAAGTCATAAAGAATCTAGATTTATTCAACTCGCAAAACATTCAGCTACAAAATTAAGCATTTTGACTACTCTTAATTTTGCCCAACCTCAAGCATTAGGAAGAAGAAAAAGGAGAGAGATCGAGAGAGAGAGAGAGTTGTTCATCAGTTGACATGATCGCTCTTCAATTTACAAACTAAAAAAAAAATCGTAGAGCCCAATATGAAATCAAAATGGAGATTTAATTCTCATATTACAAAAAAAAGGAAGAACTTCGAGAAATAGTATCCCGCCATTCAATAAAGTATAAATCAAGATCTAAAACTACAGACAGAGATGAAACCACAATTGGTTTGACGGTAAAGCCAAAAACATCAGTCAGAAATTGAACAAAACAAGAGATTAAAGGAGCTGAAAATCAATTGTACCCAGAAAAAAAAACAGAACGTTTTAGACAAAATGGTAAATCGCATGGAATGAAGTAGAAGAGAAAGTAGAAAGA
The DNA here is from genome assembly GCA_029856935.1 of Cyclocarya paliurus. Taxonomy (NCBI): domain Eukaryota; kingdom Viridiplantae; phylum Streptophyta; class Magnoliopsida; order Fagales; family Juglandaceae; genus Cyclocarya; species Cyclocarya paliurus. The sequence goes on along the minus strand of CM056958.1, from coordinate 26,242,425 downwards.
TGTCTTATTGGTTACCTTTGGCCTGGAAGTGAAGACTCATCACCAAATTTGGCAGCAGACATGACCGTCTGGGAGTGTTTTTTTTTTTTCCTTCACTTTTTTCAATATCTGATTCAAGGGAGAGCGTATATACTCGTGCTTCTGTAATGCGTAAATACTACATATTAGGTGAAGAATAACTTGGACGTTGAGATTAGGGCTGTGCATCTGGATCCAGATCCGGATCCCGATTTTAAAAAGCGGGCAGGTATTTGCCCGGATTAAACCGGTCCAAAAACAGGCGGATATTTGGATTTGGGCCGAGTTATAACCGGATATCCGGTTAAATCCAGATTTTATACCTGATTTTTTTTTTCAATATTTTGAACTCTTTTAAAAAGACTTTTTTTTATAGTCTTTATGTTTATTATTTTTTTTTAAAACAAGTGAAAAATTCATGATTGTGGGTTTTTTCTCGGCCTTTCATGTACAGATGTTCTAAAATTTTTTACATAGCCTTTTTTAAATATCTCTCTGTATAGTTCTTTTGTGTAATTTTTTTTTAGATTTTCTTTTTTAAAAAAACTTTATCGCCAATTCAAATTTTTACAAGAAAAAAATATAAATAATGTAGAGAAAATAAATGCAAGAACAAAATACAAGCCAATGGCATATATTGAATATTTTCTCCACCAAAGCTATTTTGTTGCTGTGATGACTCCCCTGGTTATGACTAATCCCTTTGAAAAGAATATTCGTGAAAGATTTTCCTTTGAGCAGAAATTAAATATCTCTCAATCCTCAAAATGAATGGAAAAACTAAGGAAGAAATGCATGAAGTTTACTGCATTAAAGATGAACCATCCAAAGCTCATGCCCCTTTCAGTCCTGCAAGAGAAATAAAAGAGAGACTTCAAGCATACTCGGTAAACCAACAGTGTCACATTTTCACTCTAATTATTATGGAAATTTTGGAATAGGAAATAGTATGCATTTCTTCAAACAAAACCCCACAAAATATAATATGCAAAATCTCACTAATCAGCAAGCAAAGGCAAGATTCAACCACCACAAGAGAAAAAGACTCAAGAGAGCGAAACATGCACCAATCAGAACCAAACCACAGAACCCGATTCAAAATAACAGAGAGAGAGAGAGAGAGAACCATACCGGTGATTTTCTCTGTGACGAACAACGGAGATGTCGGCTCAGAATTTGAGTTAGGGTTTGAGTGTGAGAGAGAGAGAGAGAGAGAGAGAGAGAGAGAGAGAGAGAGATGGTGATAGAGATCCAACGGCGGCAAGGGAAACACTAGAAGAACAAAGCAGTGCAGACGTAGAAAGAAGGGAAGTGATCTGAGTTTAGTTCGGAAAAGTGAGGCAGTTGACGGGCTTGAACAATAAACGACGCCGTGTGGAGGGTCATTATGAAGCGCACCGTATGAGAAGAAAAGTGAAACGGGGAGTTTAGTTGAATTAAGAAGACTGTTATCATTCAGTACGCAGCGTTTTTCAATTATAGAAAGTGTTTGTAAAGCACAGCGTTTTGGGACTTAAAAACGCCAAAACTGTGCGTTTAGTGTCTGTCTGTGAGGTTTTACTTTAGTGGGAGGGCAGTGAGGTAGCTTTTATTTTGCATCTGTCAAATTATCAAACCTGGAAGTTTGTTAGAGTCTGTTTTGGGAAGGTATCGAATATATATAGTGGAAAAGGGGAAGAACGTAGGGGCATCTGGAAATTGCTTAAGTTGAATTCAGTAAGGAGGTTTGGTCCCTCGAAGAACCCGTATCAATATATCTGTGGCTCACTTGAGCTTTTCTTCAAACACCTTGCGTGCCTACACTTTACATTCCTCACGCCAGCTTCCTTTACATCCATTACATCCCTTAATTACATTCACTCAACACACCAGCTTCTTACATCCATTGCGTTTCCTTTTTAGTTATTACATCCATTCCATATAAGATAATCTTATCAGCTGGGAAAATAAAATTGGGAAGGGACGATTTTCTCTGTGAAGAACAACGGCGATGTCGGCTCAGGATTTGAAATTGGGAAGGCTGAACTTGAAGAGTCCCTCTATTTGTTTGGCTCATATTAAAATCGACGGATTTTTTTTTTTTAAATAAACCCGGGTACGGATATCCGGGTCTTTACCCAGTGTCCATAACCGGATCCGAACAGGTAGATGAATATTCTACCCCGAATCCAATTCGGATGGATAACCATCTGAATTCACCTGGATTTTCGAGTACCAGACCATATAAAAAAAAAAAACCGGTCTGAATGCACACTTTTAGTCAGAAGTGTCTCACTTAGATGAATCTCCTCTACAAAAATTTTATCTCAACCCATTCTTTCACAAGATTAAATATTATCAAAGACCACAACGGACCCCCCTTTGTTCACTATCACTAACTTTTTTTTTTTTTTTTAAATGAAAGAAATTTCATTGCTCCAATATCAATCAATACATGGCTTATCTAATAAAATAACAGATATAACTTCACGGGGACCTTCTTCAATCCAAACAGACTCATTTTCTGCATACATGCCTATTTTTGCAGCAGCCTTGTTACCGCTACTTTTGACAAAGACCAGTTTCCAACTTGCATGCTTGGATAGGAAGAACTTAATGTCCTCAATCAACTGCCCTTTCCAAGAACAATCAGCTTTGGGAGCATTAACACAATCAATTACTACTTTAGCATCTCCCTAAAAAATCACTTGGTTAAGTCCCAACTCGTGACATAGCTGCAGACTTCTAATTAGAGCATGGCATTCTGCAAAAAATGCAGCACATACATGAGCTTTTGAAGCAGACAAAACAACCTCAGCCTCACCTCTGTTATTTCTTAGCACAGTACCAATTCCCATTATTTCCTATCACTATTAAGTATATTTAATATTTAAGGGATTTAATATATATTACTAAGTAATAAATTATGGCTAGACCTGGTTTATAAATTTGAGTTCAACGACTTATCTAAAGATTTGAATTAAGCCTAAATTATGATACTTAGTATATTTCAAAGATTAAAGGTGATATTAGTATTTAAATAATTGTATAATATCAGTATCATTAGTGATAGTATATAACTTAATATTTTATTAGATTACTTCCCTAATATGCAGTTAATTACGTAGAACATTGCAACATGTTCTTAGAAACGTTAGTGACAATCTGTACTTCTCATAGGTGTTGAGTTACGAAGTGAAATCTAGGAAGCAGTGCAATGAAGTAAGTAGCTTGATCATAAATTAGGATTAGCACATAGTTAGATTATAATTACTAAAGCCAATTCTTGAAAGCCTCTTTTGATATACCATGTATGCCATGATTTATGCAAGCAACCATTTATCATAGTCTTTGAACATGTTTAATTTAGCGTCTTGTAACTATGTATGTATTATGTATGTCATGCACCTCACATTTCATAAAACACGTAAACTTTTTATGATCAAGTTACGTAAACTTTCCTATAATTAAGTGTAAGATAAGATAAGTTTTATAAGATGATCATTTAGATGCATGGTACAAATGTGATTTTATGAGTGGACGTGCAAACTACAAACCTAAGTGTAGTCCACCATAGTATGCCAAAATACTATTAGCCGTTCCCCTTGTGGCCACAAAATGTAGGGTTGGTGCATAACCTCGCACACAGGGTTAAGTGTGTTGGCCAGTAAGATAAATACGATAAGTCATTTAATTTAAGATAAATCATGCATGATATGAACATATGTATGAATGATCATGAATTTAAATTCTTAGCATGAAACATTTTCTGAAGAATTATACGTTTACTATATTTACATTGTGATGCATTTCTTACTGAGTTTTTGATTCATTTTAGTCTTATTTCATATTTTTAATCACCCAAGTAAGGATGATGAGCACGAGCAGGCACGACAGGATTAGATGGAGCAGTCGATAAATTTCAAACTTCTTTGAACAAAATATTCTTTTTATGACATAAATGTTATTTAGTTGTTTATTTTAATTTTATTTGGAGACATGTTTTTACTAAAAATATTCTTTTATGAAATAAATGTTTATTTTATTAAATATGAGATCTTTTTTTTTTTTTTTTTTCTCAAAAGTGGACAGCAGGTCCATTTATTAATTGGATCCTCGCTTATGGCGGAGGAATACCATAATACAGGACTCACGCTATGGCAACACTATGGACGCCAACAAGTGCCAAACTCGAAGCTTTAATTTAACAACGCTATACCCCTAAAGTTGTTTCTATCTGATACGTAAATAAGGGAGATTTAATTTATCTGTGCGAAGGAGTCCTCGTAACTTCAACGGCATCTGCGTGGTGTCATGCCAAACTCGATTATATCCCTGAGCACCATGCTTTGCCAAATAGTCTGCAGCGGTGTTTCCTTCTCTAAATACATGCTAGATTGAGTGTTTCCCTTCTCTGATAAGGCTCAAGATTACCTCCCAAAAATCTTCAAGGTACCACACTCCACACTTGCCACTGCTCACCCCCCGAACCACCATCAGAGAATCAGATTCAACTTCCACTTCCTTTATCCCTCGTTCTTGACATAATTTCAGCCCATGGAGTATGGCTTTTACTTCTGCTACAGTGCTGCTGCCGTTTCCCAAATTTACAGAGTAAGCAAAAATCACATTACCCTGCTCATCACGTAGGAGACCTCCTGCACCCGAGACCCCTGGGTTATTAAGGCTGCATCCATCTGTGTTTAGCTTTACTTTCCCTCTCTGCGGCTTCGCCCATCTGACCACCTGAGCTTGTTTTGGTTTCACTGGGAATACTATAATATTCAGAGCCCTTAAGGTTTCCTGATCCCCACTTGCCAGTTTCTGAAATTTTATGGTTTCTTTCGATATTCTTGTCAACCAAAGACTGACTACATGCCATACTTCTTCTGGTGTTTCAGCGTGACCCTCCATGCGTGATCTGCATCGCCTTGCCCATAGCTTCCACGTACTAATAATCGGAAGGGTTCCCAATAATACCCCCATTTGAGAGGACCTGGAAGCACGTCTAAACCACATCTTCATATTTTCTTTCCATGTGATAAAGTTCCGAAATGGGACTCCGATAGCTTGCGCATATTTTTTCCATATCTGTTGGGCGAATTCACCGGCATATAGGACATGGTTTATGTCCTTATAGCCTCCTCCAATGCAGCAAGAGCACTTAGACACCACTGGTATACCAATCCTCCTCAATCTGTCGTCCACACTAATGCTGTTGTTCCAAGCTTTCCAGACCATTATCGACATCTTTTTTGGTAATGACTCGTGCCATACCCATGCTGACCAAGGTGTCTCTGGAGACTTCACTCTCAAGCACTCCCATGCACTACGCACCGTGAACTGCCCATCTATGGCAGGGATCCATACTAGAAGATCCTTCCCCTCCCGTGGGTTCCCCAGTTCTTCTATAATCTCCTCTGTTTTTTCCACTCCCACCAGTCTCTCCATGAGCTGAACGTCCCACTCATTATCCAGTTGACAGTCTCCCACCTTTAGCCCAGGGAGATCCGTAATCTGTAAGGAGTCCACTAAGGGACCTCCTCCAATCCAAGAGTCAAACCAAAAAGACATTTTACCTTCACGCACTTTCCATTTAACTTGCTCCAGAACATTTGGAATTTGTTTCATAACCATTTTCCAAAACCGAGTCCCTTTAGTTTTACACAGCAGAGAAAGGTGCTTATCCTTTACATATTTTCCCCTGAAGAATTGTGCCCACAGAGAATTATCTTTTATGATTTTCCATGCAAACTTCATGTGTAGAGATTTTTGGACCTCCTCAAAATCTCGCACGCCCAAGCCGCCTTCATTGGTTGGTTTGCAAATTTTGTTCCAGGCACACCATTTCTTTTTGGGATAGCCATCAGATTCTCCCCAAAAAAAGGTGCTAAGAATTCGGTTAATTGTACCTAGGACTGATTTCGGGACCTGTTGGACAGATAGTAGGTAAATTGGCATACTTGACAAAACATGCTTCAAGAGAATAAGCTTGCCTCCAGCTGATAGCAGTCTATTCTTCCAGCCACTTACTTTCTCCCGGATTTTACTGATGAGCTCCTCCAGATGGCTAAATGTAAGTCTTCCATGGACAATTTTCACTCCCAAATATTTCATTGGAAGCCAGCCCTCTCCAAAACCAGAGATTTGCAGGATGCTCCTTCTTCTGGAGGGCTTTATGTGCTTCGAAAATATTATAGCCGATTTTTCTCTATTCACTAGTTGGCCCGACCATTTCTCATATAATTTCAAAACTTTTACCAGTTCTATGATAGACCTTTTGGCTCCATTTGAAAAAATCACAATGTCATCCGCATATAGTAAGTGAGAGATTAAGGGTGTTCCTCTAGGATGGAAGTATTTTCCAATTGTCCCACTCTCGAATTTTTCTTTTAGCATTCTAGTGAGAACTTCCTCCACTAAAATGAATAAATATGGTGAGAGGGGATCCCCTTGTCGAAGTCCCCTTTCTCCCTTGAAGAAGCCCTTCATGGTTCCATTGAGCAGTATGGAATACCACGGAGTCGTAACACAATTTTTCATCAACTCACATACCTTCTCATCGAACCCAAATGAATTCAAGACATGCATTAGAAAACTCCAGCTTACTCGATCATATGCTTTGGACATATCCACTTTCAATAGCACATTTCCGCCATTCGTCTTTCTGTGTATGGATTGAGCCATTTCTTGAGTTAAGCTAATATTTTCGAAGATGCTTCTATTGGGAATGAAAGCTCCTTGTTCCTGTGATATCAACCTTGGCAATAAATTTGTTAATCTACCAACAATTATCTTTGAGCATATTTTATATATCACAGAACATAGACTAATTGGCCTAAACTTGTCAAATCCCGTCGGCTGTTGTACCTTGGGAATAAGTGCCACATATGAAGCCGTAAAGAACCTTGGTAGGAGTTTCCCTTCAAAAAATTCTGCTATGGCTTCCTCTACATCGCTTTGAACAATATCCCAGCAAGCTTTGAAGAAGCCCGATCCAAATCCATCTGGACCCGGGCTACTCTCCATCGGAATGCTAAACATAGCCTGCCGAATTTCTACCATTGAAGGCCTCTTGTATATACTTTTGTTCTCTTCTTCCGTAATAACTTTTTCAATTATCGGACCCAAATCTGGAAGTTCCCCTACGGGTTTATGGCTAAGAAAGTCTTGAAAGTACTGAACTGCCCCCTCATGTATAGCTTTTGGAGTATTGAGTGTTGTACCATCTGATTTAGTCATTTTGGGAACATGGTTTCGCTGCCTTCTCTTCAGTATTGCATGGAAGAACCTTGTATTATTATCTCCTTCCCGTAGCCATTTAATGCCAGCCTTTTGAGCAATCAAACTCTCCTCTCTTTTTTGCCAAGTCTCTAGTTCTATCTTAGAAACCAAAAGATCCTGCTCCACCTCTTCCTCATAACTATTCTGCAGATTAGCTTCCAGTGATTCTATTCTTTGCTCTATCTCTTTAATAGTTAATTCGACATGACCAAAAATTTCCTTATTCCATGTTCTGAGAACCTTCTTCATACGCTTCATTTTAAAGGCTAATTTTTCCATCCCAGTACCCCGTCCTTCCTCTTTCCAGCTTAGCTTGACACAAGGAAGAAAATCCTTATGTTCCACCCATATTTGTAAGAACCGAAAAGGTAATGGTCCATAGCGTTGATAGTTTTGGTCACACGATACTAGCAACGGGGCATGGTCCGAAGTGTTCCGCCCCAAGTATCTCAGCAAGGCTAACGGGAACTTTTCTAAAAACTTGGTATTGACCAATCCTCTATCTAGCCGAGCCCAGCTCCTAGCTAAACCTTCCTGTCCATTACACCAGGAAAAGCTATTGCCCCTGTGGTTCATATCCATTAATCCACATACATTTATCCATGAATTGAATTCCTCCATTGCTATCCTCGGACGTGGAGCGCCCCCCCTCCTTTCTTCATTACTTTTAATTATATTTAGATCTCCTAAAATCATCCATGGAATATTCTTTTGGCCATCCTCTGTTAAGTCCTTCCAAAGCTGTCTCCGTAGCCCATAATAGCATTTGGCATATACAAATGTGATGAGGGTGACCATAGCCCCCTCTAGCATTTCGACCGTGATAAATTGATCACTCATGCGCACAATATTGATGACTACATTATTTTCCCACATCAACCAAATCTTCCCAGCCTTCAATTGGTTTGAGCTACCCTTCTCCATACTTAAATGCCTCATCAGACTTCCCATGCTGCTGTCATCAACAAATGTCTCAGCCAGTGCAACTACCTTCGGCTTAAATTCCTTTACCAACTTCTTTAACCTTCTCCTTGAAGAGCCCAAACCTCTGATGTTCCAGTACAATATGGGACCAATCATAAATTTAGTTTTAAAGGATGGGTAATTACCCGTTTGGTGCTCCTTGGCGTTCCCAGTCCATTTTTATATTTTTTCCTCTTTGAACCACTTTGATCCTCCTCTGAGTGATAATCTTTATCTCTTCCTATTGCCACATTCATCCTGTCATCCTCCTGCTCAGACAAAGATTGTTGCTCCTCTGTTTCTTCAACTAAAACCACGTTCTGCATCCAGTCATCATGTCCATTTACCGGGTCCCCATTTTGAAGTTCGCACTCCCCTCGTCCCATGCTATCAGGCACAAAATCCTGCTCTTCTGTGGCCCCTACTTCCGGTGTTCATTTTCCTCATTCAAGATCGGAAACTCAAGTCCCTGCTCTTCAAACTGCTCTTCGGTTTCCCCTTCTTTCCTCTCCGGACTGTTCCTTAACTTTTTTTGCGTTTCCTTTACTGTCAAACTTTCCTCTCCTTTTTGCTCCTCTTTTTCATTCTCCTCCGCATCCTGCTCATTTGTTTCTTTTTCCCCACCAACTTCATTTGTTGTTCTTCCCACTTTACGGGAACCCATACTATTTTTCCCTCTTTTACACGTTGTTTTATTGTGCCCCTGTACCTTACAGCTTGTGCAATACGCCGGTAACGTCTCGAATACTACCGCTTGTTTGAAGCCAGAGCTAGGCGCCCCTATCCAGAAAGATTCCAGGTGTTGTATAGAAGCATCCATCTCTAGACAGATGCGAGCTCCGTCCGTTCTCGTCGCACAGCGAGTGGAGTTATCTGACCGAATGAACTTTCCAATCGGAGCTGTCATTATTTTGAGGATAGAGTCATGATAAAAATTAGGAGGAAGGCCTGGGAGCATCACCCAAACTGGAACAATTGGGGTTTCCTCCTCTTCCGTAAATCCTGGCGACCAATGGAAAGCTCTGTAAGGAACGCCATTTATCTCACAAGCCTCTCGGGAGAAAGCCTTGTTAAAATCATCCTCTGAAACTAAGCGTACAAAAACATTCCGGTTTTTGCTCATAGAGGAGACAACCACATTTCCCATTACTCCCCATCTTTTCTGGATAAACATCCTTATAGCATCTAAAGAAGGTCTCTGCCTGAGGAATTTCAAAACTAGAGAGTATTTGAAAGGGGCTGCTGACAGCGCCATTTCTTCCTTGGAGAACATGACACATACTTGACCATCAATTATCTTAGGAGGCCTCATTGGAAGGTTAACTTCCGGAAGAGGTTGAGGAGCGGCCGAGAACAGATCCACAAATCTGGCCTTCGTTGCCGGCACGGGACCACCAGACGGGGCCAAGGCAGTCCCCATGACGGCACGAGGTTCCTCGTACGAGGAGACCTAAAAATCTCACATTTGTTTGTATTATGTCAACATGTGTTTTTTAAATATGAGATCTCTTGTTGGACTATATTTTATAAAAAACATGTGACATCTCTAACTATAGAGAAGAGAGCGTTACACCCCCAGATCTTTAAAAGTTATTTTCTTGCTTATTGACCAAATTTTTGGCATCGAACCCTTGAAGGCTTCCTTGTTATAATGACGATCTGTTAACAATTTTTAAATATGTTTTGTACATTGAAGAAAGGAATAAGGAACATTGCTTAAAAGAGATGGTCATCAGTTAAACAGTCCCAGCAATTTTTTATGAATCAGAAAGTAGATGGCAATCTCACATTATACGTACCTTGTCTTGATCATTCCCTTTTGTGTAGCAAGCCAGAATTAGTTGCAAATGTTGGGGAAGATCGATGGACTGACCAAATTACGTACAAACAAAGAGAAACTGACTACACGGAGAAAATCCATCGGGTTATTGGTGCTAACCATCTGGAGCTCAAAGGCTAAAAGTCATCCACGACATTTGGGGAGCTGTTATAGAAAATTAATTCTCAATACGATTAATCTAACATAAAAGAAAAAAAAAATGGGACAGTTAGAAAACAAAGAAAAAGAAACCGATTACAAGAAAAAATAGTAGGAAAGCATATATGAAATTTAATTTCTTGGCTTTCCGTTGTTTTCCAAATGGTTGATAGGTTTAATTACTGAAAAACATTCAGCAATCCAAAAAAGGCATCGATTTTGGATATTTCGTGCCGAATCGATATGTAAGGTACTACAAAAGAAAGAGTTAACAAAGTGAGCAAAACAATTCGCAATGATCACATGATGAGCATATAATGGTAAATGATGTTGGGGCTCTCACCTGTCCTTTCAATTCCTTGAGTTTGTCCATCATCAATAACTATGTTGCGGACGCGGGCCACCTTGAGCCATTCTTTTCCATCTTTCCTTTTCAACTGTTTCTCCAACACAGGACACTTTCTCATCTGTAAAAAACGAAGGGAGGTAGGGAAGCCCTCTTCTGGCATGTACTTGAGCTTGGGGCAGTCTTTGATCAGCAAATGTACAAGGGAGGTGAGGTGTTGAAACCCCCCTTTGTCCAAAGATTTCAAATTTTTAAATAAATATATGTAAAGATAGGTAAGAGTCCTAACAACAACCCCCCAGGAAAAGACTCCACTTTTTCTGATCCGCCACCTATTCTCAATAATTGTAGAGAGTGGAGCACTTGCAAACCCCATCCCGTCCAGTTTTCAATGAGTTTCTTACAGCCATGGATCTCAATTTCCTTCAGATCGGAAGGCAATCTCCCTTCTGGAAACGACTCAACTTCTGGACAATCTTTTATTTCCAAATAATGAAGAGATGGAATGAATAGGTGCATCTTATCAGGCATTGACCTCAGACTCTCACAATCTTCGAGGGAAAAGGTTGCAAGGTTAGGGGCACGCAATCCTCCTTTTGGAAAAGATACAAAACTAGGACATCTCCGTATTCCTATATTTGATATCACTAAATCAACTTCATGTTGTTCTAGAGATTGCAAATTCCTGCACCCTTTGATTCGAATACTCTTCCGATTTGGGAATAGGTCTAATGGAAAGGACGTCAGGGAATCACAACAATCCTTCAAGTACAATTCTTCAAGGGATGAATATTGCCTGTGCATGGGGAGCTCACACTTCTTACAATCATAGATCAAAAGTATTTTCAATTTTGAGAGCAAACTGCCCTTGGGAAGGGACACGAGCGAGAAACACTTACGGATTCGTTGCTCTTGAAGACAATTATTGAAGTCCATTATTCCATCATGTTTATGTTGTTCTGGAAGTGCAAGAGATTCCAAATTATCACACTCTGTTATATCCATACGGGTAAGTTTTGCAAACAAGTCTACGGGGAGCGAAGCCTCGAGATGTTTTTTTTTATAAGTCGAAGCCTCGAGATGTTGACATTTGCTAATCTCAAGCTTGACTAATGAAGGAAGATGTACAGGCAATGGTCCTCTCAGCTTGGGGCAGTTCTTAATATACAACTCTTCAAGTTGAGAAAAAGTTTCAACCTCATTTTCAGCACCCAAATGAATCCAGTTTTCCCAATTCAACATATTTTCCAACCTTAGAAATTTCAAGCTTCCAAATGGCTTCATTAAAGAGCAACTATTTCCATAAAACTGTGGATCCACAGTAACAACTCCATCAAACCCATCAATATAGAGTTCACTAAGAGAAGGTAGCTGCCCAAGTGGTGGCAAGGCACTACAATCCCTGCAATTTCTTAATTCCAAATGTGATATCTTAGACATTGAAGGAAGCCCTCCTATCCAATCTGGAAAACCTATCCCGCTGTAGTTGTTGATGGTGAGACTTTTCAAATTTTCATGGGGCTGCAGATTTTCGAGTACACCTCTTTGACTTTGCAAAATACCAAATTCATTTGAAGGATTCCATTGTAACGCCAACTCCTCGAGGTAACCCTTATCCTTCAACCTTGCATCCAAAGCATCCTTGGCTGATCTGACATTTTGGAGCTCCCAAATTAAAAGCTTTCCCCGAAGCTTTATTAGTTTTCCCAATTCTCCAATGTGAGACCCACTGTGTTTGCTGACGATGAATTTGGTCAATGTCTCTGAAGACATGTTAGTCTACCCATTTGTACCGGCATCTCCTTTAGTTGGTTAGTTTCATCAATTTCAAGATGATGTAAATTAACGAGTTTCCTTGTATCTCTTGGCAATCGATCCAAATTTCGACATTTTGATAAGTTCAACGTTTGCAAATTGCACAAATTACACATAGAATTGGGTAACCTTATAATATTTGTGGAAGAACAATCCAAAAAACGTAGATGTTTCAATTTGCAAATTGAATCAAGCAAGTTAGTTATCCTCCGTCTGCCGGATAGAGAGAGAGTTCTTAAGCACCATGCCCTTGGCATTTTGATTTCACTGCCCCATCCTGACGAATCTAATGTCAGGAAAGTGCGTAACCGCTTGGCATTGTAAAGATCCTTGTCAATCTTCTTAAAGTTATCAAAACTTCCATCGAAATATGATAAATAGCGAGTCATCTTCACAATCTCTTTTGAACCATCACCCTCCAAGGCAAATTGCCCAGACACAAATTTTGCCAAGTCATTAACAAGATTATGCATTACAAAACCCAAGTTAGTTTCACTTGATTGTTGAAATAATGATCTTGATACAAGAGCATCGAAGTAACGCTTGCCTACTTCTTCCATAGTTTCTATTTCGGATTGTTGCAAGAAGCCTTCCGCCATCCATAACAAAACTAATTCATCTTTTTTAAAAATATGATCTTTTGGGAATATCGAACAATAAGCAAAGCATCTTTTTAAATATGAGGGGAGATACTTGTAACTTAACCTCAAAGCCGGAAGAATGTCTGTCCCCTCCTCCATGGGAAGATCCCATAAATTGCTCTTCAATATATTCATCCATCTCTCGACATTTGATTCAGACCACAAGAGATCGCCAATGGCTTTGATTGCTAAAGGTAGACCTTTGCACTTTTCCACAATTTGTATACCTATTTCTTTTATCTTTGGATCTGCCTTAGAGCTACCATTACAAAATGCACGCTTTTCAAAAAGTGACCAACAATCATCCTTCGGTAATTAGCTCTAGATGATGAGTTGCAATTGCCTTCATTGCCAATGCAACGCTTTCATTCCTTGTGGTGACAAAGATCTTACTTCCTCGAGCCCCATATTGCAAGAGTTGGCCTAGGAACTCCCGATGAATGGGTTTCTCACTCCAAACATCATCTAAAACAAGGAGAAATTTCTTCCCGTCCAAATTATTCTTTAGTATAACTCGAAGCTGCTCTGGATCCTTAGTCTTGCGTGCTGACGAAGTTGCAACCTGATCTATAATTGATTTCATTACATTGGGCACAACAAATTCTTCTGAAATACAAAACCATATTCTAAGGTTGAAATGTTGTTCCACACTACTGTCATTGTATACCCGTTGAGCAAGGGTAGTCTTGCCGATTCCCCCCATGCCAACGATGGCAATCACGCACATTTCATTGTCCCCGGCATCAGACGAGAGCAATAAGTCAATTAATTTTTTCTTATCCTCATCCCTACCAACAATGTCGGACTCTCTGACATAAGAAGTGGTCAACCTTTCAGGATATTGGTTTCCTCCCACTCCTACTTCATGTAGACCCATAAATTCCTTTTTGTGTTTTTAGATCTTGTAGTGTATCAAGTACCTCTCGAATCTTTGGCTCTAGGCGATGGATAAAAGGATCAAGGGAAGTACTAGAGATGAAGTTTCGTACCTTTCCTGCAACGGGTTTGAATTCAGCATGCAACTGGCACTACAAGAAATCAGGTCTTTTTCAGCGCGTAAAATCGTCGAAAATACCCCCCAAAATTGCTGGTTTTACTCTTTCTCGACGATTTTAAAATCGCCGCACATTCGACGATTTTAAAGTGACGATTCTAAGAATTTTCAGCGATACCAAAAATTCGTTGGAAAAATTAGCATTTCCGGCGATTTTTACTCGCCGCAATAGGCTTACAAAACGCCAAAAATAGGGGTCCCGGATTCACACTAAATCGCCAATAAAGGTCAATTCTTTCTCAGCGATTTTCCAAAATCGTCGGTATAATCCATTTGCTGCGAATAAATATCGCCGCTAATATAATTGTTTTCGCCGCAAATGTCTGTATATTTGCAACGATATTCTTTTTTGCTGGGAAGTAGATTATTAGCGGCGACACAAAATCGCCGCTAATAACATAATTGCAACGTTTTTATATTTTGCAGCGACAATTACTCGCTGCAAATAAGTATTTGCGGCGATTTTGTGTCGTAAATGAAGTCATTGAAACCGAGTATGTATATGCAAGTCAAAAGTCATTTTTAGTTGTAAATGAAGTCAAGTAGCACTATAGGGAGTTTGATTAAATTATAAGACAATGAAATATTATGCCATTAGTAGTTAACCAGTAATCCCAACCTCTATGAAGGACAAACCAAGTAATCATGCCAAATACCCAACCTTTTCAAGACTGGAAAAAAAAATATTGAGGTTGCATCAGTTTAATGTTTCTAGCTTAAATCTGTTACCTGATCAAGATTACTTAAATCTCTGACCTCTTGTTTGAGAATCAGTCTTTGCATGGCACTAATGTTTAATGTTTAATGTTTGAGAATCAGTCTTTGCATCAGTTTAATGTTTCCAACACATGAGTAACGAATCAAAACAAGCTATTTTAGAACTAGAAAGTCACAATTATAGCCGATATACAGGGTTCAAGCAAACACAAGCTCAAGTTGATCTGCGATTCTGCCGTACTGGAAACTAGCAAACACAAGCTAGTTTCCAGTACAACAGCAACACAAGTAATTCACATTACAGCCGTAACCTTCCATTCCCACCATCTTCACAACAAAAATTACAGGAGAGTTACAAGAGAACTCTAACACAAATGCAAAGCAAAATCTTCTCAAACCCAAAAAAAAAAAAAAATCCAAAAGCAAACAAAACCCTAGAGTTGCCAGTTACCAACATCATTCACACAAAATAGAGAGATGAGAGAGAGAGAGACGGTGGGGAAGAGATGACCTACCGACGAGGACGAAGTGCATGGTGGAGCAGGACCGAGGAGGCTTAGAGGTCGCGGAGCAGAACAACTCCAGCCCGTCGGCGTTGTGTATTCACACGGAGACTTTAGAGAGAGAAACAGAGAGAGGGAAAGATGCGGACATCGTGAGTGAGAGAGAGAGAGACCCCGGAGAGGAAGAGAGAGAGAGGAAGCCAGTATCCCCCAGGGGGTGGTTTGCGAAACAGAGGGGAAATGAGAGGGAGATTACGGGCGGGAGGGAAAAATGAATTACATCGCGCGAGCCCTAATTTTAATTTCAAAATCATCTTTCACGGCGATTTTAGTTCGCCATAAAATACCTTTTACTTTTTGCAGCGATTTTAAAGTTAAAAAATCGCTGCAAAAAGTAACTTCTGCAATTTCATCGAACAACCATTTGCCGCAAAAAGTTACTTGACTTTTTGCAGTGAATAGTTTCGTTGCAAAAAGTAAAAAGTGTTGCAAAAAGGCATTTTATTATTTGCGGCGATTTTTTTCGCCGCAAATAATAAAAAATGCCGGAAAAAGACTATTCAGAAACTTGATGAATTTTAATCCCAACGATGTGAAAATCGCCGCAATTACACTCCTTTTGCAGCGATTTCATTTTCAACGGACATAAAATCGCCGCAAAAAGTGGTTTTTCTTGTAGTGTGGCGTTGGAGGGCTTCAGTAGCAATCTCATCCAATATGTCTTCCGCATCATAGGCAACATCTTTCAGCTTATCAATCCACCTTTTCACATTAGGATCCATAACTTGCTTTTCTTCTGCATCTTCCAGCACCATATTCATCGACTGCAATGCGCTCTCCATCTTCTCTAAGAGTTTTTTGGCTGATTTTTGTTTGCAAATGAAATCAACGACCCCTGGAGAAGCCATTTTATTAAATACGACTCCAAGGAGGGCAGAGAGAAATGCCAAGCCCACCTCAGCCATGCTTTTCTTCTTCGGAATGAAAGAAATCAAGGGAAATGAAGGAAGGTTTTTTTTTTGCAAACAGCAAGGTAAGATCAGGTTGCAAGCTATATATTCCTTTTCTTTTTATATACGTTGAAGATGAAAAGAGATGATCTTACTAAAATAAAATTAAATGGGAAAAATGGCTGACGCGGTTTAATTAATGGATTAGGTAGCAATAGTAGCCACGAGAAAGTCCTCTGCTCAGTGCTTCCTTCCATGCATTTACCTTTTCAAACCTGGCTGCTCTGATCAAAGAAAACATCATTATCTGGATGGTAGTCAAGACCGCCACTTTAGACCAAACAAATAAAATGAAATTATTATTTAGTTTTCCTTTTCGACTTTCCAAAATGTCCACAAAATCCATATATCATTATATATAGAGAATGAAGAAATAGCTTACAAACTTCATTTTATTTTAATTTTTACTTTGAATTTCATTGAATATCCTGCTGTCAATGGAGTGAACCACTGTCTTTCAGTATTTATAGAGGAGTAGAAAATAAAATAATCTCTTGTTTCTTTGTCTTTTATTATTTTATCTGTCAGTTGGCACATGTTCCGGTCATAAAATAATCTCTTGTTTCTACCCATTAATTTGTGTGATAAAAAAGTTCCCCCATATATGCTAGCTAGCTAGTAATATTCATTCAATGCCAATTTCACAATAAATAGCATGAATAAGAAAGATTAAACTAATGAGTATTGTTACATCTATAAAAAAATTACATAAAAATAATCTTACAAATTGACGTGGTTTCATCTGCTCACTGTTTCATTACATTAACCTTTTCACATCTGGTAGCTCTCAAATAAAACATTTACCATTGTTTCTGTGTCGGTGGAGTAGAAAATAATCCCTTATTTCAAATACTCTATTGGGTAGAAAATAATCCCTTACTTCTCTGTCTTTTATTATTTTATCTGTTAGTTGGCACATACTCTGGTCATTGAGCATTTATTGATTGGTTTGAACTTTTGAATTCTGATTATGAATTGAATATATGCATATCATAACATTTCACTGAAGGAAAGACCCATCAATAATGTTTATGCAATGTTGATAATTTCAGAAAAAGTATCATTGCTTGGAGATGAGTAGTGTTCATTATAAGACGTTTTCAATTCTACCCTGTCTTGATGCAGACTAGCCAGCCAGAATTTGCTGCTCAGATACCATTTTCTTCATTGATGAGCTCCCCCAACCATCAATGCTTGTCCTGAGTCCTGACTCTTGATGAGATGTTCTACCACCAAAAGATAGAGAAATTTGGTGGACATTGTCTTTGAAAATGAGAGAGATGGCAATCTATAAAAACATTTTACCACCAGTCACCATTTAATTTATGCATGGCCCCCTAATGTCTCATTTGGATTGAAAAATATATTTTGTTATTACAATTATTTTAAATTTTTACATAAAATATAATAAGTAATTTATTTTTTTAAATCTCAATTCAATTTTTTTAAATTTTTAAATAATAATAATATTAAAAAATAATATTTTATTTAACTTTTAATTTTTATTTAAAATCATTTCATCTCATCTTATCTTACTATTCAAACGGTAGCCAAATATCTGATAAAGGAAATCATCCCTTGTGGTTCTTAGAGAACGAAGAGTCAAAAAGTGTCCGACATAGATGAACCTCCTCCACAAATTTTTTTATCTCAACCAACATTTCACAACATTATCAACGACCCCCAACGGGCCACTCCTTTGTTCCCTATAACTATTAGGTAACAATATTGCAAGTGACTTCATAGTAAACTACAATTTACTTTAACAAGATTAATTATCCAGAAAATGAATTTAAAAAAACTGATTACAAATTGATTTAAAGTATATCCAATTGTAAATTTTTTATTTTAAAGATAGATTTAAAGTGCCATTTTATCAAATAACGCTCCTAAGAAGGGAAAGATCAGCAATGCCACTCCAACCTCTACCATGGCCGAAGACGACCTTTGAATAAATAAATAGATAAAACTGAAACATTTTCAAACACTCTTTCAGTATTTATGGAGGCCAGGGGATCAGAAAATAATCCCTTAATTCTGTCTTTTATTATTTTACTTTCAGTACCTCAGCCATGTTTTCTTCTTTATAACGAAAGAAATCAAAGGAAAAAGAAGGAATGAAGGTTAATAATGTAAGAAGCAGAGCAAAACGAGTATTTTGCTTAATGTGCCCAAAGATTAGGCCATGTTTGGTTATGAAATATGGATGAAGATTGTTCTTCTTTTTCCTTTTCGTTTTCCCTTCTCAGAAAATAAAAAGAGATAATATTTTTATCTGTCAGTTGGCACATGCTCTTGATAATTGATTCATTTGTGGCGAACTTTTGATTCTAATTGTGGATTGAATGTCTACATACATCATACATATCATCCCATTGTGAAAAATGAAGGAAAGACCCATCATTCATCATATATTTCAGAAAAAATAATCACTGCTTCCAGATGACAGCTGTTCATATTGTTAAACGTATTAAATTCTACCGTCTTGATCAATCGCTGCAGCTAGAGCAGCTGGCCAGAAGTTGCAATTCTCCTATTCATAGTTGCTTTCTTAAAATACCTGTCCTGATCAGATGGCTACCATCGAAGAAGAATGATTTGTATAAATTTTAAATAGATAAATTCTATATAAGTCCATGTATAAGAGTGGATTACATTTTAAAAAAAGTGTAAAAAATTATTCTTTATTAGCGAGATCTATTTTGTTATAAAAGACTTGTACGAAATTTATCTATTTAAATATTGTATGTAACATTAGAAAGGAAACTTCGTGGTCCCACGGACATTGCCTTGGAAAATGAGAGAGATGGCAATCCAGGAAAAAAAAAACATTTTACCACCATTCACCATTTAATTGCCTTTGAAATTGTCAGATTTTAGTTGGTTATGATCAAGTAAATTGCCATTTTTAGTAGTTTATCGTGCAATTTAAATAAAAGTAGTAGCACCTGGCGTATGCAAATTCAATGTTTATTTAGCTGAAGTTTTTAGAGGGCGGGACCAAATTAGTGGTTAGTTTTATTTGACATGCATTCCTTTTAGGGCAATATCTCATATATATGTAAATAGTAATGATTTTTTTTTTTTTTGTTAGATTGAGTTATTGATTTCGGTAAATGAAATAAAGAAGTTGAATAAAAATATTATAAAGTTAAAAAATTATTTGAAACAATTTGAATATTATTTTTGAATATTATTTTTATCTTAAAATTTGAAAAAATAGTATTACTTTTGTGTTTTGTTTGAAAATTTGTGAAAGTTGTAATAATTAGATGAAAATGTTAAAAATTTAAAATTTAAAATATTTTATATTTGAGTGATATTTTTGGATAAAATATCTGAAATATCTAAGAATACTTGATAACAATTATATTACTACACAAACCTTAATGTCAAAGCGTTTATGTTCAACTTAAGTGATAATTATATATCAATGTACGTTGGTTTTTGTGACTACATATCTTGAAAGTAAAGACTTCAGGAAAATGATTTTTAAAATATTTCAGAATAATTAAAGGATATTGATGTAAAATTAAAGAAATATAACAAGATATTCAAGACAAAATTGCCTATTCAAGAGCTCAGTATTAACTTGGCTCTTCAGGAGCTCAGTATTATTTACTATTAAATTTTTTTTTCCCGTGTATTACACACATCTCTGTGAGGAGTCCCTATAAGGATATTCGGCTCTCTCACTCTCTTTCTCTTCTTCCTTCTTCTCTTTCTTCCCATTCCTCGTTCATATGTGGTTTAGGTAGAAAGTTAGATAGAAAAATTAGGTCCATTACTCAAGTGAAGTATCGCTCGAGTGGAGTCACAAGCCACAGCGAGTGAACTTGCCTTTGGAACATTGGCTCGAGCGGTATGTTGAGTGTGGCTCAAGCGAACACTAATAATATATTTACATGTCTGCATTTTAAGAGGAAAAAAAATAGAAATGCTCTCATGTAAGTATCACCCATACAATCCCTCACCCCATCATTCTCTCTTTCTCTCCTCTCTCCCTCTCTCGCCAACACCAAATGTTTGCTCTCTCTCTCTCTCCTCAAGTGGCCGGTCAAAGCTCACTTTCTCTCACCCCTCAGTCCCTCACTTTGTTACTATTCCTCATTTTTTTAATTTTTTTTTCAATTCTATACTCAAATAAGAATTTCAATACTTGATTCTGAAAACTAAGCAAAAATGTTACAGCTTGTACATGCTAGAATGGGTTCTATTTACATGGGGACAATTCTATTTTTCTTAATCTAGAAATGCAAAGGTGTCAACGTATTATTAGAGGGTGTAAATTCTTTCTATTCACACATCCGGCCCCTAGCCTCTCCCAAATGGAGAAGAATAACTTGGACGTTGAGATGAGTTGTGAATAGTAATATTTTGTAGATCTTATTAAAATAAATTTAATTCTTTTAGGTTGAAATGAGTTTAAGTTTTGAAAAATACTTTAGCCACACAGGAATTACACAAAAATAAATCCATAAACTGACGTGGTTTGATGTGGTACATCAGATTGTAAAGTTATTTTTATTGTAAAGTAGATCTAACAGATCTAGTGAAGCCACGTCAGTTTATGGGTTTACTTTTGTATAATCTTTTTGTGTCTTTAGCAGTTCTCTTAAGTTTTTAGGTTGAAATGTATGAAGTAAGTTGAGATTAATTTAAATTTTTTATGGAGAATCGAAAAGGTAGTAAGTCCCATCAATAATTGGATTGAGATAAGTTGAGTTGGATTCAATAACCAAATACAACCTTATACCACACACTACACATCTTTTTTATTTATTTTTTTCATTTTTACCGTAATAAATATGTAGTGTATAGATGATGAGTAATACAACTCAATTGATTTAGCATTAAAAATTTAAAATACATATGCGGTGGGATCTGTATAGCATAATCCATTCGAGATTTATGAAAAATGTATTCTTTTTTTAGACTAATCACAATTTTTAAAATGAGTACATGAGCTTAAGATTATATAAAACATTATTCTAGTTTGGGTGCTGCTATTATGCCGCCAAGCTTTGACCGTTGGCCTTGCCCCTAGTACAAATTTTTATTTTTATTATTTTAAATATTTTCTAAACATCTTTAATTTTTTTTTTAAAAAAAGTAGTCACTTCATTAATCATTAAGCAAAAATAATTTTTAAAAAATACATGAACAATCAAATTGAAGAAAACTCAAGGGTATAGTAGATTTTCCTTCATGTATTGTTATATGTGTTTATCTCTCGTTAAGGTTGAATTGAATAACAACCGTTAGAATAATCAGTCTCGACTCTAGAATTTTTGGACTTTCCTTTTCAAGCTTCGATTTTTAGATTTTTGGACACCCTCAATTATGTTTAAACGATATCGTGATTCCGATGACAAATGTGCTATAAATATACAAGTAAGAGCTCACTTACAAGGTACATATTTCTTCTTGAAAGTGCTACAACATTTTTAATGTGGTAAGTATGAATTTTAAGATGTAATATGAAAAATATAAAGATAATCATAAATATATTAAACAAATTTTACAAGTGATTGTAATTAGGAAAATACTTTAGACACAAATGAATTACACATAAGTAAACCTAAAGCTGACGTAGCATGATGTGATATATCAAATGATAAAATTATTTTTATTATAAAATATATCTAACAGATCTGATAAAGCCACGTAAGTTTGCGGGTTTACTTTTGTATAATTTCTTTATATTTATAATAGTTCTCTTATAATTATACTTAAGAAAATGAAGGAAAAAAAATGTAAAATTATTGAACATCTCTTATAATTATATATACTTAAGAAAATGAAAGAAACATAAAATATAAAATTATTAAACACATAACAAATCAAATGCTTAAAACTCATTATATTAAAATCATAATAGGACATGCATTGCTTCACTCGTTATAAGACCAATTAGAAGATGATGATGATGATGATAAAAATAATAATAATAATAATATTGTTCTTATAAATGAAAAAGATAAAATAATATTTTTTAATTTTTATAGAAAACTACTAGATACAATTGTTATTGGAATGATAAAATGTGAAAAAAGGAAGAACTACGAAAAATAGTATTCCGCCATTCAATCAAGTATAAGTCAAGATCTAAAACTACGGACAGAGATGAAAACACAATCGGTTTGATGGTTAAGCCAAAAGTTTCAATCAAAAATTGAACAAAATAAGAGATAACAAGGAGCTGAAAATCAATTGTACCTAGAAAAAAGCATAACGTTTTAGACAAAATGGTAAATAGCATGGAATGAAGTAGAAGAGAAAGGTAGAAAGATGTCTTATTGGTTACCTATGGCCTGGAAGTGAAGACTCACCACCAATTTTTTTTTTTTTTCCTAATCAAGCTTGTGCATAATATAGAAGAATATAAAGTCCTGGTACAGAGTTGAAAATATTACAAATGGGGGGATCTTTACCACTGTGAAATTCCAAAACACATTTAGGTAACTTAATAAGGGGTATGCACCCAAACATCTTGTTTGTAATGGCCCATTGTGCCAAGTTATGCACCATCGATTTTGATATCGATGAATTTTTTGAGTGGACCATTCCTGGAAGGACTCTAATAAGGAGTTGATATCTGTGAGTATATTGAGAATGGACTAATCCGGAGAGGATGATGAGTTTATCAAAGCATCTGTTATCACTTGACTATCGCCTTCAATGATGATTTTTGGAATCTGTCTGATGGCAGCTTCTTCAATTGCTAACTTGGCTGCCATTGCTTCTCCAAAAGTTGGGTTAGTAGATGCAATGTGTCTGGTGGCTGCGAAGATGAGTTCACCCTTATGTGATCTGCATATTGCAGCTGTTGTGGAATCTTCCTTTCTAACTACTACATCATAGGAGAGGGAGAAATGTCCCTGAGTGGGAGGAGACCACTCTTTGGGGGGGGGGAAGATTGATTTTGTTTTTTTGAGCTCTACATGAGAAGGTGTTTATTGTAGATCTTGACCACTGTTTTTGAGAAGATGAGTGGGGGTTGACACTGCTGCTTATGGATTATTTGATTTCTTAGGAACAAGATAGAGTCCATAGCTATAATGGCAAAAAGTTGGAAACTGTGGATCAATTTTGGATTTGAAATCTGCAGCTTTGAGGCATTTAGAATGATTTTCAGCCATTCTAAGAGAGGTTGTGCTGCGAATTGAGAAATGTTGAGGGGCCATGGGGAGCGTCTCCAAAGGATTTGAGTATGAGCACATCTTAGAAAGAGATGGTCAAGGGTTTCAGATTCAGATTGACATATTGGGCAAAGAGTATCAGAATCTGAAAGTGATAAAGGGGATTGAAGTTTGGTCCTGGTAGGAAGAATATTAGTGCAGACCTTTCAAAGAAATAGCTTCAATCTGTCTTGGATCCTAATTCTCCACAATTGTTTCCAGTCAGTTTTTGTGAATGGAGGGGTATGCTTTGACAAGATGAAGTCATATGAGGATTTGACAGAAAATGACCCTGAATGATGATTGATCCAGATTGCTTTATCAGAGGCTTGAGGATTGATTATTTGAGGAAGGTGAATTTTTTGAATTTCATAGACTAGCTCAGAGGTGAAAAGAGTGTCAAGAAGGATATCATTCCATCTTCTTGGTTGTTCTAACATAAGAACTGAGATTGTTAAGTCTAAATCTAAAGGGATGGTTTGATCTTATGAGAATCCAAGGATCATACCAGACTTTTGTGTTTACCAGACTCACCACCAAATTTGGCAGCAGACATGATTGTCTGGGAGTGTATTTTGTTTTTCACTTTTTTCAATATTGATTTAGGGGAGAGCATATATACTCGTGCTTCTGTAAAGTATA
Source organism: Cyclocarya paliurus (assembly GCA_029856935.1). NCBI lineage: Eukaryota > Viridiplantae > Streptophyta > Magnoliopsida > Fagales > Juglandaceae > Cyclocarya > Cyclocarya paliurus. The sequence goes on along the minus strand of CM056958.1, from coordinate 26,218,294 downwards.
AATAAAAAAAATGCTAGAGTCATCGAATGTTGGGTTCCGATTGGGTCTGGACAATTTTTTTTAGTGATTAAGGAAGTGTTTTTTTAGTGATGTTGTGAATTTTTATTTTTTAAATGTTGAAGAATATAAAAAAAATAATTTTTTTTTTGTTCTTATTGGGATGGGTCTCGTGCTAAATCCTCAGTGGATGTAGCACAGCTCGTAAATAAATATTAGGACAAGATATGGAGAAGAATAACTTGGACGTGAGATGAGACGTTGTGAATAGTATTTTGTGGATCTTATTAAAATGGATTTAATTTTTTTTAGGTTGAAATGAGTTTAAGTTTTAGCCACACAGGAATTACACAAAAATAAATCCATAAACTAACGTGGTTTGATGTGGTACATCAGATTGTAAAGTTATTTTTATTGTAAAGTAGATCTAACGGATCTCGTGAAGCCACATCAATTTGTAGGTTTACTTTTGTATAATCTCTGTATCCTTAGCAGTTCTGAGTAGTATAACCCCATTCGAGATTTATATAAAAAAAATATTCTTTTTTAGACCAATCACATTTTTTTAAAATGAGTATGTGAGCTTGCGATTGTATAAAACATTATTCCAGTTTGGGTCATACTATTATGCCGCCCAGTATTGACTCTTGGCCTTGCCCCTAGTACAAATCTATATTTTTATTATTTTAAATATTTTCTAAACATCTTTAATTTATTTTTAAAAAAAAATACCAATATACTAGTACTAACTTTGTTAATTATTAAGCAAAAATAATTTTTAAAAAATATATGAATAATCAAATTGAAGGTACAAACTCAAGAGTATGGTATACTTTCCTTCATGTATTGTTATATGTGTTTATCTCTCGTTAATGTTGAATTGAATAAGAACCGTCAGAATAATCAATCTCGACTATGGAGTTTTTGGACCACCCATTCCAAGCTTCGATTTTTAGATTTTTGGACACCCACAAGTATGGCTAAACGATATCTTGATTTCGACAACAATTGTGTTATAAATATATAGGTAAGAGCTCACTTACAAGGTATGTATTTGCTGTTGAAAGTGCAACAACATTTTTAATGTGGTAAGTATGAATTTTAAGATGTAGTATGATAAATATAAAGATAATCATAAATCTATTCAATAAATTTTACTAGTGATTGTAATTAGGAAAATACTTTAGACACAAAAGAGTTACACAAAAGTAAAAAACCTGACGTGGTTTGATGTGATACGTCAAATGATAAAATTATTTTTATTTATAAAATAGATCTAACAGATCTCATAAAACCACGTAAGTTTGTAGGTTTACTTTTATATAATTTTTTTGTGTTTATAATAGTTCTCTTATAATTATACTTAAGAAAATGAAGGAAACAAAAAATGTAAAATTATTGAACATCTCTTATAATTATATATACTTAAGAAAATGAAAGAAACAGAAAATATAAAATTATTAAACACATAACAAATCAAATGTTTAAAATTCATTATATTAAAATCATAATAGGACATGCATTGCTTCACTCGTTATAAGACCAATTAAATATAATAATAAAAATATTGTTCTTATAAATGATGAAATAGTGAATATGATGAATTAAAGGCCAAGTTTAAGTTGCTGCGCATGCATAGATTAGAATCTAAAAATAATAATTGCATTTTGTAAAATGAAAATATTATTAATCCAATGACTATGATTTATTTTTATGAATTACTATGAAAAATAATATGAAGATAATTGTTCTTCTTTTTAAATAATATTATATATGAAAGATACAATTATTTTTAAATCTAAGAGAAAATATAATAAAATCTTAAGTTGTTCCAGAAGTTCAATAAACAAAAATCTTTCAATTTAGATTATTTTTAAGTTCATTATTATTATATTCTAATTAATATTATAATAATAAAAATTTTAATTAATTTTTTAATGATGAATTAGAGGATAAAAATGTAATTATGCATAGTATAAACACAAACAAAATCCACCATTCATGAGTCTATAACCTCTTTTAGTGTAGAAATACAATAGATATTATAAAAGAAATTTTATTGATATTCTTTATTTGCGACTGAGGAACGCGGCGCCATATATGATAAAAAAAAAGGAGGGGGGGGGGGGGGAATTAAATAAATCCTAAAAATTAAAGGCTTCTAAAATTATAACCATTCTAACATGATTAACACCGTTATAAAACAGTAGCTATTTAGAAAATAAGTATTATCTTAACTAAATAACAAAATCTAATGTCAAAATTGAGGCCAATAATAAGCCTAATTTTTTTTTTTTTTTTCCATAAAACTCAGTTTGGATTGAGAAACACTCTTAACATATCTTATCTCATCATTACAATTTTCATAAATTTTCACATAAAATATAATAAACAATTCAACTTTTTAAAATTTTAAAACAATAATAATATTAAAAAATAATATTCTAACAATATTTTATTTAATTTTTTACTTTCATTTTAACTCATCTCATCTCAACTCACTATCCAAACCTAACCTAAGAGAGACGGTACTCTTAATTTTATTTATAACCCTTACTTATAGTGAAAGAATACATTTTACAAACGAAGGAAGAACTTTGAGGGTTATATAAATCCCAAAACTAAAGGTCTTGCAAAAACCATATATCTACTTATATTTAAAGAGCGAATCGGTTAAGAACAGTATTTTCGTCTAATATTTCTACTTCCGAATTTGCACTTCCTTATTTGCTTAAATTACCACTTTCTGCTCTGCTTTTGATCCACCGCCTAAACATTATTGTCTTTCCACCTTCATCCTTATCCCTTCGTCTTATAAACTTCCCCTAATAGACAATCCGGCTCAAATAACTTCATGTTTCGAAATTGGTCTTCCTCACTCTTCCTATTGCTTTTTCTCAGTCGATCTCCATTGCAGTAGATCTCCGTCACTGGTTGCTCTGTAAGTTTTACGGATATTACTACTCCATCACCGGTTGCTCTATAAATTTTACAACGCCCTGACCTAGAGATTTATTTCATATATTTTTATTGCATATAGGGGCTAATGTTGCGAATCTGGTTGTGAATATATATGTTGTTGAATCTGGGTTAGAGCATGAGGAGAGCGAGAGTTTCAGGTTATAAAAATGCCTTATTTAATTATAAATGCTTTGGATCACAACACAATTAGAAAGCCTACCATGCAGCAGTTTAATAAATGGATTTAGATTTTTTTTTACTTGTATGTTGTGGTTTTCTGCAACGTTGGGTTTATCTTTACACAAATATTTTCCTCTAAGACCCTCATTTTCTTACTTTCTTTTTATTTTAATTTTCAGTGGGAATTTTTTTGTAAGTATTGTTGGTCATGAAGCCTTGGGCAGACAATGATATAGAGCCTTTACTTTTTTATTTTTCTTGTATGAATTGGCTATGGGAATAAATGACATGTCCTTGGTTTTGGAAATGATTGATTTTATTATCCAAGAACATAGGCTGCTTGGAAACTTGGTTAGAGTGCTTAGGACATGTATTGTGTAGACCATGAGGGGGTCATAAAGTATTGGGCAATCATTGGCATGAGCCTTCTTCAAAATTTAATTTTCTGCGTGTATATTGCGGGAAGAATAGATATGCTTTTGTTTTTGTTTAATTTTTTTTAAAATCTTTACTTGAAAAAAATGTTTTTTTTTTAATTTTTTTTTTGATGTTTTAAATTATAAAATGCTGGCTGGTGGTCTGTAGTTTTATGATGGAAGTTTTAATATTCACTCATATTTTTAACATGCTTTGTTTCTGTCCCATGTGAAAAACATATTCTCAGTTATTTGTACTTAAAAAAAAAAAGTTATTCCTTGAGCAGCTGGAAAGCGTTCTTCAAGGAAATGAAACTTCAATAAGGTGTTGACAACTTGTTTCTTTCAAGGTTGTTTTGTTTACAGATGTAATTTGATGGCCAAACGTTATGTTGTCTGCAATAGCTTAAATCAAGTTACTCTTTTAGTGTGGAAAATAAACACGATTTATTATTTGCTGCAGTCAAGATGAGCTTTTACTCAGGAGTTGAGATCAGTCATGATTAAATTGGTTTTTTTTTTAAGTTGGCATGATTGCGATGAAAAATATAACCTTCTTCTTGTATTTAATGTGATTTGTCTTTGGGTGCCAATTGTATATTTGAATGTAAAAAAAAAAAATCTGGATTGGTTTTTCTTGCTTAAGCAAGTTACAATATTAACAGTTGTTTCTTCATTTATTTAATTTTAATTCGTGTGGAGAAAAAGACGGAGCTAAAGAGTTTTAACTGAAATAATGTGGCTTTCAGTGATCATATGTAATGCAGTATATCTCTTTTTCTTTACTAAAAGCTTTAGGTAGGCAAGTGCTTTCTGCAATTTTTAAATATCGTCAATTTCTTTTTTCAGGTGATCTTGCTACAATCAAGGGATAGATTTGGCAATTGTATTCATACACACTACTCATTTGGTTGTCCAGTAGAAATGGGAGCATCATGGTAAGTTCACTTGTTATTTTTTGTGAATCCCTTTCCAAACTCTGGATGTTGTAAATACAAATGGATTCATTGGTTATGCAATGAAAATTAAATGGTGTCTTTATCTATAAATTCACAATGCTCTGTTAGTTCTTGTGGCACACTATCCAATTTATTTGCTCTATTATCCATTGTTCATGGGCTATCTCTGCATACTGGTATCAACTTTAGCATCAATTCCCATCTTCTGGATTCAATTCCATTTTTAACAGTCCATTATCTTTAGTTTTTATTTTCACCTTTTTTTAACAGATACTTCATAAGATCCTTGAAATATCAAAGACAACACAATTTCTTTGTTGCTTAACCACATCTGGAAATTAATGCCACCATAAATGTTTCATTTCAATTCATTGTTGCTAGATGAATTAATGTTTCTTTGTTGCTTCTGTTTTTTGTATCTTCTACAATACTTTGTTGTTTAAAGCTCCTTGAACAGAAACTTCCATAGGGCTGATAACTCTAGCTAGATGAATAGCTACATTTGTTCTATACCATTCACACTTTTTTAAGTTACAGTAATAATGATTAAGTTATATTTTAACTTTGATTTATTTACTTATTTCTTTCTATTGCATAAAACTTGAAAAAGCAAGGCAGGAATCCAAATCCAAAGATGAATCTTTGAGGAAGTTAGAAGAGAACTTACAGAACCTTGAGAGCAAGGCAAAAGGCAGAGATCAGAGTCATAAAAATCTACATGAGAAGATCAAAAAACTTGAAGGCCAGATTGAGTTGAAGGCAGCCATCCACAACCAATATGAGAAGCAACTTTAGGAATTATCTGAGAGATTGAAGGGGAGGGAAGAAGTCTGCAGTAATCTCCAGCAAAAGGTTGCTTCCCACTTGAACTATAGTAGATAATTATGCTTTTTTTTTTTATTGTTATTGCTAAATTTGGATTAATTCTCCTTAAGGTCAAAGAGTTGGAGACCAAGCTTTTGCTTTAACAGAGCTAGCACTCAGAATCTGCATATTTTCAACATAAGGTTTGTGTATCTAACTCTAAAGTGTGAATCATTTATTAAAAAGTCACTGCTATTATACTGTTTTTTTTCCTGGTGTTAATCAAAATTCTTATTGTTTCCATAATTCCACCCTGTTAACATTTTTCTATGCACCCATTTAAGTCCCAATTAGTCCTCCACTTTTTTTAAATGGCAGCCAAACTTTCAATTAAAAGTTGGCTTCATATGTAGTTTCTTTCAAAATTCTCAAACTGCATGGAACTTTATTGCCTTTATTGTTGCATGAGGAAGTACTTTTGGAGCAACTTAAGAAGTCCAGATTTTAGGTAAATTAGGCTTGCCATTTTTTATGGGTGCAGACCATTTTTCCCTTTTTGAATGAGGGTCTTATTGGGATCCAAAGCTAAAAAAAAACGATCTGGCCTGTTAAAAAGTGTTTTCACAAGTCATTTTTTATGATTCTCGAGTAATAAACTGCCACTCTTTGTTAAAGCAAAACAAGGCCGAAAAAGAGAGTTCTTTTTAATGTTAAAGCACTATGAAAGACTATTCTTTTGTACCACTCTTTGTGTTTGAGATCTGATTTCAAAAATTCAGTTGTGAATAAATGTAGCATATGATTAAACTAATTCTCTGATCCCTTGTAGTGATGGTTCATATTTAGGCACAATCTGACTCACATGAAAGAAAATTTGGAACTTTCGATGGCAATAATTTACCACAATTTGAAACTTGTAAAATAAATTAATGCTATCAGAATTATTTCTTTTGGAAATTTGGTGTCTAATTCACTCCAGAAATTAGAAATGGAAAGAGATTTTCTTTTGAAGTGAAGTTCCATTACCTCGGAAACAGAGGCTAATGAAAATATCAATGTGGGAATCAATAACATGCTCTTTTGGATTACAAAGCTTTCCATTAGAATTAACTTGGATTTGGGTTTATGTTACCCTCAGAAGCAAAAGAAAATGCTGGAGAATGAGGCCCTGCGCAATCAGGTGAGAATTAAACTTGATTCAACTATGCATACATACACATCAGAACCATTTCTTCTGCATAAAGCGATGTGAACTACCTAAATCTACTGCACTGATGTTTATTGTCCCTAAATATGAACAACTTGAGCAAACTCTCCTTGGGTTGCCTGTCTTGTCCTGATTAATACTACAGCTCAAATAGTCGTGGCAGCCTCATTCTAGGAGAAGATTACAGCACAAACTTCCCAAAAAGATCGGATGATTCAGCCTGGTGCAGATATAGATCAACTCAAGCAACGGCATAAAAAATTCAATATCCTCATCCTGCAGAAAATTACATAACATGCGGAATTATGCATTAAACTATGGTTCATATATGATGTGTGTACCAGTTCATTTTGAAAATTTGTATCAAACACAGTTGACATTAGGCATGTATGGTACTTGATTTATTTTGTAGACTTGTATCAGACTTTGTTTTTGTTTCTATGCATTAAATTATTTATTAATCAAATTTTCTTGTAAAACCATACTATTTTTGTAAAAAAACTGTTTCACCCAACTAGGCAAACGTTCTTGGTGTGTATATTAACTTATTTTTTCTCTCCACTGGGCAAACGTCCCTTGGACGTTTCAGTCCTACTAGTATATATATATTCTTAGAAACTAATCCGTACAATACTTATTTCGAACTATTTATCATAATAAAAAAGTATAAAACTAGTGTTTAAAGTGAGGGAGTCCCGCATGAACCAAAACATACATGCAATACAAGTGTTTTGCTAAGTGAAAAACTGAGTAAAAAGAAGCATCTATATATACCAATGCAAATGATGGCATTAGGGCTGTACAAGAAACCGAAGGACCGACCGGGACCAACTCAGACCGGCTGGTTGATCACGGAACTTGCAGGGAACTGGTCGGCCGGCTGTGGAAATTTATCAAAATCGGCATCGGCCGGTTCGGTGTCGGTTCGAACTAGTAGAAAATCGCTGAACCGGCCGACGTCTTAAACCATATTATATATATATAATCAGTTCTAAAACGACGCCGTTTCACTTAAATAGGTGAAACGGCGTCGTTTTGTTTATGTAGTTTAAAAAAAAAAAAAAGGGAACTGCACCATTTGGCATAAGCCAAACGGCGCCGTTTATGCCTAGGGTTTAAACAACCCAGCTCTCAATCTCTTCTCATTTCGTCGTTTCGAGCCCTCAGTAGTTAGGCCTCTCAGTCTCCAGCGGCGCAGCGACTCATCCCTTCCAGCGATGTAGCCCTCAAAGTCCCTCCGTTTCAAGGCCTCAGCCGTCCCCCTCATTTCATCCTCTCCACTCTCCAAAGTCCGCAGCCCTCGCCCTCCACTCCACTCTCCGGTCTCCAACGGCATCGGTAGCGGCCCAACCTCCATGACGTCCACGTCCCTGATTTCCAACAAACCGCCAAACTGACCGTGAACCGGCCGGCAACCATATCCGCCGGTTTTACCCCTTACACGGCCGGTTTTCTTTCCCTAAACATCAGTATCGGTCGGTTTCGATTTGTACACAAAACCAAACCGAGGGGTCGGTTTTTCACCCTAGATGGCATAGTAATAATAAACCATATTTCAAACCAGAATGTTGAGCAAAAATGTTAGTCCCATGAACCATATATATGACAAGAAAAACCAAAAACAAACTTAGCATCATAATTTCTAATAACACGTCCACAACTAGCCATGCCACGTCCACAAAGGAGGTCTCACATCCACAGCTCCCAAATTAACCATCTGCCAAACCATTCCCTTCACGGATCGAAAAATGATTGATCTGGAAATGCATATAGAAATGGAAGGCAATAATGTGCGTGGCAATTAGGTACATTGGAGGTTGCTTCTAGCGCTCGCGCACACAAGATTTAAGCAAATATCTTCACTTCTCAGGAATCAAATCAAGTGTAGCCTAAATAAAAACAATTCAATTATCAGTATAGATTCAAATACGTACATAAGTAACATCAATTACGTACGTAGGTGATAAACATATTGATCATATATATAGGCAATATATATGTTAAGTGCTGAGAGTACAAATTGTCAGGTTTTAGTTCTTTATGATGTAAATAATTGCCAATTTTAATAGTTTATGGTGCAATTTAAAGAAACATAGTAAATATATTAACATTTATGGATTCTATGATAACATCAGATAATATTAATTCTATATTTTCAAGAATTTTAAAAAAAGCAAATAATAAACATATATATTGCAAAAAAAAGCAACCAAATGAGTGTGTTACGAACCTGGATAGAATAATGGATAAATGGTTTTGTACGAATGGATGACTATAAATGGACTGTGATATTAAGGAAGATGATGATGGATGAAATTCACTGAAATTGAATAAACTTAGATTTTCGAGGAATCCAAAACCTCCAAACAGTACTACAATATACTCAGATTTTTCAATGCGTCTGTGCTCCCCTCCCGTTCCCACATAAAGCTCATGCTCCTAACAAACTTACAGTAAAAGACTAAAACACCCTTACAATAACTGCTGTTAAAACACAACGTTTTGATTAAAAGCAATAACATAAAACTACCCATTTAACCCCTAACATTTCCTACTACTCAAAACAACATAGAAAGCCTTCTTCCAATTCGCACCGTTTCGTGAGCCTCAAATCCCCTTTCCAGCCTTCGTAAAATCATTTTGCCCTAAGCTTCTCTCTCTTCGTCTTCAACCTCAAGATCAAAGCTTCTTCCTTTTTCTCTTGCGGTACACCACTCTCATGCTTGAGCCTTCTAACAGAGTGTCACAATTTTTCCAAGATCATGAAGAAAAGTCATATATTGCATTTGTTTTTGAAAAATAGAAGTAATTCATTAGTGTGAATTTAATTAGCAAAGATGATTGAAGAGACCCTATTTACGAAAAGTTGTACGTACCCACAATAGAACTCATCATAATGCGGGAAATCCCAATCTGTCAATGAAAACAATTAATGAGAAAGTTAGAAAAGAAAGAAAGAGAATTAATTTGACAACACGGAGAAAATGATAGTAAAGTATATGTATGTACGGAAAATAAATGAGCGAGAGGGATCGATGGATCTAAGTATTTGTATATATCAAAAACAGAAATTCGATTGGCAATCAAAACATGCAGTTAATTCACGATCAGCAAAACAATTCCCAATGCTCACATTATAATGCCAAATCATATTTCAATTACTTTTATTTTTATTAATGTTTTTAAAAAATGTTGATTTTATAACTTCAATTAAAAGCTTTGAGGTTGCATGGGGCTCTCACCTGACGGCCATTCATCATCTCCTTGAATTCGTTTGCCATCAATCTCTATGTTGGGGACGCGAGCCACCTTGAGCCATTCTTTTCCTTCTCTACTTTCCAACTCTTCCACCAAAGGACGTACGGATATTATACATAGAAATTGAAGGGAGGCAGGGAAGCCCTCTTCTGGCATGTACTTGAGCTCTGGACACCTATTGATTAGCAATCGTACAAGGGAGGTGAGGTGCCCAAGGGGTGGCAAGGCACTACAATATTTGCAATCATATAAGTTCAACTCAGACAATGAAGTAAGCCCTCCTATCCAATCAGGAAAACCTTTCCCGCTGTAGTGGCTGATGGTGAGCCTTTTCAAGTTTTCATGGGGCTGCAGATTTTCAAGTACACCTTTTTGACTATCCGAAATACCTTCTGCTAGAGGACTATTCCATTCTAACACCAACTTCTCGAGGTATCCCTTATCCTTCAAGCTTGCATCCAAAGCATCCTTGGCTGATCTAACATTTTGGAGCTTTTGAATTGAAACCTCTCCCCGAAGATTTATCAGTTTTCCCAATTCTCCAATGCGTGACCCACTGTGTTTGCTGACGACGAATTTGGGCAACGTCTGGAGACAATTTAATCTACCCATTCGTATCGGCATCTCCTCTAAATTGTAAGTTCCATCAATTTGAAGATGACGTAAATTAATGAGTTTCCACATATCTCTTGGCAATCTAACCAAAAGAGAACACCCTGATAACTTCAGAGTTTGCAAATTGCACAAATTACATATGGAATTGGGCAAACTTTTAACTCTTGCCCCAGAAACATCCAAATAACGTAGATATTTCATCCTGTCAATTGAATCAGGCAACGTAGATATTCTGCATAGGGAGAGAACTCTTAAGCACAATATTGTCCTTGGCATTTTGATTTCCCTCACCCATCCTATTGAAAATCCTAATGGAAGGAAAGTGCGCAATTGTTTGGCCTTTAAAAGATCCTCTTCAATCTTATTCTCAATTTTATACGAACTTCCACCGTAGTACGATAAATAGCGAGTCATCTTCCCAATTTCTTCTGAACTATCACCCACCAACTGCGTAAAGCCAAATTGCCCAGTCACGAAATTTGCCAAGTCGTTGACAAGATCATGCATTACAAAACACGACTTAGTTTCAAGTGATTGTTGAAATAATGATCTTGATACAAGAGCATCGAAGTAACGCTTGCCAACTTCTTCCATAGTTTCTATTTTGGATTGTTGCAAGAAACCTTCCGCCATCCATAATAAAACTAATTGATCTTTCTCAAAAATATGATCTTTTGGAAATATCGAACAATAAGTAAAGCATCTTTTTAAATATGAGGGAAGATACTTATAACTTAACCTCAAAGCCGGAAGAATGTTTGTCCCCTCCATGGGAAGATCCCATAAATTGCTCTTCAATATATTCGTCCATCTCTCGACATTTGATTCAGACCACAAGAGATCGCCAATGGCTTTGATTGCTAAAGGTAGACGTTTGCACTTTTCCACAATTTGTGTACCTATTTCTTTTATCTTTGGATCTGCGTTAGAGCTACCATTACGAAATGCATGCTTTTCAAAAAGTGACCAACAATCATCCTTTGGTAATAGCTCTAGATGATGAGTTGCAATAGCGTGCATTGCCAATGCAACGCTTTCATTCCTTGTGGTGACAAGGATCCTACTTCCTCGAGTCCCATGGTGCAAGAGTTTGCTTAGGAACTCCTGATGATCAGGTTTCTCACTCCAAACATCATCCAAAACAAGGAAAAATTTCTTACCGTTCAAATTCTCCTGTAGTGTAACTTGAAGCTGCTCTGGATCCTCAATGTTACAAGTGGATGAAGTTGCTGCCTCTATAATTGATTTCTTTACCTTGGACACAACAAATTCTTCTGAAACACAAAACCATATTTTAAGGTTGAAATGTTGTTCCACACTACTGTCATTGTATACCAGTTGAGCAAGGGTAGTCTTGCCGATTCCCCCCATGCCAACGATGGCAATCACGCACATTTCATTGCCACTCGCATCAGACGGGAGCAATAAGTCAATTACTTTTTTCTTTTCCTCATCCCTACCAAAGGTGTCGGACTCTCTGACAAAAGAATCGGACAACCTTTCTGGATATTTTTCTCCTCCAAGTCCTACTTGTAGACCCATAAAATCCTTTTGTTTTGCTAGATGTTCTAGTCTATCAAGTACCTCTTGAATCTTTGGCTCTAGGCGATGGATAAAAGGATCAAGGGAAGTACTAGAGATGAAGTTTCGTACCTTTCCTGCAACGGGTTTGAATTCAGCATGCAACTGGCGTTGGAGGGCTTCAGTAGCAATCTCATCCAATATGTCTTCCGCATCATAGGCAACATCTTTCAGCTTATCAATCCACCTTTTCACATTAGGATCCATAATTTGCTTTTCTTCTGCATCTTCCAGCACCATATTCATTGACTGCAATGAACTCTCCATCTTCTCTAAGAGTTTTTTAGCTGATTTTTGTTTGCAAATGAAATCAACGACCCTTGGAGATGCCATTTTATTAAATACGACTCCAAGGAGGGCAGAGAGAAATGCCAAGCCCACCTCAGCCATGTTTTTCTTCTTCGGAATGAAAGAAATCAAGGGAAATGAAGGAAGGTTTTTTTTTTTTTTTGCAAACAGCAAGGTAAGATCAGGTTGCAAGCTATATATTGCTTTTTATATACGTTGAAGATGAAAAGAGATTAGCTTACTAAAATAAAATTAAATGGGAAAATTGGCTGACGCGGTTTAATTAATTAATTAGGTAGCAATAGCAGCCACGAGAAAGTCCTCTGCTCGGTGCTTCCTTCCATGCATTTTCCTTTTCAAACCTGGCTGCTCTGATCAAAGAAAACATCATTATCTGGATGGTAAATCCATATATCATTATATATAGAGAATGAAGAAATAGCTTACCAGCTTCATTTTATTTTAATTTTTACTTTGAATTTCATTGAAGATCCTGCTGTCGATGGAGTGAACCCACCGTCTTTCAGTATTTATAGAGGGGTAGAAAATAAAATAATCTCTTGTTTCTTTGTCTTTTATTATTTTATCTGTCAGTTGGCACATGTTCCGGTCATTTGATAATTTCATAAAAAGAGAGATGACAACTGCCAGCTGACGTTTTCAATTCCATCGTGTCTTGATGCAGAGTAGCCAGCCACAAGTTGCAATAATCCTACTTTTTCAAAATGCTTGTCCTGATCAGATGGCTTACAACCAAAAGAAAGGAAAACTTCGTGGACATTGCCTTTTAAAAAGAAAGATGGCAATCCGTAAAAACATTTTACCGGCATTCACCATTTAATGCACGGCCCCCTTATTAAATATCTCAAAGGAAATCATCCCTTTTTACCTCGAAGAGTCAAAAGTGGACCACAAAGTCGGGAGGGATCGAAGAGTCAAATGTGTCTGACATAGATGACCAAAGCAAAGGAAAACCTCGGGCATATTTCTTTTGAAAATGAGAGAATATGGCAATCCATGTAAATTAAACATTTTACCACCATTCACCATGAAATGCATTGGGCCCCGTTGTTATTTCTATTGATCATATTGGCAATATGTTAATGAGTGGACAAATCTCTCCGAGTTCCATTTTTTTTTTTTTCTGTGTCTTTTATTATTTTATCTGTCAGTTGGCACATGCTCTGCTTATTGATTGGTGTGAACTTTGAATTCTGATTGTGGATTGAATATATGCATATCATAATATTTCACTGAAGGAAAGACCCGTTAATAATGTTTATGCAATGTTGATAATTTCAGAAAAAAAATCATTGCTTGGAGATGAGAGCTGTTCATGTAAGACGTTTTCAATTCTACCCTGTCTTGATGCAGAGTAGCCAGCCACAAGTTGCACAATGCTTGTCCTGACTCCGGATGAGATGGTCTACCACCAAAAGAAAGGGAAACTTGGTGGACATTGCCTTTGAAAATGAGAGAGATGGCAATCCAGAAAAAAACATTTTGCCACCATTCACCATTTTAATGCATGCATGGCCGCCTTATTTGGGATCATGATTTTGGGAGTAACTAAGTAGAAATGCTCATTAGCAAAGCCCAAATGATTGACAAAAGGTTTCAATGATTCTAAAAAAAAAAACATTCATAAACCCTAATATAGCATAATTGTTTCACTTAAACTGTTTTAGCTAAATTTGAAAAGAAAACAAAAATTGCTTTGTATCACCTCTTTGTACTTACCTGTTGTTAACAGCAAATTTAGAAAGAACAATCTTATATCTTTCAGAATTCATAAGACTTGCTTAATCAGTGAAGATCATTTGATCCAAGTGCAACTTATAAACATGATAAAAACAAAAAGCTACATTCTATCATGAACTTACCCAACTCAACCCATTCTACTCTACAGCCCGCCACCCACCAAAAAGACCATAGTTAACACAGCTCCAACTAACACCAAAGCAAAGCATGGGCCTCTTGAATGTCATTTCATCTAAACACCCGAAGTGAGTGATTTGAGCATGTGAAGCCCCCATCAACCATGAGATTAGCTCCACTTACATACCTTGCTTCATCACTTGCTAAGAATAGCACATCATTAGCCACATCATCAGTGGTCAATTCTACTCCCTGCAGGTTAGCATTCCTCCCAATAAAATCATGAAAACCTGTCATGGCATCCTCAGTTCTCTCCTCCTCCGGCAAGTGAGCTAAAGCCAAGCCTGTTAGAACAACATAAGGAGAAACACAGTTGACACGTATCCCATGTAGTCCAAGCTCAGCTGCAACATTCTTTGTGAGCCCTAAAACAGCATGCTTGTACCCTGTGTAGGCATGTGGACCGAGCCCCCCTATGGCACTTGCAACACTGCACAGAGAAACTATAAAGCCCTTCTTCAATGGGATCATAATCCGAGCTGCATGTTTCATTCCAAGGAAGACTCCCTCCACATTTACATCAAATAACTTCTCAAACTCCAATATGTCTGCACTGCGGATATCAGGACATAGTGAACCTGACAAACCAGCGTTATTGACCATGATGTCAAGTGTACCAAATCTATTGACAGTGAAGTCAACTGCACGGCAAACATCATCTTCTTTGGCGACATCACAATGGAAATAAAAAGTTGAATTAGAAGTGAGCATGCATTATAAATCGGTTGATTGTTAACTTTCAATAGGGACGGATGAAAGCATAAATAAATCGAAATTATTTATTGGATAACTAGTAGTGATCGATCGAGGCGGTGGGCAAGAAATTAAAGCTGCACTACTCCACATTTAAGATTCCATTATTATAAGATAAGCGAAGACTACCCTGCTTACCACTCTGAATATATAAATGAAAGTGACACATTATTTATTAATTAAATTACGGAACTAAAAATAAATGAGTGCGTGAAAACCAATTTCTCGACACTTTGATAATTTTGTCTCTGTTAGTTGGCACATGCATGCTCTGGTCTTTGACCGTTGACGGATTGACGGTGAGATTCCTGTCGATCCATTAATTAATTGGGGCCAAACCATGTGATGGAACCAAATTAATTAAGTAATAATATCAAGTTAAGGACAGTGCTATACTATGCCAACAACATGCAATTGCATTGTGCCTCTGCAATTAATTGGCATTTTGAAAATTTGAATGGGAGGCAAAGCCTTCTTGAGAAGAGGTTTTTTAAATGTTGGGAGATAGGTGGTGACCACTTGAAAATATGAATGAGTGGAAGAAATGGTGTCTTAAGATTTAGAAAAGTTGGTAGAAATAGCTTTTCCAAAATAGCGGAAATTGATGGGAGAAGCGGCTTCTTAAATTGAAATTGGAACTGAAGGCGACAATGCCTTCTTGAACAAAGGAATGGATGGTGGAATTAGGAGGTTATACTTAGCAATTGGGATAGGGTGTGGAACTGTCTTCTTAAATGGTTTCTTAAATATAGGAGCATGATTTGATTTCTTAAATGGTACACACTGAGCTCTGCACAAACAAAAGCACAAGACCATGGTGAATCATATGTTAGGATGTCAAAAAAAAAATGCCAATGTAAAACCATCATCTGCTAACTGCCAATGGAAGTCAAGATGTTTAACCCACAAATGAAGCAACCTAAATAACTTGTCAAAACATCCATGTGTTAAAAAAAAAAAAAAGGTATATGAAGTGGTCAGGCCATAGAAGCTCACAGCAAACAAGAAGCACAAAAGACAGCCGAGCCAAAGGAATTTGGCGCGCATTCTGAACCATCCTTTTTATTTCCAGTGCTCAAAATCATTGCAAATACTCGTAATAATCATTGCAATTGATTATTTGCGATGATTTCTAATTCGCTGCATGTTCAACGAAATTAAAGTGTCATTTCTAATCAATTTCGGCGATAGGGAAAAATCATCGCAAAAAATTACTATTTCGGACGATTTTTGTCCTCCGCAACTGTCCCAAAAATTGACAAAAATGGCATTTCCGTTTATCATTAAATCGTTGAGAAAAGTTGATTGCGGTGATAAAATCGTCGCAAAAGGTTAGAAAATCCCCACAAATGACTCTATATTAAATGACTACATTTTTTCCAGCGATTTTGAATTATCGTCACCATTATGTATTTGCAACGGGATAATTGTTGCCGGAAAAGAGTAGTTGCGGCGATTATGTATCGCCACAAATAACTTTTAATATTTCTGACGAGTTTCGATTATGACGCTAAAAGAGTTTTGCGACATACGTTAATCGTCGCAAAAAATTATTTTTGACGAAATATTGTCCTTTTGCGGTGACTAGAAGTCGCGGCTAATAATCTGTTACAAAAATAAATAAAAAAATACTAATCAAACGTTTCACTAGTACTAGTACTATTATCTTCGTAACTTCTTTATTGCACAATCTGTACTAGTACTACTGTCTTCATAAAACAGCAAAAGCGAAGACAACTAAAATTCAATAAGAGCACTTGAAAATCCCTTTGTTGAGCTAGAAGATGAACAACACATTCATAGGACAAAGCACATCCAATTCCCATCCTCCATACACACACAATCCAATCCCATAAAGCTAAAAAGTTCACTAATTTTCCACTGGGCCCTTTAGAAGTTAAAAGAACTATAAACTTATCAACTAGAAGAGAAAAGAAGAAACAAAGTTTTATATATGTGTATGTATTTATATATATATATATATATATATATATATAAACTTTTTCATACACCACTTTTTCAAACACCACCAAAGCATGCACATGATCACAATACCACCTAATAATTATTGAGAGCCCTATATAGAGAAAAGGAAGACAGATCAATTGTTCTAACACCGCAGGCCTAGCTAGGAAAAGAGGCTGAGAAGCGAATGCCTTACCCAGCCACTGCTGATCCTGTGCTGCTTCATATATTTACGATCATCCTATTGTTCAAAACCAATAAAAACAAAAGATGACATATAATTAGTGCTTTGTCCATTATTTTTGCATTCACAATCAACTATAGTGTTCATATGCTAATCCACTGCACTTAACTCCATAAAAAAGTGACTTTATCTCGAGCTTTTTAAAGATAGAAATGACTGATTTAGATGCCATGGTTTTGGATTAGCTAGTGAGGGTAGCAAACAATCCCATGTTTTTCTTATTAAAAAAAAAAAGGTTTAAGCATTGGATTCCCAAAATGTGGATAGTGTCTTTCACCTCATACCATTAACTTTTCAAGATCCATCATTAACAATAAGCATTTGACAATCGTTGAGTCTTAACTTCGTAGAACCAATTATTTCTTGATTGTACGCAGTCACAGTTTTTCAACAAAGAGAACGTTAGATAGAAGTTTTCAGCCTATCAAAGTTTGCACATTTGTTGTAACTGATGGAGAAACAAAAACGTTTATATAGACATGCCCAATCCATCAAGTTTCTAAGCGTTATTTCCTTCCATCAAGAAAGATAACCTAATCCATCATCACTTCTTACTGAGTTCATATCCTTAGTTAGGATTCTCAACATCTATATTCAAAAGTCTGTGAGCTTATAATTGATGAATACTACAACTAAAATTGCGGCACTGATTGAATTCAATTTTTGATATTGAACAAGCTAAATTAATATGCAGCCACATGCAGTACTACTTGAGCTCTCTCTCATATATATAGATATGACGTTGATAATCCTAATCCCAGAACAAGGCTAACAACCAAAATTATCTTTGTATTAAAAAGAGGAACATAGATTAAGAACAATACAACATTAAACAGAGAGACAACAACATGGTAGAAACTAAATAAGTGTCGCCGCAAAATCTGTGTTAATCATGAGTGCTTAATCTAAACACATTTTTCCTGAGTATAACATGAAATATTGGGTCTGTTTGACATATGTAAGCAGCCACATCAATAAAAGGTGTTACCTGGCAAAGAGTCATAGAATATTCTTTCTGCAAAATTTGGGTATTTGATCAGATAAGCAGCTTGGCCCCTGTAAGCAAGAAGAAGACAGGGAAATACCACATAAGTAAAGGCAATCTGGATAAATAGTATGGATTATTTATAAGGAGCGTCTTGTAAAGCAAATATATACATGAATTTATTCTCCAAGGAAAAAATGATTTGATGTAGTGCAGAAATAAACCTGTATGGCACATATAGTCACTTCTACACCTGCAGCAACAACAAATGGCATTCAAGCCAAACTAGTGGAAAGGGAAAACTGGGATAGAAAGTTCAAAGGAAAATTAAAAAAAGTACTCTTAAAGAAAGTTAACTTGCCACCCTTAGATATATATATCCTCTTCCAACCAGCCAATTGACATTCAATCTGCTCAATCATCCCATGCATCCTAAATAGACTTGGCCTTGAAGGAGGCACCCATAGGCCAAAGTACTTCATGAGCAAATCCACATTACCCAAGACCATGCAAAAAATGCCAGCTGAAAGGAATTCTACATGCAAACCCAAAAACAATACTGAACTTGTCAGAATAAAGCTGTTGAACCCTACTTAATGCATCTATATTTTTCCTGAGGATTAAACAATGTATTTTCTTAGATTATATATAATGGAAAAGGATTATAAGCAATTGCCTGAAACAGAATATTTTCTTAGACTGGACGGAGGAACCTTCATGAAGAGTGTCCATGGAGAATGCCAAGTTGGATGAGATATCAACTGGAGATAAGGGACCCTGCAAATGTACAGATATGAACTAAATTTACTGAGGAAAATGTCCAAGACCTGTTGATAGATATATATAACAGTACAGCGGTTCCTTAGTCTTGCTGACAAGACCTGCATGCACCTCTTTCACTTCGAATCGTGCAGAAAAAGAAACAAATACATAGATAATAAATTACAAATAACTAAATAGAAAGTTGTTATTGGTGCAGCAATGGAGAGACATCTCAACAATTAGCACAATGAAAGGATAAGCTGTGGTCCATAGATATTATTAAAAACAAGCTGGAATAATAGAGTTACCAATTTTTATTTATTTTTTTCTATGATGATCAGAGACTGAGACAAGCTGACAGATAATAGAAAACAAATGCAAAACCAGATGTACTTAGCACATTAAAGAAGATGCACAGGTAATTAATTGGCCACCTTATGCCAATCACTATCAATATTCGTTTGATCAGCTTTAATAAAACACCAGTCATGAGATGGAAAAATCATATTTTAGTTTGAGATTATGGTAATAGGCATAATAGTGTTCAGAATATATCATCAGAAAAAAATGGCGGTACTAAAACATTCTATATAAAAAATACAAATTGCAATAAAAAAACATAATTATTATAGAGAAGATCATTACTGCAGCCCCGAACACATTTATCCCTAACACATAAGATTACTTCCCTAGAAAATGTTGACTCCTTAAGGACTCATTTCTGTGAACTCAAATTTGTCCAGTTGTTCCATCTAATACAAAACTGTCCAGTTCTAGTATCAAATAAAAAAAACTGCCAAGTTTTAGCTGCCATACATACCACATGCAAATACTAGCAATGTTTACCCACACATCAAAAATCATAGTTGCTGCCCAGCCACACGTATAAGACTAGTTAAAATACTCAAACTCCAAACTGAACTTAACATCTATCAGGTCAAATGCAATATGTCCAGATAATTACAAAAACTTGAATCTTTTAGTACATTATACCTGCACAAGTACTTGAATCTTTTGAACCAACCTTTTCTAGTTAAGTACTTGAATGTTTTGAACCAATCTAGCTAGGTGTCTCTCATGTATACTACTTGTGTATGGAGGTTGCACCACTGCACTTATTAATAAAATCTTCTTACTTAAAAAATAAATAAAGGGAAACTTAGTAACAGAATGTGTTTAGAGAAGTTCTTTTTAGTGACTAACAAAGTGTCTTAAAGCTATTGGAAATTGGACCAGTTTATCATGTTTTCATGAGATTCTATGTCTTCTCCCTCTAATTCTAAAATGTGTTTAGAGAAGTTCTGGGAAAATATGTTAATCAATAGAGTACAAAACTAAGTTTCCTTAAAATGTCCCTACTAGTCAAACAAAAGTTTCCTCGGCTAGAGGCTATAGCATTGATATCCTCTTACATACATGATCCAAAATTAAAACCTGATGCAGTGCCACCATTTTAACCATTTAAAAACCATCAAGAGGCAGTCTAGGTGACACAACCAGTCAATCAATTTCAGCTATTTCATAATTTAGCTAATTCTTTTCTCATTCCTAATTCACTCATCTCTATTTGGTTTGCTAGAAACAAATTTTATTCTTATCTTTCTGCTTATACTGTTCAATTAAGTGTAAAATACATATCCACCAAGGCATATATAAGAGGCTTCATTGAACATAAATTATTTTACCTAGAGAATAAGGAAAATCATTTTCATAAGTAGTCAAATTTTCAATATTCTCCTCTTCAAGAAAATAGGTAGCCATTTTTGCAAAGAAAGTTATTTACTTCACGGGCAGTATGTCGTACTTCAAGATTCATAGGTCGGGCACTTGACAAGTCTTAATTTGACACTGCAGTAAGGATTCAGTACTGGTCCTAACTAGACTAGAGGAAGAGTTGTAATTTGGGTAGGATCATTTCATCTCTGTAACCAAAAGTAGATTGATTTGTTTTGAAGACCTGTTCAGCCACTTTTGTCAATCAAGGAGGAAACTTTTAAGATGAGTTAATATATTTTGGTGTAATCTTATATGCATATGCATTAAATACAGCTATATCTGTGATTTTATAATGAGTCTTATCACATAAAATATACATTAATTTAACCATCATAATTTTTGAAATTTCTTCTTGGATAAAGTATTTTTCTTCAACTCAATGGTAGGAGTTGTGAATTATGTAACATCCTAACAAATTTGTGGTCCAAAAATAAAGAAGCATAATATAAATAGGGAACATAATTATAATAGCTAGTATTTTATACTACGAAAAATGACAAGATTAGCCGCCACAAGGGATCGTCACTCAGTCTTTGAGGAAAGTTATTCATGCAGTTATCATTTTCAGAAAAGCAAGTCAAATAAAAGCTTATCAATTTGAAGCCATGATCAGCGTATGCCAAGAAACAAGAACGAAAACTAACTTCAGCTTATTTTGGAAAAAATCTGAGTCAACATAATTTGGTGTGATCCAATGTGTGTGTGTGTGTGTGTGTGTATATGAACATGCATCATGTACATGACCAATGATTTGTATATAATCCCAGATGCATAACCTTAATTGACTGATCCTATGGATCTACAACCAATTCCAATACTGCATGATTCTGAAAAAGGAAATTACATACATAATCTCGGTTTGAAAATCAGATTCCCCCATATAATATGGCAAAGATCAAGACAAATGGCTTCTCCATCCCCGAGAGGCTGAAAAATGATAAAGAGCATTTGTGCAAGAAATACTGATAAAGTGTTAAAAACTATATGATTAAGTTGCTAAAGTGAGTGAATTGTTTAACCAAAAATGAATTAAGCACTTAATTATGTAGTAGTTTTAGTACTTGACTCAATGTTAAATCTTGATTATTTTTTGCACTTAATAGGATTTATAATGCAGCTATTAGGCTACATCAGATTTAATATCTCAATTTTACCCCTCTCAGTGAACAGTTAATTTGAATTGATGTAGGGCATTTTTGGAAATGAAAAGTGAAGGGGCACGTATGGACTTGCTAAGGAGTGCACTAGAATTAAAGGCAAACACGTGAGAAGCAAGGGCTGGCAGATGCTCTCATAGCAGTTCACGCACAGCAGGATTCACGAGAGAATCACGCACGATTGCATGATGGGCCTGGTGACACTCGCACGAGCAACGCATGGACAGAGGGCTGGAACGAGAATCACAAAGAGAAAGAGCAGTTCACGTAGAGGAGGGGGGAGCAGAGTGAATATAAAAAGCAAGACTTTTGGGGGCTCGCTTCTTCGACAGAATTTTGATTGTTGATTGTTGCTTGACCGTACATAAACTGTTGCAAAGTGTTGGACAACTGTTGTACCTTCTCCTCAAGTCCCTTCTTTTGCATTGGAGGAGCTTGAATTGTGAGTTAAGAGGGGCCCGGAGCCAAGGTTGCTGGAGCTACATGCTAGTCACCCCTCCAACTGAAATTTGGGTGACTCCTCCATCTTAGATTGTCAGAATTAGAGTAAGGACCAGAATATGGTTTATATATCATGTTTACAGCATTAGATTGGTCTAACAATAGTTCTTTGAAAGCAGGGATTGCGGGACATTCATTAGTTGAATGCCCATGATCCTCACATATACCACACTTCTCAAAAATTCTAGGGACAACATGCACTTCATTTACTTTTTTTAATTCTATGGCCTCCATCTTTCTCGACAACAAAGTCAACTTAGCATGCAAATCATCATCTTCCTTTAAAACATATTTTCCATGACCAGACTCAACTTGTTTAGACCTATCATACACATCAGTTGTGTCCCAAGATTAGGCATTTTCAGCCAAGTAGTCAAAATATTAAAAAAACCAAGAGATGCAAAAAAAATGGGTCTTTCAAAGTGTGATAGCGTGAAAGCCGCCAATGTAATGGTTTTGAATTGGAGTAAAGACCTTTCGGTTTTTCTTGAACAAGTTGCTAGGCTGAAACTATAGTGAGAAATTTTGAAACCAACAAATGGCAATCTGTTCACACACTTGATGCACTCAAAGATCTGTGGCTTAAATACATTTCCCTTGTTTGAGTTCTTGAGAATTTTATAAGCCTTTGTGTTGAGCTATAACCTGACCTAACCACATTCTAATGCTCAGGATTTCAATATGATTTGATCTTTTGTAGCGATTTTTGAGTTCAGTGGTTCACTCTTGGATACTTCCTATATATGTTTTTTTTTACCGCATTACTTGTTAGAGACTAGCAAGAAGCAAGTTGGGGGGTGTGATAAAGTGTTAAAAACTACATGATTAAGTTGCTAAAGTGAGTGAATTGTTTAACCAAAAATGAATTAAGCACTTAATTATGCAGTAGTTTTAGTACTTGACTCAATGTTAAATCCTGATTATTTTTTGCACTTAAAAGGATTTATAATGCAGCTGTTAGGCTACATCAGATTTAATATCTCAATTTTACCTCTCTCAATGAACAATTAATTTGAATTGATATTGGGCATTTTTGGAAATGAAAAGTGAAGGCGCACATATGGACTTGCTACGGAGTGCACTGGAATAAAAGGCAAACACGTGAGAAGCAAGGGCTAGCAGATGGTCTCATAGCAGTTCAAGCACAGCAGGATTCACGAGAGAATCACGCACGATCGCATGATGGGCCTAGTGGCACTCGCACGAGCAACACATGGACAGAGGGCTGGAACGAGGATCACAAAGAGAAAAGAGCAGTTCACGCAGAGTAGGGGGAGCAGAGTGAATATAAAAAGAAAGACTTTTGGGGCTCGCTTCTTCGACAATTTTTTTTTCTGTTTCATCTCTCGAGACATTTTTTTGCTTTGTCTTCTTCAAATTGGAGTCTGATTTATTTTTACTGCTCTTCTTCTTCTCTTTTCATTTCTTTTACTTTTATTTGTTTCGGACTTTTGGGTTCGCGTACAGCAGTCAGTTTTTAGTTTTATTCTTGTTTCTTCCGCTGGTTTTACGTTTGGATGTAATCGAAGCAAATTTGGTATTTTCATTATTTTCATTTCCTTTTGGTTCACATTGCAATTTCATTATTTTAATTTCTCTTTTCAGTACCTGTTATCGTTGAGCATTATTATTTTTCTTCTGCAATTTTATTTACACAATAACTCCAAATGTTAGGGTTCATCATTTTTGAGCATTTTACCAATTTAGAAATGATAGGCTAGATTTTTAGCTTGAGATTCAATGAGTAACCCATGACTGTTTTGGGTTGGATTTTCTTCAAAGTTATGGAATTTTGAATGATTAACTTGATAGATTGTATTTCATTTTGCCTATGGAAAGGATTAAAGTTCTATATACTAGAACTTGATCAGTCGTAGACGTAAATGCGCGATTGATGCTTGAACTCGTAACAAGATTTTGATGGCTTTCTTTCACTTTACATTTGTTATACAATCTGTCAAGTAATTTGATTATACTGAAAAGTGTACTTATTTTTTAATTAACCGATCATAATCTCTTGGAATGAGAAAATGGTTGAGAGAATGAAATTAGAGATAAATCCAAATTCAAATAAAAAATGGGCGAAAATTGCATCTCAAGTGTTTGTTTCATTGTTTCTTACAAGTTTAATTCAACTTTTACACATTGCATTTTTTTACTTTTCATCCCTTTTAGTCAAGATAATTTTTACACTAAAATCTCACAAATGCTTTGATAATCTTTTGTCTCTGTGGAATACGATCCTGGACTTATCCTTGATACAACTTGACATTTCTACACTTAGAAGCACATTTGAGATTGAGTCAAATACTTACTTTGATTGGGGATCCGAGCGTTCAGAAGAGGAATGCCTTCACTTCAAAGGAAGCCAATGGACGTTGTTCAGTGTTGAGAGGGAAATCGACACCAGAATACTGTGGTCATCACACCTGAATACAGAGCCCTTCGGCCAACTCAACTCTTGCACAAATCAAATAAATTGAAAAAAAAAAAGGTTTTGAATAGACTAGATTAAGGGTACCACCCTCAATCCCCAACAAATTTCATATGGTCATTGAAGAAACCCTAAACTGCGCGGTGGTGGAAATGAAATTACCTACAGCTAGCTGTCGTTTCCTCGAGAGAGATGATGGTTGTGGCCTTCGGCGGGCCCCTTCACCGGAGTATGTTTTCAGACGAAAAGGAAATCATCGATATAGACATTGCGAGTTTCGGAAAGGGGAAGGGGAAATGGGATTTCTCTTCAAAGGAGGTAATGATGTTTAATATAGAATTGAGGGAAATGTATCGAGACGAGGAGGTGAGGTGCCGGTGGCATGGTGGGGTCGCTGGCGAAGGGCTGTGCGTGACGGACGTTTGAGGGAGAAGAGAGATTGGGGGAAAAGGGGGGGGGGGGGGGGAGACGCCTTGAGAGAATTAAATTGACCGGAAAAGACGCGGTTTAAATTTTATTATCTTTTTCGGCGTTTTTCATTCGCCACTAATGAGCATTAAATGTTCCAGAAGACTTTTACGGCGACTATTTTAGCTGCAAATAATGTCTATTACGGAGATTTCTAAATTCGACGCATGGAAAATGGCGCTATTTTCTTGTGACGATTAAAATCGCCGCAATCGATATAAACGTCGTCGCAATAAAATAAACAATAAATTTTCCATCATGATTTTCAAAATTAGTGCTGGAATTAAGCGGCAACTTTAAAATTATCGCAAATAAAGACTATTTGTGATGATTTTTTTACAGCGATTTAAAATTGCTGGAAAAAGTCTGATTTCTAAGGAAACTTGTCACAGATGCACAAACAACTTGTTCCGATGTTTTGAGTGTTTGAGTTTGATCCTCTAGTCCTTTTTGTGTGCTTACATAGCCTGTTATAGTCTGGTCTCCACCGAGTACAGAGCCAATGTACAGGTTGACGCATGCATGGCTGATGTTTTTATTTTTTACCCTTGGACAGTTGAAGTTTTTTGTTGAAATGATATTTCGTGCCCTCGTACTGTCTATTCAAATTGATTTCTTCTAGAAGCTAATCCAATCAATATCATCCAAACTCGCGCTAATGCTATAAAACGTCAACAGATAAACGTAGAAAGGGAGCCCACTCTTCGCCACTCAGTCCAACGAGTCTCCTTCTAAGGTGCTGAATGTAAATCTAACCGTGCGGCCAGAAAGAGTATTTTTGTGGGCTAACCAACGGAAAACCAGAAAGAAATATGGAAGTGAACCTTAAAGAAACCAAACAATGAAGAAAACAAAATAATTGCATGCCAACAACAATGGGAGAACTGGAAGTGGAAGAATAAAAATGGGTTTATTATTTATACAATAAATCAACTTAGATTTACAGATAAACAGTTAAAAGTTTCAAGTTTTAACTCTGCAGCCAACACATGTATCAGTAATCTTAATCCAATGACACCAAAAAGCAATCCAAGGTGATGGATCGAATGAAAACAAACAGAGATGGGTATGGTTAGAAATCAGAATGATTGATATTTTTGATCCAAGCAAGTCATCAAGAAGTTTTTGTAGTCTCCTGATGTGTCTAAAAGAAATTTGATATATTAGAACAGATGGAGAAATCTCACAACACGCAAATCAGTGTGTGATCATGTATATTTATACAACTTTCTATCTCTTTACAAAAGGATAATTGCAAGATGAAATGCTAAATACAAGGCTGCTATCACGCTAGAATTATTGACAAAGATTTGATTGCTGGCTAAACACAAGGCTGCTATCACGCTAGAGTTTATTGACAAGGATTTGATTGAGCTGTATCCTTGATCTTCGGACGTGTATCTACTGAAGTTCCCAAGTCTTCATCCATGATTCCAGAAGAAATAATAGGCAATGAATCCGCTGTTTTACGCAATGAATCCTCTGTTTTATCAGTGTCACCAATAACTGCCTTGTCAAGGCTGCTATTGTACACAATTTCTGATCAACATTTAGGAAGTTCAAAGATCATGTTCTACTTCAATGGCTATATTCAAAATAAAAGCTTGGTGATTGTGTAGAAAGTAAATACAACCAGATTCCAGAGAAGTAAAATGGGCTACTTGAGAAGAAAAGCTTCTACTTTTCCATATCAAGTTAAGGAAACTAATAATTGTATGATCTGTTATGGAAGCTGCAGAGTTTGGCCATATGAAGACGAGCTAAATGGAATTATTCTACCCATTTGCTCTCCAAGAAGCTGCACCAAATCAGTGGCTCAGCATTGTTTGGTCCACGAAAGCTGTTAGTGATAGTCAAATGTTCATCCCAACCCACTCCGATCTTTAACCACCCCTAAAATTAAGGCTTTGTTTGGGTACCGAGAGTATTTCAGGTACTCTCAAACACTCTCACTACTATTCTTTATTTTATTATTAATTTTCACCTACTTTTTTTACTATTCATTACTTTTCACCTACTTTTTATTACTATTCAATATTCTATTATTACTTTTTCACTACTATTCACAAACATTCTCAAACACATTCACTACCCAAACCAAGTTGACATCAATCATACCTTTAAGACTTGAATCTGCAACCTTAAACTGCCCAAAGGCGAACACTGGAAGCCAACTTTCACAAGAATTGCACTGAAAAGCATGATATTAATGGCCTGATTTTGTCCAAGGGTAAATAGATCCAATCACATTACGATTTTAAGGGACTGTTTCAGAAGCCTCCAACAGGTGCCTGAGGACTTTGTCCTTGTCCATGTGAATTCAATGTTATGATGTCTTTAACACTTCAGCCCCATTTTGTTGTGAAAAACAACGATGACAAACAAAGCAAAAAAAAACACAAGCAAATCAATCACACAACAAAAAAATTAACGTGGTTCGGCAACGTGCCTATGTCCATAGAGCTGCAAAAGATTTTATTATGCTGATGAATCACAAAATACACTTTGAGGGTGAAATCTTATTGTTCAGAACACTTAGAACCTTCATTATATTTTAATATTATTATTGTTTTGGGATTTGAAAAAATTGAATTGTATATTATATTTTGTATAGGAATTTGAGAAACTAGTAATGATGAGATGAGAATTTTGTGTTTAAACTTAGTTACCAAACCTAACCTAAGTACATATTTATAGTGTTACACGGCGGAAACCCTAATTTTCACTTTTATGCATTATTCGCTCAAGCGGCATGTCGAACGAACTCTCTGTCTGAACTTCGTGTGCTGACCTCGTTGAAAATCTGTCAAAAAAACCATAACGCATTCTTGTCGAGTCAAGTCATCAAATTGGGGTGACACACCAACAAACTAGGCTCTACCAACCCAAAACACTTCTCCATTTGAATTTAACATTACACATCTTCGTGAAAAGTTTACCATTTCTAATTTTCCTAATCTTTGTGTGAAGGACTGTCGAATTGATTCTGGGTGGGATGTTACTTTGCTTCAAAGTTTAGTTGGTGAGCGACAAGCGGCTATGATCTTGCGTATATTGTGCAATGCCAAAGCAGGTGAAGACATTTTAGTATGGAAAGGGAATTCAGATGGTGCGTTCTCTACTCATAGTGCATGGGACATAGTAAGAGTTCGGTCTTCCAGAATACAATGGACAAATTGGCTTTGGCATACTGCTTTACCTCATAATATTTCTGTCATTACTTGGAAAGCTATTAATTCTTCTTTTAAGTGTTGATGATAGATTGATTAAGGTGGGAATTCCTATAGCTTCCAAGTGTAACTGCTGTGTGATTGGTTTCTATGAGGATCAAAATCATGTTTTAGCTGGGGGGAGTTTGCTCGAGAAATATGGAAGAAAGCTGCTATGCTTGTTAGTATGCCATATTTTCCTCGGCAAAGTTGGCATGACACTATATCTATGTGGTTCAGAAAGGCTTCTAGATGTTCCCAATTTGGACAGATTTTGGGTTTAATGCCTATTATCATTAGTTGGAGATTATGGCTACGAAGATGTAAATGCTGCATGGGGGGTCTTCAAGGGTCTCTCAGTTCAGTTTGGAGAGATATTCTGTTTTGGGTTGGGAGAGTAGATGAAAAAATGAAACCCGGTACTTCTCTATCTCATGATGATGAGATGATTTTGCAAAGTCTTCATATTCCAATAAAAATGCCTAAAAGGAAATCTATATGCGTTGTTAAATGGATTGGACCTCTGGGAGGTCGAATGAAGCTTAATGTGGATGAAAGTTCATTAGGGAATTCGAGCCTTGCAGGAGCTAGCGGGGTTATTAGAGATGATAAAGGTAATTTGATTGCAACTTTTCCAGCACACTTAGGCCTGGGTTCGAATAATTATGCTGAGGGGATGGGACTCATTTTTGCTTTGCGAATTGTGAAGAATTTGGGTTTAATTATGAATTAGATTCTATGATTATTGTTCAGTGGGTTCATAAATCATATTGTGGACTTTGGTACTTTGAAGACTTTTGGGGGGAAATTCTTGGTATTCTTGAAGGTTTGAACTACTCTATTTTCCACGTGTTTAAACAAGGCTCCAGCTGATTTTTTGGCGAGGATGGGTGCTGAAGGTACTAGTGCGACATGTGATAATTTTTCTCATCTTCCTCATTTATTGAAAGGAATGTTGAAGACAGATAAGTTGGGACTTCCGTATGTAAGATTTGGCTAAGTTGTTTCTTTGTTTTTTTTAAAAAAATATTAAAATAAAAAAAATAAAAATAGGCTTGTTATAATGTGATTTTTTGCTGGTTTTATTTTGATTTTATTGGCTTTGGTTGACACTTGGTTTTGGGTTAGTTTATAACGTTATTTCTTGTAAACCTCCAAGTGTAATGATGTTTCCACAGTATTCCTCCGCCAAAAATGAGATTTTATTAATAAACTTGAGACGGGACCGCTATGTGTGTAGCTACCGGCTCTTAGGGAGAAAAAAAAAATTTCACGTCTTCAACTTTCAAGATGGCCTGTTTGGCCTCTCACAAAAAGTTTTGCGCAACATTATAAGTAGTCCTAGGTACCAAATTCGGGCATGATTCAAGAAAACTAACATACAACTTAAAAGGGGATACGAAACTCTTTTGTCATCATTTACCTACCATCCGTTGCATTGAAAGGAAAACCTTGTCTGTATCAATAAAAGCAGTTTGAAAATGCTAACCAATACATCTTGGTTAGTGAAGAAGTTAGATATGAGGTTCTTCCTCTAGCCATTATCTCTAATTTCCATGGCAAGTCAAAGATAAAAAAAAATAAAAAACAATATAAAACCCTTGGTAAGGAGGAAAGAATTTACCTCTACAAAATGTTTCTCATGGGAGTCAATGCACCAAATTGCCATCTCCAGAGGAGACTCCAAATCTCCATTCCCACAACCCTTAATATCCTTTGATGAAAATATCACAAATGATATTCCAAAAAAATATGTATCTGTTGATTAGCTAATGTAAAAGCTAAACCTGGTCAATGGAGTTTCCAAAGTTTTGCTTGTATTAGGCAAAAGTTGCTTTGAGCTGAAAGACATTTATTGTGAAGAGTATCCACACAACATGATCACAATCTAATTGCTTTGTTCTGATGGCTTCATGTAGTGTAGCTACCTCTGATTTAGCTACCACCATATCCACCACTTCTTTTCCATACCTGTAGGAGCTCACTAGACCTGCCAAAAGCTGCACAAGATCCTCGTTATGGAAATTTCAAATTTCAAATGGCCACACTCATCCAAATTGCACAGAATTAAGCTACATGGATGGACCTGAGCACTAGAGACTGGACATCAGTGCACCCCTGAAATAAGCTTATAAAATATGCTTCCATGGGTATGTTTCGTGACACTGGACACAAGCTTGATCTTAATACGATTGTTTTGTCAAATGTTTGCATCTTATGTTTTATGATAGAGGTTGCCTAACCTTTCTCAGTGGCATATCGACACTGAAAGTGATATCCTCTTCAAGTGAGCAATCAAAGAGTAAACAGTCGGCCTGCCTGACTGCCATCAGATGGTGAGGAGATGATGCACATGCTGCCTCAACTATCACTTCTAGGTGTTTGATTCCTTTACTCTGTCTCTTCCATGCATCCTTTGCCAGTTTAGCATCCCTTTCTTGAGGATCTTGTGTCCACAAAATCATTGCTTTCTATCACACAACAGGTGACTCAAATGTTACATGAGAAATGCTATAGACAACCGCCCTGGAGAACCTAATTTGGGAAACTGTTGTCCACATGGAGATGAGACGGTCAACCGATATATTTATTTTTGTTAAAAGTTTGAGCCAAAGGCGTCGCTGTTATGGCAGAAGATGAGATATATGCAAATGAAAACAAATTACAAACAATGGATACAAGCATTAAATGATATGCGGAGTACAAAAAAACAAATCATCTATTAAATTAAATAAAATGAAAAGAAAGTTGGAGATGAGATGAGGAATGGACGCTGCAGATAATCTTTCTACAGAGAATTGGCCTTGAAAAAACAAAAAACCTCATTGCCCCAACTACCTCATCTTCATCTTCTTTGCATTAGATTTCTTCTTCAATATTTTCATCCTTCTTTGTTTTTGGGTTCTTTTCTTTGTTATCTTCTCTCTACCCTCTTGTTCCTTCCTAGCCTTCATTGCTGGGTTTGCTTTGGCAAGTTTTTATCTAGTTTTTTTAGGGAGAAATCACCAATGTCTGTGGCTATGGCTTCCTTGGGTGTTGGGACTCACCTCAGTGGATTTCACCTTAGTGGATTTTAGCTCTAAGTGGATTAATCGAAGGGGGCTTCGATGGTTTTTATCGTGGGTTCGTGGAGACTAGATCTGAGTGGAGAAACAAAAAGGGTTCGAGCAAACTAGCTCTGAGTGAGAAGACAAAGGGGTTGACTTCATGGGTTCGTGGAGAAGACGAAGGGCGCTTCGATGGTGGCTTCGTGGAGACCAGATCTAAGAGACGAAGAGAAATGTCTTCTCTTCCCTTCAGGTCCCTTGTGAAAAATGTGAAAAAGAGTTCCCAAAATTAAGAGATGTAATTCATTTTTTTTTTAGGGAAACAAACTCGTTTCATTAATGATTCAAAGTTACAGCTGTAACTTATCGATACATGGAATAATCCAGACTATAAGTCAAACTACGCCTAAGCTCTGGAGCTTCCCTACCCACAAATTACTTTGTGGTGGATATTGTCTTAACTTTACTAAAAACTCTCTCTTAACAGAGAAAGCGTTCTGTAAAACAGAACTTGAAGGCCCCCTCTATCCTCCCATGGAAGAAGAGTATGAGACACAGCTATGGATACTAAATCCAATCGCCTATTTCTATTTTATTTAAAACTAAACATTAACATAAAAACTGCACAAAAACCATTAACAACTAAACAACTACTAAACTAAACTAAACCACAAGCACTGGTGTGACTCCGGACATCACGCCCACCGCAAGCATCGGCATCTCGAGAGATGTAATTCATTAAATCAAATATCAGATGACAGGAGCATACCATTCTTATAAGCTAAAGCTATTGCTCTCTTATATGCAATTCCATATGTTTACATGCATGTAACATAGAAAACTCTTTTCGTAGTAAATTTGCGCACCCTTTGCTCACCCATGATGACATGGAATGAATTTAATGAAACGATGTGGATTGTGCTTTAGGTGGGAGACGAAAAATTGATATGCTTCAGATTGTTTTTTGCCGATTCCTCCTTCCCCAACCCTTCTCCTTTTTCCCCATTCCCCCATAACCTCTATTCCTTCGTCCAATTCCCCTTGTAGCTTCTGCAAGTTAAAAATTGCACTTCAAAAACTCCGAGACACCATCAAAAAAATTACTCTCATTCTTCTTCCTCATCAAAATTGATGGCTTTCACGCTTGTTTGAAGCTTCATTGCTCTCCCTATACCTTTATTCTTGATTGAGGAAAAAAAAGAAAAAAAGAAAGAAAGCTAAGTGCTTCAATTATGCGGAAAACATTTTATACTATATAGGAAAAAAAAAAAAAGAACTTTCCTTGAAGTAGGAAAAGATGGTTGTTTTGTCTATCTGAGTTAAAACACATAGTTATGGCCAAAATCTTACTCCAATCTGGGTTTTGATAAAAAAAAAATGCATAATAAAAAGAATTGGCTTTTGATGCTTGGACTTATTGGGTTAAGAGTACTGTGTTCTTTGAAACTCTCCTCAAGAAAAGCAGATTTCTCTTTGGTGAGTCTAAGTTTCTTCCGAGTCGACTCATTTTCATCATCGTCGCTGGCTCTTTTAGTCTCAACCTCCAATTTTCTCTTCGTTTGTCCACCATTCCTAACACAAATCCATCTAAAACATTGAAACTGTACTATTTGGAGAGGATCTCCTTAATTCAGCTTCTTTTATTATTTTTTTCCTTTAAATTTATTAAATTACCATGCCAGGTGAGCATGGGGTGTGCGAATTTGACTACCCCTAGCAAAATTGTTTGGTAATTGGCTTAGATGATGAGTTGCAATAGCGTGCATAGCCAATGCAATGCTATCATTCCTTGTGTTGACAAGGATCTCACTTCCTCGACTCCCCTATTGCAAGAGTTGGCCTAGAAACTCCCAATGGATGGGTTTCTCACTCCAAACATCATCCAAAACAAGGAGAAATTTCTTCCCCTTCAAAATCTCCTTTAGTGTAACTTGAAGCTGCTATGGATCCTAGTCTTACATGCTGACGAAGTAGCTGCCTCCATAATTGATTTCTTCATCTTGAGCTCATCAAATTCTGTGGAAACACAAAACAATATTTTAAGGTTGAAATGTTGTTCCACCCTACCGTCATGGTATACCAGTTGAGCAAGGCGGGTAGTCTTGCCGATTCCTCCCATGCCAATGATGGCAATCACGCACCTTTAATTGCCCCCGGCATCAGCCGAGAGCAATAAGTCGATTACTTTTTTCTTGTCTTCATCCTACCAAAAGTGTCGGACTCTATGACATAAGAAGCGGTCAACCTTTAGGATATTGTTTTTCTGACTCCTACTTGTAGAGCCATAAAATCCTTTTGCTTTGTTAGATCTTAAGTCTATCAAGTACCTCTCTAATCTTTGCCTCTAGAAAAACTATAGATATTCTTCACTTACACATAGGAACACCGTAAATGGTAAAAGAAAAATGAGATTACTTAAATCCAAAAAATCATAGCCTTTTAAAATTATAACCATTCTAAAAAAAAATGCACAAGACCATAATAAAGGCGCAGTAGCTACGTGGAAAAACAAGTATTATCCTTAAATAAATAACAAAATGAAATGTGGAAATTGAGGTAAGGAAGCCTGATTTATCCCAAGATGCAATCCAAGCAACCATTTAGCTGGAAGTACTTGTGTAACGGAAGCAAGGGAGGTCTCACATCGATCCAGCAGCTCGATCCCAAATTTCTCAAGCTATCTGCCAAACCATTCCCTTCACGGAAAACATGATTTATCTCGAAATGCATATAGAAATGGAAGGCAAGAATGCCCGTAATTAGGTAGGAGGTTGTTTCTGGTTGTGCCACCATTACCAAAAAGAGTCATGAGTCTCAACATTAATGAGATTAGATAGGTAACCTGCAGTGGATAGCATAAAAGAGCAGATCATAACTGCGCAAGATCATTTGTTCTACAGTCCAATTGACAATTAAGAGAAAATGTGTATATTAAAAAAAAAACAAATAAAAAGTAACTTTAATTATTTCAACTTACCACGTCGCGCACACAAGATAAAGCAATTAACAGATATTCTAATATAATTTAACGCAGTACGTTAAATTGTAAAACTATTTTGATTATAAAGTAAATTTAACGTATCATGACTTTTATTAATTTATATTTGTAAAATTTCTTTATGATTGTAGCAGTTTTCTATTGCAGTTAGTGTGAATTAAATGAATATAAAGCAGATCTCTTTTGCTAAAAAAAAGAAAAAGAAAAGAAAAGCCAAGTACGGAGGAGAATGAAGTTTAAGCTAACCTTCTAACCATGAAGAGTACTAATCATCAATATCATGGCCGTCGTCCCTGCAGGATGGCAAAGTACCAATAAACAAACAAAGATAAACTTAGTAAACAGATAAGATGTTCGGAATGAGAACAGATTATGAAGAGAAGTTGGAGACCAAGAAAAGATAAATTCATAAACAGATAACTAGGTGCATGGTTGAAAAAAGTAACGGAAAATTATATGACTCTAATTATTTTGCAATTACTTTATAACTCTGTATAAAATGAAGGTAATTTTATAATATTGAAATTGATTTTTAATGAAATGCTATTGATTGATTGGATATAAATTATAAAATAGTTATAAACAAATTGTAGTTGTATGATTACCCAATAACGTGAGCGTAGTAATTGTATTGGTTGTAAGCCAATATCAGTTGCTCGAGCTCGTTTGGATAGTTCGCTATATTTTGAACCACTTCGCCACCAATCTCTATGCGGCTTACGTGAGCAATCTTGAGCCATTCTTTTCCTTTCCTCCTTTCCAATTGTTTCTCCAACAAAGGACAATCACGGATGAGCAGAAAAGAAAGGGACGCAGGCAACCCCCCTTGCGGCATGTACATCATCTTATCGCAGTCATAGATCCACAAGTTTTTAAGAGATGTGAGCTCTTGAAGCCCCTTCTTGTCCAAAGATGTCATATTTGGAAAACCAGCAATTCGAAGTTCGGTTAGAGTGGTAGGCAGCAACCCCGGCACCACTGGAAAGGACTTCACATCTTCTGATTTGCCACAGATTTCCAATTTTTCAAGGAAGGGGAGATTTTGCAAACCCCATCCCGCCCGATTTGCTATGAGTTTATCACAGTCGTATATCTTAAGTACTTTCAGAGTGGAAGGCAATCCCTCTTCAGGAAACGACTCAATTTCTCTGCACTCTTCTATTAGCAAGTCCTCAAGAGACGTAAGGAGTGTGTACATCTTGTCAGGAAGTGACTTCAAACTCTCACAGTTATCGACCCAAAATAATCTTAGTTTGGGGGCACACAATCCTCCTTTTGGAAAAGATACGAATTTAGGGCAAAATCCGAGTACCATCGTTGATATCTGGACTAAATCATGATGTTGATCTGATTGTTCTGAAACTGTAAGAGATTCCAGATTGCCACACCCAAGGATTCTTATTTCCTCTAGCTTTGGGAATAGGTCTAATGGAAAGGACACGAGGGAATCATAACTATCGCTCAAGTGAAACTTTTTAAGCGATGAATATTGCAGGTGCATTGGAAGCTTAAACTCTTTGCAGCCTCTAATTTTAAGCGTCTTTAATGTAGAGGTCAGACCACCACTAGGAATTAGGTGGTGCTGAATCTGCTGATGATCTTGTTTCTCAAATCCTTCGATTCTGATCGGGTTGGAGGCACCCAACCCTCCTTTTGGGAAAGATATGAAATTAGGGCAATTCAAGATTACTAGATCTTCCAAGCCTTCATGTTGTGTAAGAGATACGAGATTCCTACACCCGTCGACGGACATACGCTTCAGATTTGGGAATAGGTCTAATGGAAAGGACACCAGAGAATCACAACTATTCACCAATTTCAATGCTTCAAGGGACGAACATTGCTCGTGCATTGGGAGCTCTAACATCCCACAATTTTGAATTTGAAGATATTCCAAGCCTTCATGTTGTGTAAGAGATTCGAGATTCCTACACCCATCGACGGACATACGCTTCAGATTTGGGAATACGTCTAATGAAAAGGACACCAGAGAATCACAACTATTCACCAATTTCAATGCTTCAAGGGACGAACATTGCCCGTGCATTGGGAGCTCCAACATCCCACAATTTTGAATTTGAAGCTCTTTCAATGAAGAGGGCAGACCACCACTCCTTGAAAGAGACCTAAGCAAGGGATAGTCATTTAAACTTAACTCTTGAAGACGGCTGTTGGGATTTATCATCTCCTCTAGGGACTCTTGATGGAAGTTTGTAACTTCCAGTCGGAAATATTTTGGCCTTACTCCTAATCGAAGACGCTCGATCTTTCCATTTCTTACTACCGCCGCCTTTACACCAGTATTTGCAAGATGATCGGGAGGTCCTGCGAGCAAACCACAAATTGCCTTTGGAAGCGAGGCTGAAGCCTCCAGGTTTGGACATTCAATGATCTCAAGTTTGGCTAGCGAAGGAAGATGTAAAGGCAACTCCCCTCGTAGGTTTGGGGAGTCCTTAATATACAACTCTTCAAGCTGAGGAAAAGCTCCAGTACCTTTATCCTCATTTTCAGCACCAATAGGCAACCATTTCTCCCATTTTAGCATGTTCTTGAACTTCAGAACTTTCAATCGTTCAAACGGCTTCATTGAAGAATTAGAACTAGTAGTACTACCGTAAAACTCAGAACCCACTGTAACAACACCATTAATCGCTTCAATGATGAGTTCTTGTAGAGAGGGTAGCTGCCCAAGCGGTGGCAAGCGGCAGCAATATTCACAGTTGTGTAGACAAAGAAATGATATTTTAGAGAATGAACTATCCCCTATCCAATCTGGAAAACTTCCCGCATCGTAGTAGTACTTGATGGTGAGACTTTTCAAGTTTTTACGGGGCATGAGAAGGTCAAGTACATCTCTTTGACTAACCGAAATATCCCTTTTCTTTTTTGAAGCATTCCATTCCAGCACCAACTCCTCGAGGTACTGATCCCTATCCTTTGATAAGCTTGCCCCAACAGCATCTTCAATAGATTCAACATTCTGGAGCTCTAAAATATGAAGCTTTCCACGAAGATTTACAAGTTCCCCCAACTCTCTAATGTGAGGCCCACTATTTTCACCGACAATGAATTTAGTCAAAGTCTGGAGACCTTTCAGTCTACCCATCCGGATTGGCATCCTTTTTATCATGTCAGTCTCAGCAAAGTCAAGATGGCGTAAATTGTTGAGTTTCCACAAATCTCTTGGCAATGCAGTTAGAAGTTTACAAAATTCTAAGTTCAATGTTTGCAGATTGCACAAGTCACACAAGGAATCGGGCAACCTTTTAATATCAGTGTAGGAAAGGTCCAAGTAACGCAGTTGCTTGTTTTTGTTGAATGAATCATGCAACTCCATTATATTCTTACAGTGGGATAGAGAGAGAACCCTTAAGCGCCTTAGCCCTGACAACTTCATTTTTCTATTCCATGGTTTCGAGTCTAATGCCAAGAAAGTGCGCAACTGCGTGGCCCTGTAAAGATCCTCATCATCAATCTTCTTAGAATCATCCAGACTTCGACAGAAATATGACATATGGCGAGTCATCTTTGTAATCTCGTATGAATTGTCAACCTCCAATGTAAAGCTAAATTGCCTCGACTCAAATTTTGCCAAGTCGTGAACAAGATCATGCATAAAAAATTTTGAGTTACTGTCTCTTGATTTTTGGAATAGTGATCTCGATACAAGAGCACGGAAGTAACAATCACCAACTTCTTCCATTGTTTCGCTTTTGGATGTCTGCAAGAAACCTTCCGCCATCCATAATAAGATTACTTGATCTTTTGCAAAATTATAGCCCTTTGGAAATATCGAACAATAAGTAAAGCATCGTTTTAAATGCGAGGGAAGATACTTATAGCTCAAGCTTAGAGCTGGGGTGATGCCCGCCTCTTCTAAATCCCATAAATTATTATTCAATATCTTCTTCCATTTCTTGACATCTGTTTCAGACCACAAGAGATCGCCAATGGCCTTGACTGCTAAAGGTAAACCTCCACACCTTCTCACAATTTGTACGCCTATTTTCTTTAACTTTGGATCTACGTGAGAACTACGATCAGGGAATGCATGCTTTTGAAATAGTAACCAGCAGAATTCATGTTTTAATTCCTCTAGAGGATGAATGAAAACAGCATGCATGGCTTCTGCAATATCTTTTTCGCGTGTGGTTATAATGACTTTACTTCCTCGAGTCCCATGTTTCAGGAGCTCGCGGAGGAAGTCTCGTTGAGCAGGTTCTTTGCTCCTAACATCATCCAAAACCACGAGAAATTTCTTCCCTTTCAAAGTCTTCACTAGTGTATGATCAAGCATTTCTGGTTCCTCGATATCATTAGCTGAAGAATTTCCTGCAGCTGCATTTATAATCGATTTCATTATGTTGGACTCGACAAATTCATCTGAAACAAAACACCATGCTTTAAAGCCGTTGAAGTGCTCCTCCACCCTCGGGTCATTGTATATAACTCTGGCAAGGGTGGTCTTACCAAGTCCC
Source organism: Cyclocarya paliurus (assembly GCA_029856935.1). NCBI lineage: Eukaryota > Viridiplantae > Streptophyta > Magnoliopsida > Fagales > Juglandaceae > Cyclocarya > Cyclocarya paliurus. Next base: position 26,179,313 of record CM056958.1, on the reverse strand, counting down.
CCCAGACCGATAATGCCAACCACATACATCTCGTTTTCCATTAATGTATCATCTGAGAGCAGAAACTCAATTATTTTCTCCTTATCTTTATCCCTGCCTAAAACTCCAGATCCATCAACGAAGGAAGTTGAGGGAAATCTTTCCGATTGCTTCCCCCCAACTTCATTTTTTAGACCCATAAAATCTTTCTGTTTTGCTAGATCTTCTAGTCTATCAAGTACCTCTCTGATATTTGGCTCTCCCTCATGAACAGAACGATTAAGAGTAGAAAGGGAGTTTCGTACCTTCCTTGCAGTAGTTTGAAATTCAGCATCCAACTTACATCGCAAGGCTTCAGTGGCAATCTCATCCAAGACGTCTTCTGCATCGTAGAGAGCATCTTTCAGCTCATAAATCCATTCTTTCACAATGGGCTTCGTATGTTGCCTTTCCTCCGCGTCTTCAAGCACTGTATTCACGGACAACATTGCGATCTTCAATTTCCTTAAGAGTCCTTGGGTGAGTTTTCTTCCCTGCAAGAAGTCGACGACCTCGCGAGATGCCATTTTATCAAATAACACTCCAAGGAAGGCAGATAGCAATGCAACTCCAACCTCAGCCATGTTTTCTTGGCCGAAAGAACTGAGCAATTGAGGAGACAAGAATTAAGGAAATGGAATGCATACAAGAGCACTGGCATAGGCCAATCCTAACTTTTACTCAAGTGTTCAGCGTAAACTCCAATGCTTCAATTACAGTAAATTCAAACAATTCTTCTCAGTTATTATTAATCTTTAAAATAATATTTTATTCTAAAAATATTTTCAATATGTTTATTAAATAATTAGGTTGAAAAAAAAATAGTTAAAAATAATAATTTTAAATAAAGAAAATTAAATTATTAATTAATATTTAAAGTGCATTTGCAAAATATAAAAAAAAATTATAATTAAAATATCTAATATTATATTATTATTTGATTTTGAGATGATAGTCTAATATGAATTAATTTCTCCATTAATTTTAACTTTTACGAAAATTCCAACATCTAATCAAATTTTAAACTTAAAGCTAGAGCATTGCCCATGCTCTAAGCTGTATCTGATGGACGCGTAAATATGAACAAAAATTGTTAATTATTGTGGCAGACAACGTCATTGGGCTGCACTTCACACTCATAAGATAATTGATAATAAAAAAACACTCTTTCAGTATTTATATTTATAGAGGGGTTGAAAATAATCTTATTTCTTTGTCTTTTATAATGTTATTGGTCAGTTGGCACATGTTCCGGTCATTTTATCATTTATTGACTGGTGGTTAGTTTTGATGCTTTCACTTAAGAAAAAATCCATCAATAATATTTATGCACAGTTGATAATTTCAGAAAACGAGAGATGACAACTGTTCATGTAAGACGTTTTCAATTCTACCGTCTTGATGCAGAATAGTCAGCCAGAAGTTATAATTAACCTACTTTTTCAAGGAGAAAAGTCTGGCAGCAGCCACTATTTGCATCCCCGATCACACATATGATTTGGCCTAAAGAAATTTACCAATTTTCCACTAAGTAGCCTCACCCCGAAGCCCCATCTCAGTCCAAGATCAAAAAGTAAAACAACACTTGGTCCCGCAACTTCAAATGATTCCAGCCAGCATGAGTTTTAAAACATGCCGAAATTCAACTCTCTCGCAAATCAAGACTGGTTATTCTTTTCTTTTCCGTGTTTTGCATGGCTCTTTCCGCAATCTATTTCTTCCAGTCTCCTACATGTGTGCGCTTAGCCCAGCCGAAATTGAAGAACTCTCGCGTACGCAGCAAATGTTTACCCAGCCTTTGTCTACCTTCCAACCAGCTTTGAGTTTTAAAACCAAGTCAATGCACAGCTCAGATTAATGCTTTTCTTCTTGTCTTCCGCTAAAATTCTTCATTTTTTTTTTTGGCCTTCTCTGTTTGGCCGGCAAATTGGATGTGTTTGCTCATCCTTTGTCTACATTCCATTTCACGTTTCTCTCGTAGACAACAAACAGACAGCATCTCACCACACACCCCCTCCCCCTATAACTCAGTCCCCCTCCATCTCTGTCCTAACCCCTCCCCCTCCATCTCAGACTTATCGATTTAATAAAATAATAATAAAAAAAAATTACCTTCCCATCGCCATGGCCGAAGCTCACAACCTCTCGGTCTCCCTCTCTCTCTAAAACTCAAAGTGAAAAAATGAGTATTTGAAACCCAAGGTTCTTTATTTTTATTTTTCTTTTCATTTTTTCTTTCGGTCTCCCTCTGTCTATTCCTCATGGTTGAAGCGAGAAATCTAGTGTCGTATTGAATCCGTGAAGCTCTGGTTTGATGGCTGGGGATGAAGGTTTACAATGAAGGTTTGGTTTGGGGATGAAGGTCTATAATGAAGGTCTGGTTTGGTCCACGACATTGAGTATTTGTTTGGCTAAAATTAGCATTTAAAAAAAAAAGAAATAGTGACAGTTAAGGTGTGCTATGGATCAGCCGTAAACAGTGGCTGATCCCTAACACAGCTCGCCATCTGATCAGGACAGGCATTTTGAAAAGAATTAATATTGGCATCAGCCACTATTTCAACTCACACAATACACACTATTGTAAATTTGACCAAAATACCCTCATAATAAATATTACTTTACTTTTCTTTCCTTTCACATTTCAAACTCTTCTCAATATTGAGGAGAGAGACAGAGACACAATGAGGGATGAGAGAGAGTCGAGGAGAGAGAGAGACGAGGAGAGAGAGAGCTCTGCGATGAGAGAGAGAGTTATGAGATGAGAGAGAGAGCGAGAAGCGAGATGAGAGAGAGAGACGCGATGAGAGAGAGATATGAGATGATGAGAGAAAGAGATCGAGAAGAGAGAGAGAGCGTCGAGGAGAGAGAGAGATCGAGAGGAGAGAGCGAGCGTCGAGGAGAGAGAGAGATCGAGAGGATGAGAAGGAGACGGTGAGGAGGAGAGAGAGAGCTGATGAGAGAGAGAGACCGAGAGGAAAGAGAGACCGAGATGAGTGAGAGAGATCGAGATGAGAGAGAGACCGAGATGAGTGAGAGAGAGAGACTGAGACGAGCGGATGAGAGAGAGAGATGAGAGAGACGAACGGGTGAGAGCCGAGAGGGATGAAGGAAAAAAAAAATGGAATTGTCACGTTTTCGCACACCCTACAGTAGTAGATGCCTATCACTTTTCTTCTTTTCCTACCACCCAAAGAAAGGATACTTCGTGGACATTGCCTTTGAAAAAGAAAGATGACAATCCATAAAAAAAAATAAAAAAATAAAAATAAAAATAAAAATAAAAATTTTACCAGCACTCACCATTTGCATGGCCCCTTATTAAATATATCATAAAGGAAATCATCCCTTGGACAGAGGGTAGGAAATCATAAAGGAAAAAGTAAAAACACCTTGCTAAATTGTACAGAGTAACACATTTAAAAAGATGACCGAAAAAATATAATAATTCAAATCTCAATGAATCATGGCATATTGTTGAAACATTTGCATCCCCCCGTTATTATTTCTATTGATCATAGTGGCAATATGTTAACTGAGTGTACAAATCTCTTCAAATCCAGCAAAGTTATCAAGAAGTTTTTGTAGTCTCGGCTATAATCAAGCCGAGCTAAGGTGGTCTTTGACTTGACGAATTCGGCTCAATTCAAAAAATTCAAACTCTTGGCTCGAGTTTTTTTTTAATAAAATAATTAATAAATTAGATAAATAAGAAAATAAAAAGTCTAATATTAAATTTGTATAATTAATAAGTATAACCTCTATTGAATTATAAGATTTTAAAAATTTATAAATAATTGTTTTTGCTAAGTTTTATAAATAATTAATATCAACTAGTTGATATTTATCCATAATAATAATATATTATATGTCTACATAAATTATTAATACATACATATAATATGATAATATATATCTATTTTATATATAATTTTCATATACTAGTATATAAAATTATTAAATCTTATCAATTAATTATTATATAAAATATAACTATAAAGTATATTTAATATATAAACATAAATAATTAGGTTATATATTCATTTAAAAATATTTACTTAGTCATTAAGTAAAAGAAAAAAAAAAGTGGAGGGTTTTGGTAAAACATTTTTGTGGGCGTAGCATTTTCCTTTCTTTCAATAATGAGCTCCACCAATCATCTTCCATTGTTTATCTTCAAAACCATTAATGTCAATGAATCATGACATATTGTTGAAACTTTTGCACTCATAATGATGCCGATAAAATAGTTTGATGGCCAAAATCAATCATGGCCCGATTCAACAAGAATTTGTTGCAGCCTTTTTTTTTTTTTTTTTTTTTTGAGATTTTCAATGATATTTGGGCTAACAAATTTCCCCGCAAGAAGTCAATGACCTTACGAGATGTCTGTCATTTTGTCAAATAATGCTAGCTCCAAGGAAGGCAAAGAGAAATGCAACTCCAACCTTAGCCATGTTTTCTTGGCCGAACAAACTGGGTAGCTACAATATTGAGGAGACAATGATTACAGACTTGGAGTTCATGAGCGCATAAATAAATAAATAAATAAATATATTAATTTGATAACTACTACTCGATCTATGAGGTAGACATTGGCAAAGAATAACCCAGAAAGCTTAGTTTGATTCCTTTTGGGACAACTGATCAATGTGGTCGTTAGAGGTGGCCTGCACTTCACACTCCTGAAACAATGTGCATCCAATCAATTTTTGGATTATTTTTGTGGGATCATTTGCGGCGGTAACCCTTCTTAGAGAAAATAATTAATTATTTTTCTATCTTTTGTTATTTTACTTCCATTCCCACCTTAGTCGTGTTTTTTTCTTTAAAATGATAGAAATGAAAGGAAAAAAAAAGGAATGAGGGTTAATAATGTAAGAAGCAAAGCAAAACTAGGTTGCAAGCTATGTTTTTGCTTCTCATGTGACGAAAGATTAGGCCAAGTTTGGTTATGAAACATTGATAAAGTTTATTACTCAAAAACAAATCAAAGATGGATGCAAAGAAATTTAGTTTTCTTGCTTTTATACTTTTGTTTTATTCTTCTTTTGTCCTTTTTGCTTTTCCCTCTCTTTAGAAAATGAAAAGAGATCACATTTTATGTGGCAAAGGTTATTTTTTTTTTTTTTGAAAAAAGAAGTGGATCACTCTTCATTATAAAAGGACTTACAACTCTGACTTGAAAACAAGCTAATTACAGACATTTAATAGCACCTCAGAACACATACGCGTCTGACAGGATCTAGTCCAGACATCAAATCTCTAAAGACCTAAGTTTTAGAGAAATACCACCTCTATACACAACAGAGGTTACAAAGTCCCATACCCCGACAAAGCAGGGTAAGGTTCACCAAGCCCCATACTCCGACAAAGCAGGATAGGGTACACATACCTGGCGAAGGTCATTTGATCATTGATTGATGTGGTGAGTTTTGAATTCTGTTTGTGGATTGAAACCTCGTGGATATTTCCTTTGACTCTGCAGCCAACAGATGTATCACTAATATTAATCCAATGACATCAATGAGTGGAGAAGAATTAGGCTAGTGGAATACAGCTGGAGATGATGAAGACTAGTAGTGATCGATCGAGGCTGCGGCCAAGAAATTAAAGCTCCACATTTAAAACTCCATTATTATAAGATAAGCGAAGACTACCCTACTTACAACTGTGAATATATAAATAAAATGAGAGTGCGAAAACCGATTTGTCGACACTTTGATAATTTTATTTTTGTGTCTGTTAGTTAGTTTGCATATCATGCATACTCTGGTCTTTAACGGTGAGATTCCTGTCGATCCATTAATTAATTAGGGCCAAACCATGTGATGGAATCAAATTAATTAGGGAATATCAAGTTTAGGACAGTGCTATACTGTGCCAACAACATGCAATTGCAGTACTGAGCCTCTGCAATTAAGTGGCATTTTGAAAATTTGAATAGGAGGCAAAGCCTTCTTGAGAAGTGGTTTCTTAGATGTTGGAGGATAAGTGATGACTATTTGAAAATAAGAAAGAGTAGAAGAAATGGTGTTGATAATTTCAGAAAAAGACCCATCAATAATGTTTATGCACAGTTGATAATTTCAGAAAAAAGAGAGATGACAACTGTTGATGTAAGACGTTTTCAATTCTACCCTGTCTTGATGCAGAGTAGCCAGCCACAAGTTGTAATTATCCTACTTTTTCAAAATGCCTGTCCTGATCTTTGAAAAAGAAAGATGACAATCCATAAAAAAACATTTTACCAGCATTCACCATTTAATGCATGCATGACCCCCTTATTAAATATATGAGTAGCACTACGGTCATCTCAATAATTACTGAAATTATTGTTAGTGTTTTTAAGATTTTTATTTTTTTATATGTATTTTTTTAATATATTTAAATATTTTTTTTAAAAAATTACAATATTATTAAAAAATATTTACTTAATCATTAAATAAAAAATTAAAAATTAAAAATTAAAAAAATCACAACAATAAAAACTATCGATAAAAACTATTGATAAGAATAGTATTTAGAGTAGTCATAAAGGAAATCATCCCTTGTAAAGAGGGTAGGAAATATAAAGGAAAAAGTAAAAACACGTTGCTAAATTGTACAGAATAACTACATTTGAAAAGATGACAAAATATATAAATATATATTCAAATGTCAATGAATCATCGCATATTGTTGAAACATTTGCACTCATAATAACTAATAAGGGATGAGAAAACAGTTTGATGGCCAAAATTCACCATCGCATTTACGGTGTAGACTTTCAGGGTGAGGAATTTGGAGGGAGGCGTTTTGGTGGCCTTCTACTTACTGATAAATGGGTTCTTTCCTATACTAGGCGCGAGCGCTTTTTATTGATGTATTGATGGTGGCTTTCCTCCGCCTTAGTTAATGCTTTTTAATAAAGATGAGACTTCTACCTCTCTTTATTTATATATATATATATATATATATATATATATATATATATATATATATATTTATATATTTGAATTTTCAAGGAGGCTTGGACAAACAAATTTTCTTTGTTAAAAGAAGTGAAAGACCTCGTGAGATGCCATTTTGACAAATAACGCTCCAACCTCGGCCATATCATGTTTTCTTGGACGAAAGAAGTGAGCAGCTACAATATTGAGGTAGGGTATAATCGGTCGGTTCGATTTTAAATAAAATTTAAGATCGAATTGATATGTATTGATTTTAGAGTATATGTACTAATTTATATATAGACTTAAAGTATATTATTAATAGTAATATAGTATTAGACTATTAGTTTAACTATTAGGCTATAAAATGTAAATTATAATTAATATATTATATACTAATTTACTAAGTACATTATATACTAATGTATATTAGCATTACTAATTTACTAATATATTATGTACTTATCAAAAAGAATATATTGAGAATTTATTCTGCCATAAAAAATTTGGCATTCATATTTGAGTGATTTTCTTTCTTTTTTGATAAATAATATTTTAGTAATCTTATTTACAACTTTGGTATATAAATTCAAATATTTTGATATTTAAGATTTTTTTTTCAATTGATGTGATTTATCAATTTCAGTTTAAAGTTTAACAATTTTAATTTATTTTTAAATTAATTTATATTATTATATATTATACATAAAAACTATATATAACATTAAAAATATTATTTATAATATTAAAAAAATAATTTAAAATATATATTATATAGAACCAGTCTGGTTTAGGCCTGAATAGGAACAGAACCGGTTCCAACAAGTTTTACCATTACAGAAACTGGTTCCGAACTAGACCAGTCCAAAAGGTCCCGTTTTCCCGTTTTCCCCTAAAATTTGAGGAGACAAAAATTAGGAGAATTGGAATACATGAGCGCATAAATAAAAACAAAACAAAAAAATGTTAATTAGATAACTAGTACTAGGCCTGAAAACCGATTATTTCGGTTCGGATTACTCATAAAACCTAAACCGACCGAAATCCTCTTTTTGAGTATAAAAACAGATAGAAACCGACCGGTGTGGAGGGCTGAAATCGGCCGGATTCGGTCCGGCCGGTTACCGGTCGATTTGACTATTTGGGCTTTTTTTGGGCCCTTTTGTTTGGGCCTTTGTTCATGTCCAATTGGGCCAATTCAATAAAGACTATTTTGAGCTTTTTTTTCTCAATTAATTATCCAAGATCTTTTTTAGCTTTTTTTTATTTGTAAATTTTAATAATAATGTCATTTATAATTTTCTACTATTACTAAATAACTAACTATCATTAATTATTACTTACTACTTCTTAAATAATTAAAATAAAAATAAAAATAACTTCACTAGATGTTTAGTATTACTTAATACATATTACAAAAACAAAAAAAACAAAAACAAAGACACATTGTCTTAAGCATAGCAAAATGCAACTAAAAAATATAACAAAATTAAATGACAAACAAATTGGAAATAATCTTCAATCCTTCAAGCCTTCAACCTTCAATATTTAATAGTTGTTACATTTGATTGTGTGCCCAACTCTATATACAAACATTAATAAATATTAATAATAAGAATAAAACATCAAATGTTAGTAAATTTGGATTATAAAAAATTTAAATTACTAAAATTAAATTACAATGAAAATAAAGAAAATATTACCTGATTCTACTATGAAGCGCTCCACATTATTCATAGCCTCTTGGATATCAATGGTTGTTGCCGGATGCCTTAACCAATTTTGAGTACAAATAAGTGCCTCAACGGTTCTTGGAGTCAATGAACTCCGAAAAGGATCAAGCACATGACTTCTCGTACCAAATGCTGATTCGGACGCAACTGTGGAAACAGGCATGGCCAATAAGTCTCGTGCAATCCTCGCGAGTATAAGATAATTAGCCTTATTAATTTTCCACCAATTCAATAAGTCAAATGATGTGGAGAGTGCCTCACAACCATCCAATAAATATCGATCCACTTCTGTTTTGGCAATATTAAATCCCATGGCGGAAGATGCTCTATACCACTTGTAGAACCATTTGGTCTCATGCTTACCATCATTAGCATTCATGGTTCTAGATATGAGAGGGAATTCATGTTCTTGGGTACTCGTGGTGGAGCCGAATTCTGCATTATATTTTGCATACAAATCTTTCAATACATGTTTCACACTCGATATCAACTCCTCAGTATGAAACTCATCATGAACTTTCCTCAAGTGGAAAGTAAGAAGTCCTAACTTGCTTCGTGGATCAAGCACAACTGCAATTAACATGAACAAGTTTAGCCAGTCTAATGACCCCGAATATTTATCATGTTTTGTTCTCATATTTATGGCCATACTCCTCAAGCAAGCATTAGGACTCTCGCTTAACTCCATCAACTCATTTTGGAGACCACAAATCTCCAAAAAATTGGTGTTGGTTGTCACATATAAAGACCCAAAAAATCTATTAGTGACATCATAAAACATTCCCAAACATTTAACAAAAACCCACACTGTCTCCCACTCCCTAGCTTTAGGAGGCCCCATGTGCCCAGACCTAGGGCCATCATCAAAGTAAGACAGATAATTATAATCCTCACTCTCCATCTGCCTGAAAGCCTTCTCAAACTTCTCAGCCGCCTCCAACATCATATAAGTTGAGTTCCATCGTATTTGTACATCAAGACACAACATTTTTTTACAATCAATCTTTTCTTTTTCTGCACATCTCTTAAACTTGTCTAATCTTGCAGGAGATGAACGCACATATCTAACTGCATTTCTCACCATTGTGATGGCGTCATTACACTCATTCAAACCCTCATTCACAATAAGATTCAATATATGAGCACAACATCTCATGAGCATATACTTACCCCTCAATAAATGCCCACTCAAAAACTGTTTCAAATAAGAAATTGCAATATCATTTGAACTTACATTATCAACAGTCACAGTAAAAATTTTATCAATGCCCCAATCAAGCAAGCATGACTCAACATATCTCCCAGTAGTTTCCCCTCGATGATTAGGGATTAAACAAAAGTTAATGATTTTTTTCTGCAATTTCCAATCTTTATCAATGAAGTGTGCAGTTAGACAATATAATTCAAATTCTGTACTAATGTCCATGTATCTGTCGTCAACAAAATTCTCATGCCACCATTTTTTAACACTTTTTTTAAGTTTTCCCTTTTCACATTCATACAATTTCATACAATCTCTTACAACTGTAACACGACATGGCACATTAAACCTTGGTTTAAGAGACCAACATACTTACCTAAATCTCTGCCCTTCAACAACTTTAAATGGGAACTCATCAATAATTACCATCTCTGCAATTGCCAACCTCACAACCTCTTCACTATATTTGTGGGTTACAAGACTTCTTAACATACCATCACTCTCTCCAACTCCCTCCTCGAATGTTACCTCATCTGTTAATATTTTTTGGTACCTATCCAAAGGCCCATGTTTATAAGGATTTTTAGGACATGAAGGCAAATGGTTTTGCATTGTTGAAGTCCCATTCCTCTTTGAGTGGCAATCGTATGTCTTGCCACAATAATTATATTTAGCCTTCGGATCATCTATAGCACAACCCTCCACTTTTGTAAAATGGTCCCAAACAATCGATGGATCCTTCCCTTTTCGTTTCTTAGGTAATGGACCAGTAGTACTAGTAGGGGCACTAGGAGGTTTTGATGATTGGGTCTCCCTCAAATCATCTCCCAAGTTAATGGTTAGTATTGATGCATCAACATCAATTGGAGACAATGAAGAATCCATCTAATTATAAAACAAAACATAAATATTACACATTGTCACATACATTATAAAACAAAACAGTGGCATTTAGCATTACCCAGCAGCTAGTTTGCAACATAGCAAACATCACAAGTCTAAGATTCTAATCTAAGTTTAATTCACTCATCACATTTCATGCTTTAAATTCAAAGACTGCTTTCGGCATAAAATTAGTTTAGTTCACGCACCACAAGTCTATCACAATTCACAGTTCACACACACAAATTATCACACACTGTAAGTGTAAGCATTTCGGCATAAGCTCCCACACACTGACACAGTCCTGAGTCCACAATGCCACATTATTTTTACTCACAAACACAACATTTCGGCATAAGCTCACGATTCCCAAACACACACACACGACACAATGTCACAAACCACAAAAATATTTGGAGTCATTGGACATTCAGCATTTCCTCCTCCTCCCAAATCATGGAACCCATCAAAATAATTATGAGTAAACAAGATATCCTAGCAAAAATATTATGAGTAAAATGGAACCCAGCAAATAGAAATACAAAGGAAAATAGAAATTATTTCACTTACAGTGGGCTGTGTGAGTCGTCGGCGGCGAGAGAGGAGAGAGGGCCGTGGGGAGTGTTTGTCGTCTGCGAGTGCAGGTCACGGAGAGGGAGAGGGAGAGGAGTGAGCCGTGCCGCGTCACTGACACTAGGTCCAGGGAGAGGGAGAGCCAAGAGGGGGTGAGCTGAGCACTAAGAAGTGAGGAGGGCCAGGAGGCAGGGGGACGGCTGCTGTGAAGTGTGAAGAGGAAATGAAGGATGGAAGGAGAAATCGCGGGGGGCGGGGCGGGGGGGGGGGGATTCAAACTCCTAACCCTACCCAAAAACGATGCCAGTTACACATGAAACGGCGTCGTTTTATATAAGAAATATATTAAAAAATATTAGTTAAGACGTTGGTCGATTCTTCGGTTTAAACTGGGTTGGAACCGCGAACCGAACCGGCCGACGTCGATTTTGATAATTTTCTGCTGTCGGCCGACCGATTCTCTGCTGGTTTCGGTCGGTTCCTGAATTCGGCGGTCGGTCTACGTTGACTGCGGCCAGTCCGGCCGGTTTATGTATAGCCCTAACTAGTACTACTCGATCTGTGAGATAGACATTGGCAAAGAATAGTCAAGAAAGCTTAGTTTGATTCCTTTTGAGAGAACTGATCAATGTGGTCATTGGAGGTGGGCTGCACTTCACACCCATGAAATAATGTGCATCCATTCAACTTCACAGTGAAGACAACCTTTGAATAAATAAATAGATAATCCTCTCTTTCAGTATTTATGGAGGGGGAGAAAATAATCTCTTATTTTTCTATTCTTTTGTTATTTTATTTCCACTCCCGGCCACCTCAACCATGTTTTTTTCTTTAGAATGAAAGAAATCAAAGGAAAAAGAATGAAGGAAGGTTAATAATGTAAGAAGCAAAGCAAAACGAGTATTTTACTTCTCATATGCCCAAAGATTAAGCCATGTTTGGTTATGAAACATGGATGAAGTTTATTATTCAAAAACAATTCAAACATGGATGCAAAGAAATTTCGTTTTCATGCTTTTCTATTTTTCTTTTGTTCTTTTTTTGTCCATTTTGCTTTTCCCTCTCTTTAGAAAATGAAAAGAGATAATATTTTATGTGGCAAAGGTCATTTGATCATTGATTGATTGATGGTGAGCTTTGAGGTCTGTTTATGGATTGAAGCATGCTTATCCTGATGAGATGGCCTACCACCAAAGAAAAGGAAAACCTCGTGGATATTTCTTTTGAAAATGAGAGAATATGGCAATCCATGTCAATTAAACATTTTACCACCATTCACCATGTAATGCATTGGCCCCCATTGTTATTTCTATTGATGATATTGGCAATATGTTAATGAGTGTACAAATCTCTTCAAGTTCCATATTTTTTTTTTCTTTATGCTCTTCAAGTTCCACATGATGAAGGGTCTGGACTCTGGAATCCATTAATCTAGAATGAAAAAAATAAAATTTAATTATTTAATTTGATTATAATGATCTCATCCACGTACAGGATGAGATGAACCAAAAAGATACGTTGATCTCCAAGCTTGTGTCATTGGGATGGTTATACCATGTGCTGGAAGGAAACATGCTGCTGTTACTTCAACTTTCCTTACTATTTTTACAAACTTAACAGTAAAAGAGAATTCACAGAAAGCCAGAGTTTCTTTCTTTTTAACTATTGAACGATAATCTTTCAGTCCACTTATTCGACGACATTAAACCGCTTAATGCGGTCCCCTTCTTGATAAATTAAGTACAATAATCTTATAAAATAAAAATACAAAGCAGCAATATATATACACTTCAGTAGTTGAATTGGTATGAATTTTATAATCGCAATTATGACTTATGAGAACATACAAGTGGGTAATGTAAAAAATAGAATTACAAACTTTCAGCTCATCCACAAATCACCAAGATACAAAAATTTTCTGTAAGAAAATAGACAAGAAAAAATTGGGAAAATGCCTTCTACACCCATAAATTCGTAGAGCGCAGAAAATCAAATTGTAAAGCAATGTTTTTTTCAAAGTTCAATGAGAAATGAGAATAGAACGAAAAATGCATTTGGTTTTAGAAAAGCAAAATAAAAACAATAAATAAGAAATAAACACCTTGATTTAAAACACACTGCTTCTTGACGCACGGGTATTGGCATTTTTGGGCTTGGATTTAGGACACAAATCCCAAAAAACAAGGATTTGGTACATGAGATTGTTCAACTGCTATGTAAAGAATTAGGGGTGTAAGTTTGGACCGAAAAACCAGAAAATCGGTCTGAACCGGACCGGTTGGGCCGGTTTTCCATTTTTTTGTCCAGAATCAGTTGTTTACTTGCACAAACCGGTTGAATCCGGTCCGGTTCTGGTTCCATAATTTTTGAGACCGGACCGGACCGGTTGAAGAAAAAAATAAAAAAAATTAATATTATATATATAAGTTTTATACAAAAATAATATTATACAAAATATTTTTTATATATAAATTATATATATAATATATAAAAAGAAAGAAAATCACTCAAATATTATAACTAAATTTTGATAAGTACATAAGACATTGGTAGTTATACTAATATAGAGTATAGTTATACTTATACCGATATAATTATACTAAATCACAATAACTAATATTAATATATAACTAACACTAATAATTTAATATAGACTATAGTTATAGTTATACTAATATAGTAATACTAAATCACTATAACTAATACTAATATATAACTAATACTAATATAGTACTTGGCTTTAGTAAAGCATATTTTTTTTTAGTAAAGTAGATTTTTTTAGTAAAAGTATAAAACATATTTTTTTTGAGATTTTCAATGATATTTGGGCTAACAAATTTCCCCGCAAGAAGTCAATGACCTTACAAGATGTCTGTCATTTTGTCAAATAATGCTAGCTCCAAGGAAGGCAAAGAGAAATGCAACTCCAACCTTAGCCATGTTTTCTTGGCCGAACAAACTGGGTAGCTACAATATTGAGGAGACAATGATTACAGACTTGGAGTTCATGAGCGCATAAATAAATAAATAAATAAATATATTAATTTGATAACTACTACTCGATCTATGAGGTAGACATTGGCAAAGAATAACCCAGAAAGCTTAGTTTGATTCCTTTTGGGACAACTGATCAATGTGGTCGTTAGAGGTGGCCTGCACTTCACACTCCTGAAACAATGTGCATCCAATCAATTTTTGGATTATTTTTGTGGGATCTTTTGCGGCGGTAACCCTTCTTAGAGAAAATAATTAATTATTTTTCTATCTTTTGTTATTTTACTTCCATTCCCACCTTAGTCGTGTTTTTTTCTTTAAAATGATAGAAATGAAAGGAAAAAAAAAGGAATGAGGGTTAATAATGTAAGAAGCAAAGCAAAACTAGGTTGCAAGCTATGTTTTTGCTTCTCATGTGACGAAAGATTAGGCCAAGTTTGGTTATGAAACATTGATAAAGTTTATTACTCAAAAACAAATCAAAGATGGGTGCAAAGAAATTTAGTTTTCTTGCTTTTATACTTTTGTTTTATTCTTCTTTTGTCCTTTTTGCTTTTCCCTCTCTTTAGAAAATGAAAAGAGATCACATTTTATGTGGCAAAGGTCATTTTTTTTTTTTGAAAAAAGAAGTGGATCACTCTTCATTATAAAAGGACTTACAACTCTGACTTGAAAACAAGCTAATTACAGACATTTAATAGCACCTCAGAACACATACGCGTCTGACAGGATCTAGTCCAGACATCAAATCTCTAAAGACCTAAGTTTTAGAGAAATACCACATCTATACACAACAGAGGTTACAAAGTCCCATATCCCGACAAAGCAGGGTAAGGTTCACCAAACCCCATACCCCGACAAAGCAGGATAGGGTACACATACCTGGCAAAGGTCATTTGATCATTGATTGATGTGGTGAGTTTTGAATTCTGTTTGTGGATTGAAACCTCGTGGATATTTCCTTTGACTCTGCAGCCAACAGATGTATCACTAATATTAATCCAATGACATCAATGAGTGGAGAAGAATTAGGCTAGTGGAATACAGCTGGAGATGATGAAGACTAGTAGTGATCGATCGAGGCTGCGGCCAAGAAATTAAAGCTCCACATTTAAAACTCCATTATTATAAGATAAGCGAAGACTACCCTACTTACAACTGTGAATATATAAATAAAATGAGAGTGCGAAAACCGATTTGTCGACACTTTGATAATTTTATTTTTGTGTCTGTTAGTTAGTTTGCATATCATGCATACTCTGGTCTTTAACGGTGAGATTCCTGTCGATCCATTAATTAATTAGGGCCAAACCATGTGATGGAATCAAATTAATTAGGGAATATCAAGTTTAGGACAGTGCTATACTGTGCCAACAACATGCAATTGCAGTACTGAGCCTCTGCAATTAAGTGGCATTTTGAAAATTTGAATGGGAGGCAAAGCCTTCTTGAGAAGAGGTTTCTTAGATGTTGGAGGATAAGTGATGACTATTTGAAAATAAGAAAGAGTAGAAGAAATGGTGTTGATAATTTCAGAAAAAGACCCATCAATAATGTTTATGCACAGTTGATAATTTCAGAAAAAAGAGAGATGACAACTGTTGATGTAAGACGTTTTCAATTCTACCCTGTCTTGATGCAGAGTAGCCAGCCACAAGTTGTAATTATCCTACTTTTTCAAAATGCCTGTCCTGATCTTTGAAAAAGAAAGATGACAATCCATAAAAAACATTTTACCAGCATTCACCATTTAATGCATGCATGACCCCCTTATTAAATATATGAGTAGCACTACGGTCATCTCAATAATTACTGAAATTATTGTTAGTGTTTTTAAGATTTTTATTTTTTTATATGTATTTTTTTAATATATTTAAATATTTTGTTAAAAAAAATTACAATATTATTAAAAAATATTTACTTAATCATTAAATAAAAAAATAAAAATTAAAAAAATCACAACAATAAAAACTATCGATAAAAACTATTGATAAGAATAGTATTTAGAGTAGTCATAAAGGAAATCATCCCTTGTAAAGAGGGTAGGAAATATAAAGGAAAAAGTAAAAACACGTTGCTAAATTGTACAGAATAACTACATTTGAAAAGATGACAAAATATATAAATATATATTCAAATGTCAATGAATCATCGCATATTGTTGAAACATTTGCACTCATAATAACTAATAAGGGATGAGAAAACAGTTTGATGGCCAAAATTCACCATCGCATTTACGGTGTAGACTTTCAGGGTGAGGAATTTGGAGGGAGGCGTTTTGGTGGCCTTCTACTTACTGATAAATGGGTTCTTTCCTATACTAGGCGCGAGCGCTTTTTATTGATGTATTGATGGTGGCTTTCCTCCGCCTTAGTTAATGCTTTTTAATAAAGATGAGACTTCTACCTCTCTTTATTTATATATATATATATATATATATATATATATATATATATATATATATATATATATATATATATATATATTTGAATTTTCAAGGAGGCTTGGACAAACAAATTTTCTTTGTTAAAAGAAGTGAAAGACCTCGTGAGATGCCATTTTGACAAATAACGCTCCAACCTCGGCCATATCATGTTTTCTTGGACGAAAGAAGTGAGCAGCTACAATAGTGAGGTAGGGTGTAATCGGTCGATTCGATTTTAGGTAAAATTTAAGATCGAATTGATATGTATTGATTTTAGAGTATATGTATTAATTTATATATAGACTTAAAGTATATTATTAATAGTAATATAGTATTAGACTATTAGTATAACTATTAGGCTATAAAATGTAAATTATAATTAATATATTATATACTAATTTACTAAGTACATTATATACTAATGTATATTAGCATTACTAATTTACTAATATATTATGTACTTATCAAAAAGAATATATTGAGAATTTATTCTGCCATAAAAAATTTGGCATTCATATTTGAGTGATTTTCTTTCTTTTTTGATAAATAATATTTTAGTAATCTTATTTACAACTTTGGTATATAAATTCAAATATTTTGATATTTAAGATTTTTTTTCAATTGATGTGATTTATCAATTTCAGTTTAAAGTCTAACAATTTTAATTTATTTTTAAATTAATTTATATTATTATATATTATACATAAAAACTATATATAATATTAAAAATATTATATACAATATTAAAAAAATAATTTAAAATATATATTATATAGAACCAGTTTGGTTCAGGCCTAGAATAGGAACAGGACCGGTTCCAACAAGTTTTACCATTACAGAAACCGGTTCCGAACCAGACCAATCCAAAAGGTCCCGTTTTTCCGTTTTCCCCTAAAATTTGAGGAGACAAGAATTAGGAAAATTGGAATACATGAGCGCATAAATAAAAACAAAACAAAAAAATGTTAATTAGATAACTAGTACTAGGCCTGAAAACCGATTATTTCGGTTCGGTTTACTCATAAAACCGAAACCGACCGAAATCCTCTTTTTGAGTATAAAAACCGATAGAAACCGACCGGTGTGGAGGACTGAAATCGGTCGGATTCGGTCCGGCTGGTTACCGGTTGGTTTGACTGTTTGGGCTTTTTTTGGGCCCTTTTGTTTGGGCCTTCGTTCATGTCCAATTGGGCCAATTCAATAAAGACTGTTTTGAGCTTTTTTTCTCAATTAATTATCCAAGATCTTTTTTAGCTTTTTTTTATTTGTAAATTTTAATAATAATGTCATTTATAATTTTCTACTATTACTAAATAACTAACTATCATTAATTATTACTTACTACTTCTTAAATAATTTTAAAAAAAATAAAAATAACTTCACTAGATGTTTAGTATTACTTAATACATATTACAAAAAACAAAAAAACAAAAACAAAGACACATTGTCTTAAGCATAGCAAAATGCAACTAAAAAATATAACATAATTAAATAACAAACAAATTGAAAATAATCTTCAATCCTTCAAGCCTTCAACCTTCAATCTTTAATAGTTGTTACGTTTGATTGTGTGCCCAACTCTATATACAAATATTAATAAATATTAATAATAAGAATAAAACATCAAATGTTAGTAAATTTGGATTATAAAAAATTTAAATTACTAAAATTAAATTACAATGAAAATAAAGAAAATATTACCTGATTCTACTATGAAGCTCTCCACATTATCCATAGCCTCTTGGATATCAATGGTTGTTGCCGGATGCCTACTAGAAGGTAAGAATAAGAGCGTTTTTAAAATCGCTTGATGGAAAGTCTGGCTAATTGTGGAGTTAGGATGGACAAGGCCCACAACACCCGCAGAAAAGTTGACCAAAGAACAATCTTGCACCTGTAATTGGAACAATAAAGGTCTAAATGTCATTTTCATGGCAGTCTCTCCTGATGAATTCAAAAGAATTTCCATGTGTGAGATATCCAAGGATGCTTGAGATATTTTGGAAACCACACATGAAAGGACAAAAATGGTGAAAAATTTCAAATTACAAATGTCAACCTTAAAATTTGAGGAGATAAAAATGCTGGAAGATGAGACTTTTAATGAGTTTTATGCTAAACTAAATGATATTATTAATTCTAGGTACAATCTCGGAGAGAAGGTGGAGGAGGCATGAGTTGTGAGAAAAATTTTGAGATCCCTGCCTGAAAGGTTTCGACCAAAGGTGACAGCCATAAAAGAAAGTAAGGATTTATACACAATTCGGGTAGAAGAACTGGTAGGTTCCTTGCAAACTTATGAATCTACTCTTCCGCAACAAAAGAAAGGTAAGTCCATTGCACTCAAAACTGCTAAGGAAGAAAATCAATCTGATGATGAAGATTTGTGTAATGATGACTTAGCTCTTGTGGCAAGAAAAATAAAAATAAAAATTCATGTTTAATAAAAAGAATTCTGGTAAATTGAAAAAAGGTAAGAATTTTGCTAAAACGAACGAATCTAAAAAGTGGAATAAAGATAAAACCAAGTTTAAAGATAAAGTTCAATATCATGAATGCTCTGGTTTTGGTCACATAAGAATTGAGTGTCCAAATTTTAAAGGAAACTGTCTTTATTGCTTTCTCTGCTTCTGTTACTGATTGTGCTGACACGAGCAAACAATATGCTGATGACAACATGATTGTTTGTGATACTGACTCTGATGTTGCCACAGAAGTTGTTGATCATGAATTCAGTATGCATGAAGCATATGAGGATTTATTGCTGATCAATAAAACTTGTTCTTGATGAGTTTAAAGGCTTGAATGGAAGGGTAGTTCTATTCAATTGATAGGAGCTGTTTGGTAGATAATTTAATGGCAATAGGCTTGGATGAGCCCCAAGGGAACTCCTTTTTCTTTCTTTCCTTCTTCTTCTTCTTCTTCTTTTTTATTTATTTTTTATTTATTTTTATTTTTACAGTGACTCTTTAATTCTCATAATTCAATGGCATCCAATAGGACTAGTGAGTTTGCAAACCAACACATATAATTTGGTGTGATAGATTTTATATGACATGCATTCTCCTAAATTTCAAAGTGTTTAGGTGCAGCTAAACTGATAATTAAAATATCAATGTTGATTTTTATGCCTACTGTATCTTGAAAGCGAAAACTTCAAGAAAAGTGTCTTTGAAATCTTTCAGAATAATTAGAGGATATGATGCTTAAAACTTTAACCATTACTTTTGCACACAATTTAGTAAATACAATAAATTATAGAAATGAACAAAGATATTTAATTATGAATATTTTTATAATTATTTCTTGTGTTTTGTGTTTATTAGATATATGTAATGTCGAATAATAAAGATTGTGCGGTAGCACTTTACAAAAGACAAGTCGAGTGATCGGCTATAATGGGCTTAAAGTGCGCCCTACTCCGGATTTAAGGTCCATTTTATGCTGCAGACGCTCCTCTTCTTTATCTCCAATGAAAAGCATCTTGTTACAGAGAGATTAATATTCAAGCATGGGTCCACTCTTAAGATGCCACCCTCCATTTCCAATGCCTAGGCTTAATTCAAAACATTTGAATTTTTCTTCACTTATAGTGGGATTTCTATGACTTTCTTGAAGATTCATGAATATTGAACTCAAATTTCAACCATAACAACTATATTGTACACGGATAGTAAGAAATTTGAATTATAACGTTGTTTCACATAATGAATCATTATTTGAAAAGTTGACAACCTAAAATTAATACAAGTTAGTCTTCGAATAAAAAATTAAATTAGAGTGGGCAAATTAGTATTTTCCTTTTCTTTTCTTTTTTTTTTTAAAAAAAATTAAACCTTTTGAATGGGTGACTCTAATAATTAATTAAACAACTCTTCTATTTCCTCTATAAATCACTGAACATAGGTCCGATGTTTAGAATATATTTCGAAAGTTAAAATTGATGAAAAAAGCTAAAATGCAATTATTTAATTTGATTATAATGCTCTCATCCACAAATAGGATGAGATAAACCAAAAAGATATGTTGATTTCCAAGCTTGTGTCATTGGGATGGTTATACCATATGCTGGAAGGAAACATGCTGCTGATACTTTTTTTTTTATAAGTAAACATGCCGCTGATACTTCAACTCTCCTTACCCTTTTTACTCACTTAAAACTAAAAGAGACATTCACATAGAATCAGCTCATTCACTAATCACCAATTATGGCATTTTTGGGCTTGGATTTAGGACACAAATCTCCAAAAACAAGGATTTGGTACAAGGAATGTTTGCCAATCATACAGAATTTTATTCAGCCAGATTAATAAGGATGATTGGAGAGATTAGATAGATGGCTTCCATTTATGCAGCATTCCCTAAAGTCTTCTAGCCGCTCCATTATTTCATCAATGGGGATACTGATTTTGGGAGTAACTAAGTAGAAATTATTATTAGTCAAGCCCAAATGACTGACAAAAGGTTTTCATGATTTTGAAAAAACATTCATAAACCCTAATATATCATGATTGTTTCACTTATAATGTTTGAGCTAAATTTAAAAAGAAAACAAAAATTACTTTTTTATCACCTCTCTATACATAACTGTTGTTAACAACATATTTAGAAAGAACAATCTTATATCTTTTAGATTTGCTTAATATGTCATGATTGTTAACGGCATAAGAGTTGCTTAATCAGTGAAGACTTGATCCAGCTGCAACTTATAAACATGATAAAACAAAAAGAAACAATGACTTGATCCATATTTCAAACCAGAATGTTGAGCAAAAATGTTTGTCCCATGAACCATATATATGACAAGAAAAACCATAAACAAACTTATCATCATGATTTCTAATCACACGTCCACAACTAGCCATGCCAGGATTCACTTTAGTCGGAAGTTGTACAACGGAAGCAAAGGTGGTCTCACATCCACAGCTCCCAAATTTCTCAAACCATCTGCCAAACCATTCCCTTCACGGATCGGAAAACATGATTGATCTGGAAATGCAATAATGTGCGTGGCAATTGGGTACGTAGGAGGTTGCTTCTGGCGTGCGCACACAAGATTTAAGCAAATATCTTCACTTCTCATGAATCAAATCAACTTTACCTTAAATAAAAACAATTCAAATTATCAATTCAGTTTCAAATACGAACCCCAATTTTCATCATACATACATACATATACATATATATATATATATATATATATATATATATATATATATATATATATATATATACTAGGAAATGGCCCCGGGTGCATTAGCATGGAGTGGAGTACACCTGACATAATAATTTAAATAAAAAAAAATGAAAAAATCAGTAGCTTATTAATTTGAAAAGAGAAAATAAAAGATTAAAAAAAGATAAATAAATGATGAAGATTTAAAAAATTTAAACTTTAGCAAAATATGAGCATTGGTCTACATCTATATTAAATTATTTATTTACTCTATATAATAGTAAAATATTATTAATTTAATATTAATGACCTTTTGCCAAAACATGATCCTTCATTAAATTATACAATAGAGGTACACGTCAAATAATCAAGGATTTTAAAAACTTTTTAGTAAAACAAGACTTAACGAAAAAACAAAAAAAGTTAACAGAAAAATAACAAATGATATTATTTACAGTTAAATAATCACTTATTATAATAGAGTAGATATATATTTATATATATAATTTAAAAATCAAGAACTAATTATTTATTCCAATCACTAGCTAATTAGTAACATGATCAATTACGTACGTAGGTGATAAACACATTGATCATATAGGCAATATATATGTTAAGTGCTGAGAGTACAAATTGTCAGGTTTTAGTTCTTTATGATGTAAATAATTGCCAATTTTAACAGTTTATGGTGCAATTTAAAGAAATATAGTAAAAATATTAACATTTATTGATTCTAAGATAACATCAGATAATATTAATTCTACATTTTCAAGAATTAAAAAAATAAACATATATATTGCAAAAAAAGCAACCAAATGATGGGTGTCACGATTTTTCCAAGATCATGAAGAAAAGTCATATATTGCATTTGTTTTTGAAAAATAAAAGTAATTCATTAGTGTGAATTTTAAGTAAATGTGACAGAAGTGACCCTCTTTAAGAAAAGTTGTACGTACCGAGAAATGGATGACAGTCAATCCTCCATATAATTCCAATATTCGTAGGAGGGTCCATATTTGTGGGAGATCAGTCGTTCGAACATTAAATCACGATATTCATACCGCCTTGCCCATTCTGTCAATGAAAACAATTAATGAGATAGTAAGAAAAGAAAGAAAGAGAAATAATTTGACAACACGGAGAAATGGTAGTAAAGTATATATACGTATATGTATGGAAAATAAATGAGCGAGAGGGATCGATGGATCTATGTATATAATATTTGTATATATCAAAAACAGAAATTCGATTGGCAATCAAAAAAGGCAGTTAATTCACGATCAGCAAAACAATTCCCAATATTGCTCACATTATAATGCCAAATCATATTTCATTTACTTTTATTTTTGTTAATGTTTTAAAAAAATGTTGATTTTATAACTTAATTAAAAGCTTTGAGGTTGCATGGGGCTCTCACCTGTCACCCATTCTTTATAACCTCCTTGAATGTGTACCCAGTCAAATCCTCCTTTTATAGTTTGACCCATCATTATGTTGGGGACGCAAGCCACCTTGAGCCATTCTTTTCCTTTTTTGCTTCTCAACTCTTTCTTCAACACACGATCACAGTTCCTTATCCTTAAAAAACGAAGGGAGGCAGGGAAGTCCTCTTCTGGCATGTACCTGAGCTTTGGACAGTCGATGATGTCCAATTGTACAAGGGAGGTGAGGTGTTGAAACACCTCCTTGTCCAATGATTTCAAATTTCCAATTGATTTGATACAAAGATAGGTCAGAGTGGTGGGCAGCAACAACTCCCCAGGAAAGGACTCCACATGATCTTCTGATTTGTCGTTGCCCATTTTCAACCATTCAACACTTGAATGGTGGAGTGTTTCGACCTTCCGGTTTGCAATTAGTTTCTTACAGGTCAAGATCGCAATTTTCTTCAGATTGGAAGGCAATCCCTCTTCTGGAAACGACTCAACTTCTGGACAATTTACTAACTCCAAATAACGAAGAGACGGAAGCAATATGTGCATTTTATCCGGCATTGACCTCAAGTTCTCACAATTTTTGAGAGAGAACATTGCAAGGTTAGGGGCATCCAATCCTCCTTTTGGAAAAGATACAAAATTAGGACATCTCCATATTCCTATTTTTGATATCACTAAATCACCTCCATGTTGTTTTAGAGATTGCAAATTCCTGCACCCTTCGATTAGAATACTCTTCAGATTTGGGAATAAGTCTAATGGAAAGGACGTCAGGGAATCACAACAATCCTTCAAGAACAATACTTCAAGGGATAAATATTGCCGGTGCATGGGGAGCTCACACTTCTTACAATCATAGATCACAAGTATTTTCAATTTTGAGAGTAAACCATCAAGTTCATGTTTAAATTCCAAATTATCACACCTAATTATTTTCATACTGGTAAGTACTGGGAAAGAGTCTATGAAGAGTGACTCGAGATGTTGACAATCTATAATCTCAAGTTTGTCTAACGAAGGAAGATATACAGGCAACCTTCCTCCAAGCTTGGGGCAATTCCTAATAAACAACTCTTTAAGTTGAGAAAAAGTTTCAACTTCATGTTCTTCACCCAAATGAAACCAGTTTTCCAAATTCTTCATATTCTCCAACCTCAGAAATCTCAAACTTCCAAATGGCTTCAATGAAGAATTAGGTTATGCTTGGTAGGTGAGATAAGATGAAAATTTTTAAAAATTTTATAAATAGTGTTAAGATAAAAATTTAAAATATTAATTTAAAATATTGAAATTTGAAAAAGTTGTATTGGGATTTGAAAAAGTTGAATTGTTTATTATATTTTATAAAGAAATTTGAAAAAATTATAATGATGAGATGAAATAGAGATAGAAATGAAAAATCTCATCTTTGTCCCAAACATATCCTTACTATTATTTCCATAAAACTCTGGACCCACAGTAACAACTCCATCCAACCCATCAATGTTTAGTTTATTAAGAAAAGGTAGATGCCCAAGGGGTGGCAAGGCACTACAATATTTGCAATCAATTAAATTCAACTCAGACAAGGAAGTAAGCCCTCCTATCCAATCAGGAAAACCATTCCCGCTGTAGCAATTGATGGAGAGACTTTTCAAGTTTTCATGGGGCTGCAGATTTTCAAGTACACCTTTTTGACTTTCCGAAATACCTTCTGCTAGAGGACTATTCCATTCTAACACCAACTTCTCGAGGTAACCCTTATCCTTCAAGCTTGCATCCAAAGCATCCTTGGCTGATCTAACATTTTCGAGCATTTGAATTGAAACCTCCCCCTGAAGATTTATCAATTTTCCCAATTCTCGAATGCGTGACCCACTGTGTTTGAGAGTATCGGTACCCAAACAAGAACTCTGCATAATGCATAGGGAGGCGCTATGGGGCGCGGCCGGATGAATGTTTAATGGAGCATAACTTACACTTGTGCTTCTCCACCAGAAACCCAACGACAACCAAAAAAGTAAAAAATAATAAAGAGAGAGAAATAAATCAATGAAAGCTCAAAGCTCACCCAAAAATAAAAGAGGAAGCAGTGCGAAGAATGGAGCAAAAACAGAGAGCTATCTGCCTATTTGTTGTGATTTTCGTTTGATAAGTGTGTTATTTTTCATTGATGATAATAATAATGGCTCAGGTTTAATAAAGAGAGACTGACGGAAAGAGAGAGAAAAAGCTTCAAGGGATAAAGAGACCGAAAGGTTGAGAAATTATTTCCAAAGATTGGTTCTACTGTAAATAACACAGATTTCCAATGTCTCCGATTTTTATCGGACGGTGTAAAATAGAACTACACACCAGTCTGATTTGAAGTTTTTTTCTAATGCATATCATACATTTCATTGAAGAAAGATCAACATGTCTATCGTGAATTTGTAAATGTCAGTTATTTTGAAAAAGAATAATCTCTATTATCAAAATTTTTATTTTCGAGTAGGTCTTATATTTATTTATTTTTTTAAAAATAATTGGATGATACGTGACTGTAACTATAATAATGTTTATGCATAATTTTAAAAAAAAGAGAACTGTTCATGCAAGACGTTATTAATTCTACATTGTCTTGATGCAGAATAACCAACCAGCCAGAAGTTGCAATTATCCACTCAGTTACATTTTCAAATGCTTGACCTGAACAGGTGGCCTACCACCAAAAGAAATGAAAATTTGGTGGACATTGCCTTTGTAAAAGAAAGATGGCAATCCATGAAAATTTTTTTACCACCATTCACCATGTAATGCATCCACCCCTTGTTATTTCTATTTTGCTCCTATGGGCAATAGGTTAACCGAGTGCAGGTTTTAGTTGGTTATGATGTAAATTGCCAATTTTAACAGTTTATAGTGCAATTTAAAGAAAATTAGTACTACCTCAGCCATGTTTTTCTTTTTCGGCGTGAGAGAAATCAAGGGAAATGAAGGGAGGTTTTTTTTTTACAAACAGCAAAGCAAGCTCAGGTTGCAAGAAAATTCCTACTGTAATAAAAATTAAATAGAAGAAATGTCAGTGGCACTGGCACATGTTCTGGTCAACATTATTGCCAATCTCTTTAAACAGAAGCCCGTATCTTTTTTTTTTTACTGCTTTTCCTGCTTTTTTATTTTTATTTTATTTCTCTTTTGTCCTTTTTACTTTTGTCCTTTTTATCTGTCAGTGGACACATGCGCTGGTCATCGATCTTTTATTCATTGCTCGTGAACTTTTGGATTTTGTTTGCGGATTGACTCTCTGCATACCATACATTTCATTGAAGAAAAGACCTATCAATTCTATCCAAAAAAAAAAAACCTAGCAATAATGTTTATGCACAGGTGATAATTTCAGAAAAGGAGAGATGACTGTTCATGTAAGACGTATTCAATTCTACCCTGTCTTGATGCAGGCTAGCCAGCCAGAAGTTGCAATTATCCAACTTTTCCGTAAAAGAAAGATGGCAATTCATTTCTATTTGCACATATGGGTAATAGGTTAACTGAGTGTCAGGTTTTAGTTGGTTCAGACGTAAATTGTCAATTTTAACAGTTTATAATTCAGTTTAAAGAAAAGAAAAATATAAGCAACTCGCAAATGCATATATGGTCGCGTTTAAATATAATATAATATAAGATAAGACAAGATAAAATAAAGTAAAATGATATGATAAATTTATAAATATTAATAAAATAATTTAAGCTGTTTCATGAGATTTTAAAAAATAAAAAAAGAAAGTTAAATAAAAATATTATAAAATTAAGTGAGTTTGTGATGCGATTGTCGTTAAAAGTAATGACTAGACTATTATATTGTCTTTGGGGCAAAGGCCCTAATCGCTTTACCCTTAATGAAAAATAAATTATGGTTATCTTACATATTTTTGTTGAGTACAAGAGATTTATATGAAACCTTGAAGTCGCAAATTAAGTTTGCTGAAAGACATTTGTGGTTACCTTATAGATTCTTAAAAATTCACAGTTGGACTTGTTCATTAGAATCTAAGGTTTATATTATGAATTTGACCTAAATGAGATTCGCGATAAGTCATCGCTGACTTCATGGTTGTGCAAATTACTTTTATATGTAAAAGTAGAGTCTCATGGTAGGAGCATGTTTTGGAAAGTTACTACACATTAGAATGCGCATAGGGAGAAATGGTCATTAAACATCACTTGAGAGTTGTGGTTTAATAATTGACCATGTGAATTCTCTCTATCTCATGGTATTGCTCGTTGTGCACATGATACTGATATGTTCTATGATCATGTGGCGTGATTAGAAGCATTTTTGGTAAGCACACACATTCACCATAAATTTAGTGATTATGGTGAAAAAGGTATATCGACAGGTTTAGATCTGCTCACTCACACAAGCGATCGCCTTTGGCGCTACAAATGGGTAGCGAGCAAAGATGAGACAATGTGTCACTCGGTACTTGTCCAATGAGGGATAAGTTGTAAGACACAAAAGATATGTCGCCTTAGTGAGAGCTAAGATGAGGTCCATCATATTTAAAAAGACCGTGCATGGTTACCCACAAACCATGCAGCCTGTGGTTCCACCAGATGCGAGATCCTCTTTGTCGCTTTGATAGCAAGCAAATTGAGGGACTTGGGTTAGGCGCTGAGATAGCGACTAGACTAAGATCTGTACGGTGCATTGATATTAGATATACGCTCTTTCTTCCGAAAGAGAACTCCACTGTAACATGTATTTCATACTACATGTGCTTTTGCGACCAACAGTAGAGGTGAGTGAATAATTTCCTACTTCCTCACCGTGTGAGTCCTGTAGGTCATAATTGATGACCTTAATTTATTTATGCCCTTAGGAAACCTTTGACTATGTCACGAGGTTGATGTTTTAGTGTCTGCTACTTTGGCATGTTATCTATGGCCATGAATGATGCGGTCTAAAGAGGCATTGCTGGGAAAGCGACTGGACTGAAACTAAATGACATGAGTGCGAAGGGAAGACTATTTGGTAACACATCAATAATGATGTGTACTCATTGCCGGCAAGTTATGTTGCTTCTTGGGAGTTGCAATATAGCTGTGAGTACAACATATTTTATGGAGATTGAGCATTGCTCTGAGTCATTCTGACTCGAGAGGGATTAGGGATGCTTAGTCTGATGTGACCAAATGAGTCGGGGCATAACGAGACACTTTTAGGGATGTTGCTACGCTGGTCTTCTTTTGGAGAGATTTGGTATAGTGCTCCCATTTTTTCTTTTACAGCTGTGCTCGATGGTCGCACGGTCTATTTGCCAGTATGAACAAGATTGAGAACATATTGAGAGATGCAGACCTGGGGTCTTGCCCACTATGTGTGAGTGGGAGATGTAAGAAAGGGGCACCCATAGTGGGCACCCCTTGGCCTTCTCTTGAAGGTTATGAAGTGGTTTAAGAACCACTTCATGAGACTTGATGGCTGGCCATTAAGGGCCACCCGGGGGTTACAATTAGAAGGGCTATTTACATAGCTCCTCCCCTCTTAGAATCAAGTAACGCACAAAGAACGATCTCTCTCTCAAATGGTTCTCTCTAGTCATGGCATCTAGGCTGTGGAATGTGTGAGTGTTGCTCTGGTATTACCATGTAGCACACTCCACCATCGATGTGAAAATCGTGGACGAACGACCCTGAAGAATCCGTGGAACAACTGCACTAGATCCGAGATATTTCCAATAAGGTAATATCGCTTCCGCTGTATACTTTGATCTAGTATTTCTAACAATATGAAATGAGATGACTTAGAATTATCTTTAAAACCAAACGGAATCAAATGTTTATTTAGTGAAAGTTTTGAGAACTTTTGACAACAAAAATATTAACATCTATATAATATTTTTATATTCCTCAAGAATTAAAAACAAATAATCAACAGAGTATCAATTCATTTCGAAAAAGTTAAATTGTTTATTTTATTTTGTATTAAAATTTGAAAAAATTGTAATGATTAGGTGAGAGAAGATGAGATAAATTTAAAAAAGTTGAATTATTTATTTTATTTTGTATTAGAATTTAAAAAAATGTAATGATGAAATTGAGATGAGATGAGATATTTTTCAAAAACAAACGAATAAAAGATAAGTTTTAAGATAGTTGGTGATGACCGTATCTACCGAATTTGCTGCTCATATGCCATTTTCTTTCTTCAATAATGAGCTCCCCCAACCATTTTCCATTATTTCTCTTCAAAACCATTAACATTAATGTCAATGAATCGTATTCATGGCATATTGTTGAAACTTTTGCACGATGCCGATAAAATAGTTTGATGGCCAAAATCAATCATGGCCCGATTCAACCAGAATTTGTTGCAGTTTTTTTTTTAGATTTTCAATGATAGTTTGGCTAACAAATTTTCATCCGTGCAAGAAATCAAAAACCTTGCGAGATGTCTGTCATTTTGTTAAATAACGCTAGCTCCAAGGAATGCAAGATATTTCCTTCGAAAATGAGAGATGGAAATCCTAGAAAAACATTTTACGGCCATTCACTATGTAATACTTCGTTGTTATTATTATATTTTTTTTTATCATATTGGTAATATGTTAACTGAGTGTACAAATCTTTTCAAATCCAAGCAAGGTCATCAAGAAGTTTTTGTAGTCTCCTGTAGGGCTGTAATGGAGTTTAACTGAGTCGATTTTTGACTTGTCAAGCTCGGTTAGATTAAAAAAATTCTAGCTCGAGCTCAAAATTTTTATTTAATCTTTGTTTAAGTTCAACTCGGTAGGTCAAACTTTTATTTTTTATTTTTTTAAATAAAATTAATAAATTAGATAAAAAAATAAAAAAAAAATTAATATTAAATTTGTACAACTAACAAGTACAACTTCTATTAAATTATAAGATTTTATAAATTTAGAAATAATTTTTTTGATATGTTTTATAAATAATTAATATCAACTAATTGATATTTATCCATAATAATAATAAATTATATGTCTACATAAATTATTAATACATACATATAATACGATAACATATATCTATTTCATATATAGTTATCACATACTAGTATATGAAATTATTAAATCTTATCGACTAATTACTTTATAAATTATAAAATATAGCTATTAACTATATTCAATATATAGACATAAGTAATTAGATTACATATTCAATTATAAAAGTGCTATACTTATATTATTAGCTAATACATATATGTACATAGGTGTATGTATATATTTATCAATTTATGAATGAGCTTTAATCGAGTTGACTCGAGCATAAATGAGCAGGCCTTAACAAGTCTTAGTCGAGTCAAATTTTATCGGGTATTTATCATTACTAATCGAGCGGGTATTTATTTTTACGGATGAGATTTTTTTTTCATGATAAGAGTTTAATTTAAATTTAATCAGCCGAGTATTGAGCAGACTATCAAACAGACTTATTCATTTATAGTCCTAGTCTCCTGATGTGTCCCCAATAGCTGCCTTGTCAAGGCTGCTATTGTACATGTTGTAATACTCCTCTCTGATTTTCATTGCT
Source organism: Cyclocarya paliurus (assembly GCA_029856935.1). NCBI lineage: Eukaryota > Viridiplantae > Streptophyta > Magnoliopsida > Fagales > Juglandaceae > Cyclocarya > Cyclocarya paliurus. The sequence goes on along the minus strand of CM056958.1, from coordinate 26,148,428 downwards.
CTTCTAAAAGAATCCTCATCTGTCCAAAGCTCAATAATCGATTTTCTGATTACCCGGTGATTTCAAGCAAAAGAGAAGAATTGCATTAAAGATAACCGCTAATTCCAAAATATATGTAATGTTTTTGGTTTATTAGATATATGTAATTTTTATTTAGAATAACGATATATGTAGTGTTGAATCAGAATAGAAAGTAAAAAAGATGGGGCGGCAGCACTTTACAAAAGACGAGTCGAGTGGTCAGTTAATATAATTTCATAAATAGTGAACTTAAATCTCAACCATAAAAATTATATCGTTCACGTTCACGGATGATAAAAAAATATTTAAATTTATAACGTTGATTCATATAATTAATCATTATTTAAAAAGTTGGCGACTTAAAATTACTAAGATTGAATCTTTTAATAAAAAGTTGAATTAGAAGTGAGCATGCATTATAAATCGGTTGATTGTTAACTTTCAATAGGGACGGATGAAGGCATAAATAAATCGAAATTATTTATTGGATAACTAGTAGTGATCGATCGAGGCGGTGGGCAAGAAATTAAAGCTGCACTACTCCACATTTAAGATTCCATTATTATAAGATAAGCGAAGACTACCCTACATACCACTATGAATATATAAATAAAAGTGACACATTATTTATTTAATTAAATTACGGAACTAAAGATAAATGAGAGTGCGAAAACCAATTTCTCAACACTTTGATAATTTTGTCTCTGTTAGTTGGCACATGCATGCTCTGGTCTTTGACCGTTGATGGATTGACGGTGAGATTTCTGTCGATCCATTAATTAATTGGGGCCAAACCATGTGAAGGAACCAAATTAATTAAGGAATAATATCAAGTTAAGGACAGCGCTATACCGTGCCAACAACATGCAATTACATTGTGCCTCTGCAATTAATTGACATTTTGAAAATTTGAATGGGAGGTAAAGTTTTCTTGAGAAGAAGTTTCTTAAATGTTGGAGGATAGGTGGTGACCACTTGAAAATATGAATGAGCGAAAGAAATTGTGTCTTAAGATTTAGAAAAGTTGGTAGAAATGGCTTTTCTATAATTGGTGGGAGAAGCGGCTTCTTAAATTGAAATTAGAATTGAAGGCGACAATGCCTTCTTGTACATAGGAATGGATGGTGGAATTAGGAGGTTATACTTAGCAATTGAGATAGGGTGTGGAATTATCTTCTTAAATGGTGTCTTAAATATTGGAGCATCATTTGGTTTTTTAAATGGTAGACACTGGGCTCTGCATAAACAAAAGCACATGATCATGGTGAATCATATGTTAGGATGTTAAAAAAACAATCTTTTAGTATTTATAGTGGGGTAGAAAATAAAATAATTCCTTATTTTTCTGTCTTTTATTATTGGAAAATGCTATTTTTATTAATAGTTTCTACCACTAGTCTTTACAACTTTGATTTTTTTATTTTATTTTTATTATTTTTTGTAACTTAAGGATTAAATAAGTGTTTTTTAATAATATTATAAAAAATTTAATTTTTTTTAAATATTTAAATATATTGAAAAAATAGATGTAAAAAAATATAAAAATAAAATTAATAAATATTGAACGGGAGCGGGAGCTCCCAGCGGTGGGATTAGCACCGCTCTTTATTATTTTCTGTCAGTTGGCACATCATGTTCTGGTCATTTGATCATTTATTGACGGGTTAGCTTTGATGATTTCACTTAAGCAAAGACCCATCAATAATGTTTATGCACAGTTGATAATTTCAGAAAAAAGAGAGATAACAACTGTTCATGTAGGACGTTTTCAATTCTACCCATGCAGAATAGTCAGCCAAAAGTTGTAATTATCCTACTTTTTCAAAATGCCTGTCCTGATCAGATGGCCTACCACCAAAAGAAAGGGAAACTTCGTGGACATTGCCTTTGAAAAAGAAAGATGACAATCCATAAAAAAAAAAAAACATTTTACCAGCACTCACTATTTAATGCATGCATGGCCCCCTTATTAAATATATCATAAAGGAAATCATCCCTTGTACAGGGGGTAGGAAATCATAAAGGAAAAAGTAAAAACACCTTGCTAAATTGTACAGAGTAACTACATTTGAAAAGATGACAAAAAAAAAAAAAAATTTAAATCGAAATGAATCATGGCATATTGTTGAAACATTTGCATGCCCCCGTTATTATTTCTATTGATCATAGTGGTAATATGTTAACTGAGTGTACAAATCTCTTCAAATCCAGCAAAGTTATCAAGAAGTTTTTGTAGTCTCCTGTAGGGCTGTAATCAAGCCGAGCTGAGGTTGTCTTTAGCTTGACGAGCTCGGCTTGATTCAAAAAATTCGAATTCTTGGCTCGAGTTTTTATTTTTTTTAATAAAATAATTAATAAAATAGATAAATAAAAAGTCTAATATTAAATTTGTACAATTAACAAGTATAACTTCTATTGAATTATAAGATTTTAAAAATTTATAAATAATTTTTTTTGCTAAGTTTTATGAATAATTAATATCAACTAGTTGATATTTATCTACAATAACAATATATTATATGTCTACATAAATTATTAATACATACATATAATATGATAATATATATCTATTTTATATATAGTTCCCATATACTAATATATGAAATTATTAAATCTTATCAAATAATTATTATACAAATTATAAAATATAACTATGAACTATATTTAATATATAAGTATAAGTAATTAGATTACATATTCATTTAAAAATATTTACTTAGTCACTAAGTAAAAAAAAAAAAAAAATAGATGGAGGGTTTTGGTAAAACATTTTTGTGGGCGTAGCATTCTCCTTTCTTCAATAATGAGCTCCCCTAACCATCTTCCATTGTTTATCTTCAAAACCATTAATGTCAATGAATCATGGCATATTGTTGAAACTTTTGCACTCATAATGATGCCGATAAATAGTTTGATGGCCAAAATCAATCATGGCCCGATTCAACAAGAATTTGTTGCAGCCTTTTTTTTTTTTTGTTTTTTTGAGATTTTCAATGATATTTGGGCTAACAAATTTCCATCCCCGCAAGAAGTCAATGACCTTGCGAGATGTCTGTCATTTTGTCAAATAAAACTAGCTCCAAGGAAGGCAAAGAGAAATGCAACTCCAACCTTAGCCATGTTTTCTTGGCCGAACAAACTGGTTAGCTACAATATTGAGGAGACAATGATTACAGACTTGGAATACATGAGCGCATAAAAAAAAAAAAAAAAAATATTAATTTGATAACTACTACTCGATCTATGAGGTAGACATTGGCAAAGAATAATCAAGAAAGTTTAGTTTGATTCCTTTTGGGACAACTGATCAATGTGGTCGTTAGAGGTGGCCTGCACGTCACACTCCTGAAACAATGTGCATCCAATCAATTTTTGAATTATTTTTGTGGGATCTTTTGCGGCAGTAACCCTTCTGAGAGAAAATAATTAATTATTTTTCTATTTTTTGTTATTTTACTTTCATTCCCACCTTAGCCGTGTTTTTTTCTTTAAAATGATAGAAATGAAAGGAAAAAAAAGGAACGAAGGATAATAATGTAAGAAGCAAAGCAAAACCAAGTTGCAAGCTATGTTTTTGCTTCTCATGTGACGAAAGATTAGGTCATGTTTGGTTATGAAACATTGATGAAGTTTATTACTAAAAACAAATCAAAGATGGATGCAAAGAAATTTCGTTTTCTTGCTTTTATACTTTTGTTTTATTCTTCTTTTATCCTTTTTGCTTTTCCCTCTCTTTAGAAAATGAAAAGAGATCACATTTTATGTGGGAAAGGTCATTTGATCATTGATTGATGTGGTGAGTTTTGAATTCTGTTTGTGGATTGAATCATGCTTATCCTGATGAGATGGCCTACCACCAAAACAAAGGAAACCTCGTGGATATTTCCTTCGACTCTGCAGCCAACAGATGTATCACTAATATTAATCCAATGACATCAATGAGCAGAGAAGAATGGCTAGTGGAATACAGCTGGAGATGATGAAGACATAAATAAATCGAAATTATTTATTAGATAACTAGTAGTGATCGATCGAGGCTGCGGGCAAGAAATTGCTCCACATTTAAAACTCCATTTTTATAAGATAAGCGAAGACTACCCTACTTATAACTGTGAATATATAAATAAAATGAGAGTGCGAAAACCGATTTGTCGACACTTTGATAATTTTATTTTTGTGTCTGTTAGTTAGTTAGTTAGCATATCATGCATACTCTGGTCTTTAACGGTAAGATTCCTGTCGATCCATTAATTAATTAGGGCCAAACCATGTGATGGAACCAAATTAATTAAGGAATATCAAGTTAAGGACAGTGCTATACTGTGCCAACAACATGCAATTGCAGTACTGTGCCTCTGCAATTAAGTGGCATTTTGAAAATTTGAATGGGAGGTAAAGCCTTCTTGAGAAGAGGTTTCTTAGATGTTGGAGGATAAGTGATGACTACTTGAAAATAAGAAAGAGTAGAAGAACTGGTGTTGATAATTTCAGAAAAAGACCCATCAATAATGTTTATGCACAGTTGATAATTTCAGAAAAAAGAGAGATGACAACTGTTGATGTAAGACGTTTTCAATTCTACCCTGTCTTGATGCAGAGTAGCCAGCCACAAGTTGTAATTATCCTACTTTTTCAAAATGCCTGTCCTGATCTTTGAAAAAGAAAGATGACAATCCATAAAAAAACATTTTACCAGCATTCACCATTTAATGCATGCATGACCCCCTTATTAAATATATGAGTAGCACTACGGTCATCTCAATAATTACTGAAATTATTGTTAGTGTTTTTAAGATTTTTATTTTTTTATATGTATTTTTTTAATATATTTAAATATTTTTTTTAAAAAAATTACAATATTATTAAAAAATATTTACTTAATCATTAAATAAAAAATTAAAAATTAAAAATTAAAAAAATCACAACAATAAAAACTATCGATAAAAACTATTGATAAGAATAGTATTTAGAGTAGTCATAAAGGAAATCATCCCTTGTAAAGAGGGTAGGAAATATAAAGGAAAAAGTAAAAACACGTTGCTAAATTGTACAGAATAACTACATTTGAAAAGATGACAAAATATATAAATATATATTCAAATGTCAATGAATCATCGCATATTGTTGAAACATTTGCACTCATAATAACTAATAAGGGATGAGAAAACAGTTTGATGGCCAAAATTCACCATCGCATTTACGGTGTAGACTTTCAGGGTGAGGAATTTGGAGGGAGGCGTTTTGGTGGCCTTCTACTTACTGATAAATGGGTTCTTTCCTATACTAGGCGCGAGCGCTTTTTATTGATGTATTGATGGTGGCTTTCCTCCGCCTTAGTTAATGCTTTTTAATAAAGATGAGACTTCTACCTCTCTTTATTTATATATATATATATATATATATATTTGAATTTTCAAGGAGGCTTGGACAAACAAATTTTCTTTGTTAAAAGAAGTGAAAGACCTCGTGAGATGCCATTTTGACAAATAACGCTCCAACCTCGGCCATATCATGTTTTCTTGGACGAAAGAAGTGAGCAGCTACAATATTGAGGTAGGGTATAATCGGTCGGTTCGATTTTAAATAAAATTTAAGATCGAATTGATATGTATTGATTTTAGAGTATATGTACTAATTTATATATAGACTTAAAGTATATTATTAATAGTAATATAGTATTAGACTATTAGTATAATTATTAGGCTATAAAACGTAAATTATAATTAATATATTATATACTAATTTACTAAGTACATTATATACTAATGTATATTAGCATTACTAATTTACTAATATATTATGTACTTATCAAAAAGAATATATTGAGAATTTATTCGGCCATAAAAAATTTGGCATTCATATTTGAGTGATTTTCATTCTTTTTTGGTAAATAATATTTTAGTGATCTTATTTATAACTTTGGTATATAAATTCAAATCTTTTGATATTTAAGATTTTTTTTCAATTGATGTGATTTATCAGTTTAAAGTTTAACAATTTTAATTTATTTTTAAATTAATTTATATTATTATATATTATACATAAAAACTATATATAATATTAAAAATATTATATACAATATTAAAAAAATAATTTAAAATATATATTATATAGAACCAGTTTGGTTCAGGCCTAGAATAGGAACAGGACCAATTCCAACAAGTTTTACCATTACGGAAACCGATTCCGAACCAGACCAGTCCAAAAGGTCTTGTTTTTCCGTTTTCCCCTAAAATTTGAGGAGACAAGAATTAGGAAAATTGGAATACATGAGCGCATGAATAAAAACAAAACAAAAAAATGTTAATTAGATAACTAGTACTAGGCCTGAAAATCGATTATTTCGGTTCGGTTTACTCATAAAACCGAAACCGACCGAAATCCTCTTTTTGAGTATAAAAACCGATAGAAACCGACCGGTGTGGAGGGTTGAAATCGGCCCGATTCGGTCCGGCTGGTTACTGGGTTTGACTGTTTGGGCTTTTTTTGGGCCCTTTTGTTTGGGCCTTTGTTCATGTCCAATTGGGCCAATTCAATAAAGACTGTTTTGAGCTTTTTTTTCTCAATTAATTATCCAAGATCTTTTTTAGCTTTTTTTTATTTGTAAATTTTAATAATAATGTCATTTATAATTTTCTACTATTACTAAATAACTAACTATCATTAATTATTACTTACTACTTCTTAAATAATTAAAAAAGATAAAAATAACTTCACTAGATGTTTAGTATTACTTAATTCATATTACAAAAAAAAAAAAACAAAAACAAAAACAAAGACACATTGTCTTAAGCATAGCAAAATGCAACTAAAAAATATAACATAATTAAATGACAAACAAATTGGAAATAATCTTCAATCCTTCAAGCCTTCAACCTTCAATCTTTAATAGTTGTTACGTTTGATTGTATGCCCAACTCTATATACAAACATTAATAAATATTAATAATAAGAATAAAACATCAAATGTTAGTAAATTTGGATTATAAAAAATTTAAATTACTAAAATTAAATTACAATGAAAATAAAGAAAATATTACCTGATTCTACTATGAAGCTCTCCACATTATCCATAGCCTCTTGGATATCAATGGTTGTTGTCGGATGCCTTAACCAATTTTGAGTACAAATAAGTGTCTCAACGGTTCTTGGAGCCAATGAACTCCGAAAAGGATCAAGCACATTCCCGTACTAAATGTTGATTCGGACGCAACCGTGGAAACAGGCATGGCCAATAAGTCTTGTGCAATCCTCGCGAGTATAGGATAATTAGCCTCATTAATTTTCCACCAATTCAATAAGTCAAACGATGTGGAGAGTGCCTCACAACCATCCGATAAATATCGATCCACTTCTGTTTTGGCAATATTAAATCCCATGGCGGAAGATGCTCTATACAATTCGTAGAACCATTTGGTCTCATGCTTACCATCATCAGCATTCATGGTTCTAGATATGGGAGGGGATTCATGTTCTTGGGTACTCATGGTGGAGCCGAATTCTGCATTATATTTTGCATACAAATCTTTCAATACATGTTTCACACTTGATATTAACTCCTCAGCACGAAACTCATCATGAACTTTCCTCAAGTGGAAAGTAAGAAGTCCTAACTTGCTTCGTGGATCAAGCACAACTGCAATTAACATGAACAAGTTTAGCCTGTCTAATGACCCCCAATATTTATCATATTTTGTTCTCATATTTATGGCCATACTCCTCAAGCAAGCATTAGGACTCTCGCTTAACTCCATCAACTCATTTTGGAGATCACAAATCTCTAAAAAATTGGTGTTGGCTGTCACATATAAAGACCTAGAAAATCTATTAGTGGCATCATAAAACATTCCCAAAAATTTAACAAAAACCCACACTGTCTCCCACTCCCTAGGGTCATCATCAAAGTAAGACAGATAATTATAATCCTCACTCTCCATCCGCCTGAAAGCCTTCTCAAACTTCTCAGCCGCCTCCAACATCATATAAGTTGAGTTCCATCGTATTTGTACATCAAGACAACATTTTTTTACAATCAATCTTTTCTTTTTCTGCACATCTCTTAAACTTGTCTAATCTTGCAGGATATGAACGCACATATCTAACTGCATTTCTCACCATTGTGATGGCGTCATTACACTCCTTCAAACCCTCATTCACAATAAGATTCAATATATGAGCACAACATCTCATGTGCATATACTTACCCCCAATAAATGCCCACTCAAAAACTGTTTCAAATAAGAAATTGCAGTATCATTTGAACTTGCATTATCAACAGTCACAGTAAAAATTTTATCAATGCCTCAATCAAGCAAGCATGACTTAACATATCTCCCAGTAGTTTCCCCTCGATGATTAGGGATTAAACAAAAGTTAATGATTTTTTTCTGCAATTTCCAATTTTTATCAATGAAGTGTGCAGTTAGACACATATAATTCAAATTCTATACTAATGTCCATGTATCTGTCGTCAACGAAATTCTCATGGCACCATTTTTTAACACTTTTTTAAGTTTTCCCTTTTCACATTCATACAATTTCATACAATCTCTTGCAACTGTAACACGACATGACACTTTAAACCTTGGTTTAAGAGACCAACATACGTTCCTAAATCCCTGCCCTTCAACAACTTTAAATGGCAACTCATCAATAATTACCATCTCTGCAATCGTCAACCTCACAACCTCTTCACTATATTTGTGGGTTACAAGACTTCTTAACATACCATCACTCTCTCCAACTACCTCCTCAGATGTTACCTCACCTGTTAATATTTTTTGGTACCTATCCAAAGGCCCACGTTTATGAGGATTTTTAGGACATGAAGGCAAATAGTTTTGCATTGTTGAAGTCCCATTCCTCTTTGAGTGGCAAGCGTACGTCTTGCCGCAATAATTACATTTAGCCTTCAGATCATCTATAGCACAACCCTCTACCTTTGTAAAATGGTCCCAAACAATCGATGGATCCTTCCCTTTTCGTTTCTTAGGTAATGGACAAGTAGTACTAGTAGGGGCACTAGGGGGTTTTGATGATTGGGTCTCCCTCAAATCATCTCCCAAGTTAATGGTTGGTATTGATGCATCAACATCAATTGGAGACGACGAAGAATCCATCTAATTATAAAACAAAACATAAATATTACACGTTGTCACGTACATTATAAAACAAAACAGTGGCATTTAGCATTACCCAGCAACTAATTTGCAACATAGCAAACATCACAAGTCTAAGATTCTAATCTAAGTTTAATTCACTCATCACATTTCATGCTTTAAATTCAAAGACTGCTTTCGGCATAAAATTAGTTTAGTTCATACACCACAAGTCTATCACGATTCACAGTTCACACACAAAAATTATCACACACTGTAAGTGTAAGCATTTCGGCATAAGCTCACACACACTGACACAGTCTTGAGTCCACAATGGCACAATGCCACATTATTTTTACTCACAAACACACAGCATTTCGGCATAAGCTCACGATTCCCAAACACACACACGACACAATGTCACAAACCACAAAAATATTTGGAGTCATTGGACATTCGGCATTTCCTCTTCCTCCCAAATCATGGAACCCAGCAAAATAATTATGAGTAAACAAGATATCCGAGCAAAAATATTATGAGTAAAATGGAACCCAGCAAATAGAAATACAAAGGAAAATAGAAATTATTTCACTTACAGTGGGCTGTGTGAGTTGTCGGTGGCGAGAGAAGAGAGAGGGCCGTGGGGAGTGTTTGTCATCTACAAGTGCAAGTCACGGAGAGGGAGAGGGAGAGGAGTGAGCCGTGCCACATCATTGACACTAGGTCCAGGGAGAGGGAGAGCCGAGAGGGGGTGAGCTGAGCACTAAGAAGTGAGGAGGGCCAGGAGGTAGGGGAACGGCTGCTGTGAAGTGTGAAGAGGAAATGAAGGATGGAAGGAGAAACTGCGGGGGGCCGGGGGGGGGGGCTCCTAACCCTACCCAAAAACGACGCCAGTTACACATGAAACGGCATCGTTTTATATAAGAAATATATTAAAAAAAATTAGTTAAGACGTTGGTCAGTTCTTCGGTTTAGACTGGGTCTGAATCGCGGACCGAACCGACCGATGTCGGTTTTGATAATTTTCTGCTGCCGGCCGACCGATTCTCTGCCGGTTTCGGTCGGTTCCTGAATCCGGCGGTTGGTCTACATTGATGGCAGCCGGTCCGGCCGGTTTATGTATAGCCCTAACTAGTACTACTCAATCTGTGAGATAGACATTGGCAAAGAATAGTCAAGAAAGCTTAGTTTGATTACTTTTGAGAGAACTGATCAATGTGGTCAATGGAGGTGGGCTGCACTTCACACCCATGAAATAATGTGCATCCATTCAACTTCACAGTGAAGACAACCTTTGAATAAATAAATAAATAGATAATCCTCTCTTTCAGTGTTTATGGAGGGGGAGAAAATAATCTCTTATTTTTCTATTCTTTTGTTATTTTATTTCCACTCCTAGCCACCTCAACCATGTTTTTTTCTTTAGAATGAAAGAAATCAAAGGAAAAAGAATGAAGGAAGGTTAATAATGTAAGAAGCAAAGCAAAACAAGTATTTTACTTCTCATATGCCCAAAGATTAAGCCATGTTTGGTTATGAAACATGGATGAAGTTTATTATTCAAAAACAATTCAAACATGGATGCAAAGAAATTTCGTTTTCATGCTTTTCTATTTTTCTTTTGTTCTTTTTTTGTCCATTTTGCTTTTCCCTCTCTTTAGAAAATGAAAAGAGATAATCTTTTATGTGGCAAAGGTCATTTGATCATTGATTGATTGGTGGTGAGCTTTGAGTTCTGTTTATGGATTGAAGCATGCTTATCCTGATGAGATGGCCTACCACCAAAGCAAAGGAAAACCTCGTGGATATTTCTTTTGAAAATGAGAGAATATGGCAATCCATGTAAATTAAACATTTTACCACCATTCACCATGTAATGCATTGGCCCCCGTTGTTATTTCTATTGATGATATTGGCAATATGTTAATGAGTGTACAAATCTCTTCAAGTTCCATATTTTTTTTTTCTTTATGCTCTTCAAGTTCCACATGATGAAGGGTCTGGACTCTGGAATCCATTAATCTAGAATGAAAAAAATAAAATTTAATTATTTAATTTGATTATAATGATCTCATCCACGACAGGATGAGATGAACCAAAAAGATACGTTGATCTCCAAGCTTGTGTCATTGGGATGGTTATACCATGTGCTAGAAGGAAACATGCTGCTGTTACTTCAACTCTCCTTACTATTTTTACAAACTTAACAGTAAAAGAGAATTCACAGAAAGCCAGAATTTCTTTCTTTTTAACTGTTGAACGATAATCTTTCAATCCACTTATTCGACGACATTAAACCGCTTAATGCGGTCCCCTTCTTGATAAATTAAGTACAATAATCTTATAAAATAAAAATACAAAGCAGCAATATATATACACTTCAGTAGTTGAATTGGTATGAATTTTATAATCACAATTATGACTTATGAGAGCATACAAGTGGGTAATGTGAAAAATAGAATTACAAACTTTCAACTCATCCACAAATCACCAAGATACAAAAGTTTTCTGTAAGAAAATAGACAAGAAAATTTTGGGAAAATGCCTTCTACACCCATAAATTCGTAGAGCACAGAAAATCAAATTGTAAAGCAATGTTTTTTTTCAAAGTTCAATGAGAAATGAGAATAGAACGAAAAATGCATTTGGTTTTAGAAAAGCAAAATAAAAAAAATAAATAAGAAATAAACACCTTGATTTAAAACACACTGCTTCTTGAGGCACGGGTATTGGCATTTTTGGGCTTGGATTTAGGACACAAATCCCAAAAAACAAGGATTTGGTACATGAGATTGTTCAACTGCTATGTAAAGAATTAGGGGTGTAAGTTTGGATCAAAAAAACGGAAAACCAGTCCGAACTGGACCGGTTGGGCCGGTTTTCCAAGTTTTTGGTTCGGAATCGGTTGTTTACTTGCACAAACCGGTTGAATCCGGTCCGGTTCCGGTTCCGGTTCCATGATTTTTGAGACCGGACCGGACCTGTTGAAGAAAAAAATATAAAAAATAATATTATATATATAAGTTTTATACAAAAATAATATTATACAAAATATTTTTTATATATAAATTTTATATATAATATATAAAAAGAAAGAAAATCACTCAAATATTATAACTAAATTTTGATAAGTATATAAGACATTGGTAGTTATACTAATATAGAGTATAGTTATACTTATACCGATATAATTATACTAAATCACAATAACTAATATTAATATATAACTAACACTAATAATTTAATATAGACTATAGTTATAGTTATACTAATATAGTAATACTAAATCACTATAACTAATACTAATATATAACTAATACTAATATAGTACTTGGCTTTAGTAAAGCATATTTTTTTTTTTAGTAAAGTAGATTTTTTTAGTAAAAGTATAAAACAGATTTTTTTAAAGCAATTTTTTTTTTATAAACAAATTTTTAATGACAAATTGTCAAACTTACATTTAAAAAAATCAAAAAATCTGACCGGACCGGACCGTAAACCGGTAAAACCGGAAGTACCGGTTTAAGAAGGTAATCGGTACGTAATCGATTTTGAAAAATGCAAAACCGGTACATACCGGTTCGGTCTTAAATTTTATTCAAAACCGGACCGGACTGGACCGGTTACACCCCTATGAAGAATGCTCCAGATTGTACATTTTTGTAGAAATCTGGGAAACTTTATCAATCATTACCTACTTTTAATGCTCAGATTAATAAGCGTGATTGTAGAGATTAGATAGATGGCTTCCATTTATGCAGTATTCCCTAAAGTTTTCTAGCTGCTCCATTATTTCATCATTTGGGATCATGATTTTGGGAGTAACTAAGTAGAAATGCTCATTAGCAAAGCCCAAATGATTGACAAAAGGTTTCAATGATTCTAAAAAAAAAAAAAAAAAAAGCATTCATAAGTCCTAATATATCATGATTGTTTCACTTTAACTATTTTAGCTAAACAAAAATTGCTTTGTATCACCTCTTGGTACTTACCTGTTGTTAACAGCAAATTTAGAATGAACAATCTTATATCTTTCAGAATTCATAAGCCTTGCTTAATCAGTGAAGAACATTTGATCCAGGTGCAACTTATAAACATGATAAAACAAAAAGCTACATTCTATCATGAACTTACCCAACTCAACCCATTTTACTCTACAACCCTCTGCCCACCAAAAAGACCATAGTTAACACGACTCCAACTAACACCAAAGCAAGGCATGAAGCTCTTGATTGTCATTTCATCTAAACACCCGAAGTGATGATTTGAGCATGTGAAGCCCCCATCAACCATGAGATTAGCTCCGCTTAGATACCTTGCTTCATCGCTTGCTAAGAATAACACAGCTAGAGGTGTAAATTTATATTGAAAAATCGGTAAACTGGTCCGAACCGGACCGGACCGGACCGGTTTTACCGGTTTTGAATTGGTCCAGTCCGAAACTGGTTCTTATAATTCATAAACCGGTTGGAACTGGTCCGGTTCTGGTTTTAGAATTTTTTGGACCGGACTGAACCAGTTGATAAAAAAATATAAAAAATAATATTTTATATATAAGTTTTATACAAAATTAAAATTATACAAAATATTTTTTATATATTAATATATAAGTTTTATATATAATGTATAATTATATGTGAAATTTTTATATATAATTATATATCATATATGAAATAATTTCATATTGTAATTTATAAAATCTAACATAAAATGTTAATTTTAAATATGAACATTTGTAACTTGTTTGATCATATATTATTAATATAATTATATATAAGATAATGTTATTATAAAATGAAAGTTTAATCTTAAAAATGAAAATATTATTAATCATGTATTATATAGTTATACTAATATATAGTTTATCACTAATACTAATATATACTAATATATAGCTATACTAATATATAAATTTATAACTTGTACTAATAGTCTAATATAGACTATAGTTATAGTTATATTAATAGTCTAATATTGATTAATAAAAGTATAACATATTTTTTTAAAACAGTTTTTTTTAAAACTTATTTTTAATGACAAAATGTCAAACTTACATTTAAAAAAAATGGAAAAATTAGACCTGAAACCGGTAAAACCGGAAGTACCATTTTAAAAGGGTAACCGGTGCGTAATCGGTTTTGAAAAATACAAAACCGGTCATACTGGTTTGGTCCAAGATTTTGCCCAAAAGCAGATCGGACCGGACAGGTTACACCCCTAAGCATAGCATTAGCCACATCATCGGTGGTCAATTCTACTCCCTGCAGGGTAGCATTCCTCCTAGTAAAATCACGAAAACTTGCCATAGCATCCTCAGTTCTCTCCTCCTCCAACAAGTGAGCTAAAGCCAACGTTTTGGGACTTAAAAACACCAAAATTGTGCGTTTAGTGTCTGTGACCTTTTACGTTAGTGGGCATTGAGATAGCTTTTATTTTGCGTCTACCAAATTATCAAACCTAGAAGTTTGTTAGAGTCTATTTTGGGAAGGAATCGAATATATAGTGGAAAAGGGAAAGAACGTAGGGCCATATGGAAATTGCTTAAGTTGAATTCAGTAAGGAGGTTGGGTCCCTCGAAGAACCCATATCAATATCAATGTTTTGAATACCATACCAGATGTTGTACCGGTCAAGGCACTGGAACGAAATATTTCTGTACTGATATTGTTTTTTGTACCATTTCAGATTGGTTGATATGTGAATAAATTATATATATAAATTATATTTCAAAATAATAGTCTATATATGAATAAATTATATATAAATACATAGATATATAAATTATAAATAACTTAGTCTGAATTGAGGGTCAAAAAATGAGCTTGTAGTTTGAAAAAATAAAAATAAATAAATAAATAAAAGGCTGAAATATCAGCCGATACGGGTTGAAATACTGGTCGGTATATGCTGAAATATCGGCCAGTATGAAACATATAGAGTACCTGTACCTAACCGGTGGCCAGTACGAAAAATACCGACCGATACGGTACGAAATTTAAAACACTGATCTGTGGCTCACTTGAGCTTTTCTTCAAACACCTTGCATGCTGACACTTTACATTTCACACAGCAGCTTCCTTCACATCCCTTAATTACATTCATTCAGCACAACAACTTTTTACATCCATTGCGTTTCCTTATTAGTTATTACATCCATTCCATACAAGATAATCTTATCATATATTACAAGAAACTAATCCATACAATAATTATTTCGAACTATCTTTCATGATAGAAAAGTATAAAAGTAGTGTCTAAAGTGAGGGAGTCCTGCATTATCCAAAACATATATGCAAGATAAGTATTTTGGTAAGTAAAAAATTGAGTAAAAAGAAGCATCTATACCAATAACTCCCAAGTTTGCTAAAGCATCAGTCAATCTATTATCTTCTCTATAAGTAAGAATTAATTCTAAAGGAAATAAAGAATAGATGCTAATTATGTCAGTCCACATTTGATATACCTTAATGCAAACTAATGCACATGCAGATATAGAATATATATAAATATTAACTAGCAGTCTTCTCACAACAATGGTTTCATTGGCTGCACAATTATTCAAGGAATTAATTTAGTTATTCATGATCTTTTTTCTAGTGTAATTCTTAAGTAATTAGCTTATAGCAGAATAAGTTGGTTTTTTTTTAATGTTTGTATCATTCAGTTTTTAATCTTGATTTGGTCTCTCAATCTGATTTTTTGCTGGTTTGGTATCTTGAGACTTTCATTTTACTTTTGTTTTCTATTGTAAACTTTCATTTCACTGTTGTTTTCGATTGTAATTCTTGAATAATTAGCTTATAGTAGAATAAGTTGGTTTTTATAGCAGAATAAGTAATTCTATTGTAATTCTTGAATGATCTTGAGGACTCTGGTTTAGGCTCTGTAGTGTGTAATAAGTAGGCTCTAGTTTCAGACTTTCACTACTTACTTAAGTTGGTTTTTTTTTAATGTTTGTATCATTCAGTTTTTATGTTGGAGCCTAAAATTTTATGTTTGTTTTGGTTGGACTCATTACATTCTCTCAGACTTGTTCATCCAAGAATCATAAACAAGACTTGGTGATACATGACTCCTCACATAAAATCATGATTTTTTATAAATATTTTAATGTATAAATCTTCACATAAAATCATGCATGGCTTTTCTTAAATTATTTTAATGCATAACTCTCACATAAAATCATAACTTTTCATAAATCTTTTGATGCATAACAGTTTTCATAAAATCATGAATTTTCATAAATAACTTGATACATAATTCTTTATATAAAATCATGGATTTTCATAATTTTATCATATCTTGAGTACGTAAAAAGGGGCTTCTAATGGAAGGTGTATATGCATAATATTTTTATAAAAGATAAGCAGTTTACCATACATATGTGTAAGGGTATGATCATGCTACTTACCTTGCAGAGCTTATCCACTATTTTCGACACGTAATCGGTCACCTATAAAAATAAACACGTAATTTGCATAAATTTCTAATTACATATGTGATTTTATTTAAAACCGAAACTACTAAAGTATCCTCTATTTTCTAAACCTAAAATCTTCCAAACACTAAATTATTTCTCAATCTATAAATCTTAAAGAGCAAGGGCATTTTTGTAATTTAACTAACCAACCTAATACTTATTCTACGGGTTGCATGCATTCGAGATAGGACTTATGTGAGGGGTGAAAGGCAGGTGTTGACTGTGATCAACAACTAGCGGTGGCTCGTGGCTGGGCGTGGTGGCAACTTCGACGAATGGGCAACTATGCAACTGTGAGAGAGAGAGAGAGACGAAGAGTGAGAGAGACGAAGAGTGAGAGAGACGAGGTGAACAAGAGGGAGAGGACACGGCTTGAGGGAGAGGAGGCAGGTGACCAAGGGAGAGGGCGATGGTAATTTCACCGTGCGTTCTAGGAGGGTGCTGCCAAGCTTGGCGATGTTGACTGCTATGGTGGTGGAGGGTGGTTCACGGCTGGGCAGTTTGCAAAGGGAAGAGCCTTGCTCTATTTTCGGATGCAAAAACAGAGGTCCTTCAACGAGGTTGAGTGTATTGTTTTCCTACGTGGGTTCACAGTTAGCTGTGCGGCGGGGCTGCTTTATGGTGCTTCTCGGTTGGATGGGCTGAGAAGGCTTGAGGGATTGTCGTGCATGGGAAGAACTGGTGTTTTTCGGTGTGAAAAACAGGGGTGCGTTGGGCTATCGTGGGTGGGTTGTGGCGTGAAGAGGAAAGGGTCATGCGGCAGTTGCGTGGTTGGCTTGGCTTTGGGGTGCTGGTGCATGATTAGTGGTGAGAACCGGAGCTGTTTGCGTGGTGGTTTCACGGTGGCTGCAGTGAGGTGATTCGACTCTTCTAGTGGTCGAAGGAGGATTGAGTAGAAATATGGCTGTTTTATTTTTGGTATTCACGGTGGAGAGAAAACAACGTGATAGTCTGGGGACGAGAGGGGCTGGTTTCGGCTCTGAAAATCCTAGGATGCATGCAAGGCCGTATGTGCAAGGGACTGTGCATGAAGTGTATAAATAGACATAGTGACGTGCATGTGTGAGTACTGATGGAGAGAGACGTGCATGGCTTGGAATTGAGGAAAATCGGTTAGGGATTTTATTATGAAGAGGAAATATAGAATGATAATGGTGTTTGGAGTCTTAACGGAGATAGACCTCTAAAATATATATGCTAAGTGGGAGACGTGTGGCAAAGGGTTTTTGTTTGTGTTTTTGGCATTCGACTCAACTTCTAAAAAAATCCAATTTGTTCCCCAAAAATCCTTCGTACATAAGAATTTTCACCTTAAAAATATTATAACATAGTAAGCCATATAACAAAATCGATATCCGCCAAAATAAAAATCTTTGGCCTGTAGTCTATTTTAAAAAATACTTGAATACTCAATTGGGCTTCTATAATAATTGGCCCATTAACCTAATTTTAGGCCCAATGAAACTATCCATAATTTATCCTTAATAATATTAGGTCGGGTTATTACAGATTGAGGGAGCCTTCTAAAGTTATTTTAATGAGATCTTTTCATCTGCAAACCCTACTATTGTTGATATTGAGAAGTGTGTTTTGACAACTAAACCTAGGATCATTGAAGGGATGAAAGGGGGGATGGAGAGAGAATTTACACCAGATGAAGTGGTGGTGGCCCTAAACCAGATGTCTTCTCTTAAGTCACCTGGCCTCGATGGCTTTGGGGCAGGCTTCTACCAAAATCATTGGAACATAGTAAGTGAAGAAACATGTCAAGCAGTGCTGGAATGCCTAAATGGTGGTGATATGAGTTAGGCCTAAATCATACCTTTATTGCTCTCACTCCAAAGGTGAAGTCTCCCACTACTGTGAAGGATTTCAGGTCAATAAGCCTATGCATTGTGCTGTATAAACTAATCTCAAAAGTGCTGGCTAACAAAATTAAGAAAGTCTTACTTGAGATCATCTCCTCAAATCAAAGTGTCTTTATCTCAGACAAACTAATAACAAATAATATCATGGTTACCAACGAGATGTAAGACAAAGCAAAAAGGCAGAGTTGGGAGCATGTCAATCAAATTGGATATGTCAAAAGGTCTATAACAAGGTGAAATGGACTTTCTTAGATGCTATGTTGAGAAGGCTTGGGTTTGGGGAGAAAATAAGCAGCTTGATTATGAAATATGTTTGTTCAATAAGCTATTCAATTCTAGTTGATGGCAAAGATGAAAAGAACTTTCTACCTTCAAGAGGTATAAGACAAGGGCATCCCTTATCTCCTTATCTGTTTATTATATGTGCCGAGGTAAAATTAAGTTGAAAATAATAATATTTTATTACATAATTGTAATCAAATTGTTACACAGTAATAATTCTATCATTTCTTTATATATATATATACACACGGAAAACAGCAACGGTTTTTGAAGTTTTCCATTGTTTTACAAACGGATATTCGATTGGCCATAAAAAGGCATTGATTATGGATACAAAAGAAAGAGTTAGCATTTAAGTCATGAGTAAAACAATTCCCAATGCTCACATCAACACATTATAATGCCAAATGATATTTCACAACTTTTATTTTTAACATTCAAGTAACGGTGGATTGAAGAATTAGCAGTGCGCAGCTCCACAGGGACTATATACATACACATGAGTGTGCATGCATGTTGCAGCAGGATGATCAGCATCACCAGAACACACACGTAACATTAATTAATTATAAGAAGTAACCTTTTTCTTAACTCGACCTTGGATCAGGAACTTCTCCTGGGTCAGGACCGAGGGTGAACGAGCATGCAAGTGATTCCTCGCATTCATCAATTTGTGTGATAAAAAAGTTCCCCCATATATGCTAGCTAGCTAGTTAGTAATATCAATTGCTGACTTGCAATTGGATTATAACATGATTCATTCAATGCCAATTTCACAATAACTAGCAGGGATAAGAAAGATTAAACTACTGGGTATTGCTACGTCTATAAAGGAATTACATAAAAATAATCTCACAAATTGGTATGATTTTATCTGATCTGTTAGATCTATTTTATAATAAGAATAATTTTATAATCTAATGAATCACATCAAGCCACATCAATGTGTAGATTATTTTTGTGCAAACTTACAATATTTGAGTAAAAATGTTCAGTAAAGGGAAAGCAAAAACTAAGTGAAAATTTAAAGAAATAGAACGCATATGATATCCTACATTTAATTCAGGTCTAGCAATTGCGTTTGTAGCGGCCACAGTGCGTTTCTCCTCTCCTGCGACTTTGAGATTTCAGGGCTCGCACGAAATGTACTTTTTACCCCTGTCACAGTTGGATACTTGCTTTTTTTTTAAAAACGCCATTAGTGTATCGAGAATGTGCAGCGAGCATTCTGCTTATTTCAGAATCAAACCACAGGTGTGGTTCGTTCGTCCATGTCAATAATGTGGCCTTGGTAGTTTAGGGAGGTAACGCTGTCCTGGAATATTGAAGCATCAGCAGCAGCAACACTCGCTCCACAATGGCCTTCGTGCAACAAAATCATCACCAGAAGAATGGCCATGATCCGATGATCACCACTAGAACCACCATCTCAACGCCTCTTTATGAGCCCTTAACTTGATCAGGAGCTTTGTTGTCGGCGAAATAGAAGACTTGTGCGTTTTGAATGAGGAGTTACAGAAGAGTACTACTCCATTTTTAAAGACATTGTACGTTGATAATTATGATCACAACCCCTGTGAAATGACAAGAAAAGCCACATTTTGCATTTGTGGATATATTTGCCTGTTGTATGGTGCATGTGAACGCAGCCCAAAATTACACGGAGAAAATACCAAAATGGTAGAAAGAATATGGGAAAATGCTTTGTGTCCCGACAAAGCATGCTGATATTGGTTCGTAATTATTTTTAATAATATTGTGATTGTTTTTTTCAAAATTTTTAAGAGAACTAAAAAAATGCATGAAAAAGACATCTCATAACCCACAATAATAGGGATCCCCGACGAGAAAGGACAATGCTACTGGAACCAAGAGTTCGAACAGATACTTCCATCCGATCAAGGCAATTACAGATTTTTTTAACTATTTAAAAAATATATATATATATAATTCGAAAAGCATTTCCCCATGAGAAAATCATCTGCTCACTGCTTCATTACATTAACCTTTTCACATCTGGTAGCTCTCAAATAAAACATTTACCATTAATGTTTCTGTACGCGGCTAATATTTCAAATACTCCATTTCAGTATTTACAGAGGGGTAGAAAATAATCCCTTATTTCTGCGTCTTTTATTATTTTATCTGTCAGTTGGCACATGCTCTGTTTATTGATTGGTGTGAACTTTGAATTCGGATTGTTGATTGAATATATGCATAACATAACATTTCACTGAAGGAAAGATCCATCAATAATGTTTATGCAATGTTGATAATTTCAGAAAAAGAATCATTGCTTGGAGATGAGAGCTGTTCATATAAGACGTTTTCAATTGTACCCTGTCTTGATGCAGAGTAGCCAGCCACAATTTGCTGCTCAGATACCATTTTCTTCATTGATGAGCTCCCCAACCATCAATGCTTGTCCTGAGTCCTGACTCTTGATGAGATGTTCTGCCACCAAAAGAAAGGGAAACTCGATGGACATTCCCTTTGAAAATGAGAGTGATAGCAATCTATAAAAACATTTTACCACGATTCACCATTTAAATCTTAATTTAATTTTTTTAAATTTTTAAATAATAATAATATTAAAAAATAATATTTTAATTAATTTTTAATTTTTATCTAAAATTATCACATCTCTTCAAACTATCCAAACAGTAGCTAAATATCTCATAAAGGAAATCATCCCTTGTGGTTCTAAGGGAACGAAGAGTCAAAAGTGTCTGACATAGGTGAACCTTCTCCATAAAGTTTTATCTCAACCCAATATTTCATGACATTAATTAAACATCATTAATATCAACAACCCCAACGGGGCCCTCCTTTCTTCCCTATAACTATCTATTAGTTAACAATATTGCAAGTGACTTCATAGTAAACTACAATTTACTTTAACAAGATTCATTATCCAGAAAATGAATTTCAAAAAACTGATTACAAATTGATTTAAAGTAAATCAATTTATAATTTTTATTTTAAAGATGGATTTACAGTGCCAAATCAAATTACGGGAGTTTAGTTAAATTTGTTAAATTAGCACATGTCACCTAGTCTCAGTTACAATAATTTACTTGATGAAACAACTTACTTTATCATAACAAAGAAAAAGGAAACAGGAAAAAGTAAAAACATGTTGCTAAATTGCAGAGAGTAACTACATCTGAAAAGATGAGGGAAAAAAAAACATTCAAAACCATTCATCTCAATGAATCATGGCATATTGTTGAAACATTTGTACTCATAATAAAGGAAAGAGCAATGCCACTCCAACCTCTGCCATGGCCGAAAGAACGTCTAAGTTAATTAGGGAATTGGAATACATGAGCGCATAAATAAAAACAAAAAAAAAATGTTGATTAGATAACTACTACTCGATCTGTGCGGTAGAAATGGTGCAAAGAATAGTCAAGAAAGCTTAGTTTGATTCCTTTTGGGACAACTGACCAATGTGGTCATTAGAGGTGGGCTGCACTTCACACCCATGAAATAATGTGCATCAAATATTCAACTTCACAGTGAAGACGACCTTTGAATAAATAAACAAATAAATAGATAAAACTGAAACATTTTCAAACAGTACTCTTTCAGTATTTATGGAGGGGGATCATAAAATAATCCCGTAATTCTGTTTTTTATTATTTTACTTCTACTCCCAGTACCTCAGTCATGTTTTATGAAAAAAATCAAAGAAAAAAGAAGGAATGAAGGTTAATAATGTAAGAAGCAGAGCAAAACGAGTACTTTGTTTCTCATGTGCCCAAAGATTAGGCTATGCATGTTTGGTTATGAAACATAGATGAAGTTTGTTATTTAAAAACACACGCCGCCATGAAAAATCAAACATGGATGCAAAGAAATTTTGTTTTCCTGTTTTTCGACTTTGGTTTTGTTCTTGTTTTTCCTTTTTGTTTCAGAAAAATTATCACTGCTTCAAGATGACAGCTGTTCATATTGTTAAACGTCTTAAATTATACTGTCTTGATCAATCGCTGCAGAGCAGCCAACCAGAAGTTACGATTCTCCTATTCATAGTTGTTTTTCCAAAATACTTGTCTAGATCAGATGGCCTACAATCAAGAAAATAAATCATTTGTATAAGTTTTAAATAGGCAAGTTCTATTTAAGTCTATGTATAAAAGTGGATTACATTTTAAAATAAGTATAAAAAATTATTCTTTATTAATGAGATCTATTTTTTTTATAAAAGACTTGTACGAAATTTGTCCATTTAAAGATTGAATGTAACATTAGAAAAGAAACTTTGTGGTCTCGTGGACATTGCCTTGGAAAATGAGAGAGATGGCAATCCAGGAAAAAAAAAAAAAATTTACCACCATTCACCATTTAATTGCCTTTGAAATTGTCGGATTTTAGTAGGTTATGATCATGTAAATTGCCATTTTTAGTAGTTTATAGTGCAATTTAAATAAAAGAAGTAGCACCTCGCATATGCAAATTCAATGTTTATTTAGCTAAAGTTTTTAGAGCTTTGAACAGTAGCAGATGGACGCATAAATAAATAAAATAAAATAAAAGTGTTAATTAGATAACTACGTACTAATTAACAACGAGATTTCAGAGAAGTAAAATAGGACACTTGAGAAAGAAAAAGTTCTACTTTTCCATATCAAAGTTAAGGAACTGATCATTGTATGATCTGCCATGGATGCTGCAGGGTTTTAATTTGCCAGATGAATATGAACAAAATGGTATTATTCTACCCATTTGCTTTCCAAGAAGCGGGCGGACACCAAATTAGTGGTTTGTTTTATTTGACATGCATTCTTTTTAGGACAATATCTCATATATATGTAAATAGTAATGAAATTTTTTGAGTTAATTTGATTTATTGATTTTGGTAAATGAAATAAAGAAGCTGAATAAAAATATTATAAAATTAAAAATTATTTTTATAATTTTTAATATTAATATTTTTATCTTAAAATTAGAAAAAATTGTATCATTTTTGTATTTTATTTAAGAGTTTGTGAAAGTTGTAATAATTAGATAAACAGTTAAAAATTTAAAATTTAAAATTTAAAATATTTTATGTTTGAGAAATATTTATGGATAGAATATCTAAATATATCTACGAATACTTGATAACAATTATATTACCAAACAAACCTTAATGTCAAAGCGTTTATGTTCAACTTAAGTGATAATTAAATATCAATGTACGATTGTTTTTGTGCCTACGCAACTCGAAAGTGAAGACTTTAGAAAAATGATCTTTAAAATATTTCAGAAAAATTAAAGGATATTGTTGTAAAATTAAAGAAATATAACAAGATATTCAAGACAAATTTGGCTATTCAAGAGCTCAGTATTATTTACTATTAATTTTTTTTTCCGTGTATTACACACACATATATGTGAAGAGTCCCTATAAGGATATTTGGCTGAACTCTATCTATTTTTCTCTTCTTCCTTCTTCTCTTTCTTCTCATTCCTCGTTCATCTAGGGTTTGGATGGAAAGTTAGATAAGAAAATTAGGTCCATTACACAAGCAAAGTATCGCTCGAGCTCGAGTGGAATCACAAGCCATGGCGAGAGAACTTGCCTTCGAAACATTGGCTTGAGCGATATGTCGAGCGCTACTCGAGCGAACACTAATAATATATTTACACGTCTGCATTTCAAGAGAAACAAAAAATAAAAATGCTCTCATGTAAGTATTGCCCTTATAATCCCTCACCCCATCGTTCTCTCTTTCTCCCCTCTCTCTCCTCAAGTGGCCGATTGAAGCTCACTTTCTCTCACCCCTCAGTCCCTCTCTTTGTTATTGTTTCTCATTTTTTTTTTCAATTCTACGTACTCAAATGAGAATTTCAATACTTGATTCTGAAAACTAAGCAAAAATGTTAGAGCTTGTACCTGCTAGAATGACCTCTATTTACATGGATAGTTCTATTTTTCTTTCTCTTAAAATGCAGAGGTGTCAACATATTATTAGAGGGTGTAAATTCTTTCTATTCACACGTCCAGCCCCTAGCCTCTTTCACATGGAGAAGAATAACTTAGATGCTGAGATAACTCGTAAATAGTAATATTTTGTGGATCTTATAAAAATGGATTTAATTTTTTTAGGTTGAAATGAGTTTTAAGTTTTGAAAAATACTTTACCAGACAGGAATTACACAAAAAATAAATCTACAAATTGACATGGTTTGATATGGCAAATCAAATTGTAAAATTATTTTTATTGTAAAATAGATTTAATGGATCTTGTAAAACTACGTCAGTTTATAGGTTTACTTTTGTATAATCTTTTTGTGTTTTTAGCAGTTCTCTTAAGTTTTTTGATTGAAATGTATGAAGTAGGTTAAGATGAATTTAAATTTTTTATGGAGAATTGAAAAAGTATTGAGTCTCATCAATAATTAGTTTGAGATAAGTTGAGTTGGATTCAATAACCAAACATAGCCTTATACCACACACTATACATCTTTTTTAATTTTTTTTCTTTTTTCCATAATAAGTATGTAGTGTATAGATGATAAGTAGTACAACTCAATTGATTTAACATAAATAAATAAATAAATAATTTAAAATACATATGTTGTGGGATCTGTATAGTATAACCCATTCGAGATTTATGAAAAAATATATTCTTTTTTTAGACTAATCACATTTTTAAAAATGAATACGTGAGCTTAAGATTGTATAAAACATTATTCTAATTTGGGTGATGCTATTATGCCGCCAAGCTTTGACCGTTGGCCTTGCCCCAAGTATAAATTTGTATTTTTATTATTTTACATATTTTCTAAACACTTTAATTTTTGTTTGTAAGAAAAGTAGTCACTTCATTAATTATTAAGTAAAAATAATTTTTAAAAAATACATGAATAATCAAATTGAAGGGACAACTCAAGGGTATGGTATATTTTCCTTCATGCATTGTTATATTTGTTTATCTCTCGTTAAGGCTGAATTGAATAAAAACCGTCGGAATAATCAGTCCTGACTCTGGAGTTTTTAAACCATCTATTCCAAGCTTCGATTTTTAGATTTTTTCTAAAAATCTAAATTTAGTTACCAAATCTAGCCTTATTGATTGCTCGTGAACTTTGGATTTTGTTTGTGATTGACTCTCTGCATAATGCATAGGGAGGCGCTATGGGAAGCGGCCAGATGAGTGTTAATAGAGCATAACTTACACTTGTGCTTCTCCATCAGAAACCCAACGACAACCAAAAAAATAATAAATAATAAAAAGAGATAAATAAATCAATGAAAGCTCAAAGCCCACCCAAAAATAAAAGAGGAAGCAGTACGAAGAATGGAGCAAAAACAGAGAGCTATCTGCCTATTTGTTGTGATTTTCATTTGATAAGTGTGTTACTTTTTCATTGATGATAGTAATTCTGGCTTAGGTTTAATATGAAAGGGAGACTGATGGAGAGAGAGTGAGAGGAGAGCTGAGGGGAAGAAAGGGAAAGAGAGAGAAAAGGCTTCAAGAGATAGAGAGACTGAAAGGTTGAGAAATTATTTCCTCATATTGGTTCTACTGTAAATAACACAGATTTCCAATGTGTCCGATTTTTATCGGACGGTGTAAAATAGAACTCACACCAGTCTGGTTTGAAGTTTTTTTCTAGAATAATTCTACTCTTAGGCCGGTTTATTCACCAATACCACACACTAGTGATGTGGCAAACCGGGTTTTTAGAAACGGTCTAATGAAGTTCCTCTCTCTCTCTCCCTTCCACGCCGTATCCATCTTCTCCCCCTTCCCTCTGCGAATCCCTCTCCCCCCTCCCAAAACCACTACCTCGAAGACTCTGCTCTCCCCCTCCCTCATTTATTTGCTCTCCCCCCTCCCTCTGTCGAATCTCTCTCCCCCTCCCAAAATCAGAGTTCAGTCACTCAAGAGAGACAAAATGAGCCCCATCACAGAACCACTCTCATACCTAAAAACGTAAAACAACAAACTCTAAAGCATAAAATCTCAATCCACCCTATACGATCTATCCACGCCATGAAACAATCCACAGAGAGAATGACGTGGCTCGAGAGAGAGAGACACTTAGACCCTGCGCGCAGATCCGAAGACAAGAGCCACGACGGAGCAAAGTAAAGCCCACCCCAAGGATGGGGAGGTGGAGAGGGCAGCGGAGGTGGGGCTAGGCACCGGGGCTTCAGCTGTTTGGGCTTGTGCAGTACCGACAAATGAGCGAATAACGACCATGAGAGTCATCAACAACGAAGCCTTGGAGATAGCCGCCGTTGGTGAGAATACCTATCTCTTCCTCTAGATCTTTGAATGAATGAAAGAGAGAGTCCGAGAAGAAGGGTTTGTTGCAGTTCATGAAATTGGTGTTCTTTTTAGGTGCCTATATGGTGCGAAATTTTTATCTTGTTGCTTTGTTTTTAATGGGAATAAAAACTTCTTTAAATGACCAACTGTTACGCGAAATCCTGCACAACAATGAAGGGAAAATCGTTGTTTTTCATTTTTAACTATTGCTTGTTTTTGGCATCTTTAGTCATGCAAGAAAAATGTCGATGTGTTATTTGGTTGGGCTTCGGCAGGGAGGGGGAAGAGCAGAGAAGGAAGCGTAGAGGGAGAATGTGGCAGTAGAAATTCTGAAGGAAGATTCGGGAAGAATGTCGAAAATGTGGATAGTACTCTAATGAATCGTTTTAATTTTTTTTTCTTTTTTAAAAAGGCCAACTCAACCGGTGTGCGGTGTTGGTGAATAAACTGGCCTAGGAGTAGAATTATTCTTTTTTCTAATGCATATCATACATTTCATTGAAGAAAGATCAACATATTTGTCGTGAATGCGTAACTGTATGTGAAAAAAAATAATCTCTATTATCAAATTTTTATTTTCAAGTAGATTTTATATTTATTTATTTATTTAAAAATAATTATATGATATTTACACACCGTAACTATAATAATGTTAATTTCAAAAAAAAAAAAGAGATGACAACTGTTCATATAAGACGTTATTAATGCTACCTTATCTTGATGCAGAATAGCCAGCCAGAAGTTGCAATTATCCACTCAGTTACTTTTTCAAATGCTTGACCTGACCAGGTGGCCTACCACCAAAAGAAATGAAAATTTGGTGGACATTACCTTTGTAAAAGAAAATATTTTACCACCATTCACCATGTAATGCATCCACCTCTTATTATTTTTATTGCTCATATAGGCAATAGGTTAACCGAGTGCAGGTTTTAGTTGGTTATGATGTAAATTGCCAATTTTAACAGTTTATAGTGCAATTTAAAGAAAATTAGTACCACCTCAGCCATGTTTTTCTTTTTCGGAGTGAGAGAAATCAAGGGAAATAAAGGGAGGTTTTTTTTTGCAAACAGCAAAGCAAGCTCAGGTTGCGACAAAATTCTTACTGTAATAAAAATTAAATAGGAGAAATGTCAGTGACACTGGCACATGCTCTCATTATTGCCAATCTCTTTAAACAGAAGCCAGTATCTTTTTTCGCCTGGAAAATTATCTTCTTTTCCTGCTTTTTTATTTTTGTTTTATTCCTCTTTTGTCCTTTTTATCTGTCCAGTTGGCCATGCTCTGGTCATTGATCTTTTATTCATTGCTCGTGAACTTTTGGATTTTGTTTGTGGATTGACTCTCTGCATGCCATACATTTCATAGAAGAAAAGACCAATCAATAATCTTTATGCACGGGTGATAATTTCAGAAAATGAGAGATGACTGTTCATGCAAGACGTTTTCAATTCTACCCTGTCTTGATGCAGACTACTCAGCAGAAGTTGTAATTATCCAACTTTTCCGTAAAAGAAAGATGGCAATCCATAAATTATTATTTCTATTTGCACATATGGGCAATAGGTTAAAGAAAAGTAGTATTATGTCTTGATGCAGACTAGTCAGGTTTTAGTTGGTTCATGTAAATTGCCAATTTTAACAGTTTATAGTGCAGTTTAAAGAAAAGTAGTAGCATCTCCCAAATGCAAATATGATCCCGTTTAGTAATACAGATAAGATAAATGATATGATAAATTTGTAAACACTAATAAAATAATTTAAGATGTTTCATAGATTTTAGAAAAAAAAAAAAGAAAAAAAGAAAGTTGAAAAAATATATTATAAAATTAAAATATTATTAGAATATAATAATATTTTAATAATATTTTTATTTTAAAATTTTAAAAAAATTGAATTATTTTTTATATTTTATTTGAAATTTTATAAAAAATTATAATGATTTGATAATAATTAAATAAAAAAATTAAAATTTTGAGTTTAAAAAGTGTTTGCATTTAATAATTTTTAAATATTAATATAAGATAAAATGAGATTAGATGAGATGGAATGAAATTATCTGTAAAATCAAACGGGAGTTTATGTTTAGTTAGTGAAAGTTTTGAGAGCTTTTGACAGCA
The DNA here is from genome assembly GCA_029856935.1 of Cyclocarya paliurus. Taxonomy (NCBI): domain Eukaryota; kingdom Viridiplantae; phylum Streptophyta; class Magnoliopsida; order Fagales; family Juglandaceae; genus Cyclocarya; species Cyclocarya paliurus. Next base: position 26,119,289 of record CM056958.1, on the reverse strand, counting down.
AAAATATTAACACCTATATAATATTTTTATATTCCTTAAGAATTAAAGAAACAAATAATCAAGAATAGATTTCGAAAAAATAAACCAAATGAAAGGATAATCGAGCCAAAGTCATTTTATTTTTATATTGGTTAATCTACACCGAATGAATAGAGTTAAAATGAGGAGAGAAGAATCGGGCAAGTAGAATACAGCTGGAGATGATGAAGGCATAAATAAATGGAAATTATTTATTAGATAACTAGAAGTGATCGAGGCGGTGGGCAATGGGGTTGAGTTGAAAAAGACACGGTGAGTTTTGTATGGCCATTGGCGTTCCAAGAGATGTTGGCTTAACCTGATCCAAAAAAAAAAAGAGATGTTGGCTTAAAAAAAAGTAATCGATCTTACGTGTAAATAAAAAAAATTTGAAAAAGTATTTAAATTCAATAATATTCACTTATTTAACCGTTATAAAAAAGGAAGTCGAAACAAATGATCGATCCAATCCGTCGATTAAAAAGCATTTCTCCGTGAGAAAATCATCTGCCTAGTGATTCCTCGCATTCATGAAACATCAGCCTAGTTAGTGTTGTCTAAATTCCATTAATTTGTGTGATAAAAAAGTTCCCCCATATATGCTAGCTAGCTAGTAATATTCATTCAATGCCAATTTCACAATAAATAGCATGAATAAGAAAGATTAAACTAATGAGTATTGCTACGTTTATAAAAAAATTAATAAAAATAATCTTATAAATTTATATGACTTTATTTAATCTATTAGATTTATTTTACAATAAAAATAATTTATAATCTGACGAATAACGTCAATTTATAAATTATTTTTGTGCAAACTTACAATATTTGAGTAAAAATGTTCAGTAAAGGAAAAGCAAAAACTAGGAGAAAATTTAGAAACAGAAGGCATATTTTATCATACACTTAATTCAGGTCTAGCAATTGCGTTTGTAGCGGCCACAGTGTGTTTCTCCTCTCCTGCGACTTTCAGATTTCAGGGGCTCGCACGAAATGTACTTTTTACCCCTGCTACAGTTGGATACAGGCGGTCTCTTTAAAGCGTGTGGAGTGTATCGAGAATTTGCAGCGAGCATTCTGCTTATTTCAGAATCAAACCACAGGTGTGGTTCGTCCATGTCAATAATGTGGCCTTGGTGGTTAAGGGAGGTGTAGCTGTCCTGGAATATTGAAGCATCAGCATCAGCAACACTCGCTCCACAATGGCCTTTGTGCAGAAAAATCATCACCAGAAGAATTGCCACGATCCGATGATCACCACTAGAACCACCACTCTTTGCCGTTTCTCCCACCATCTCAACGCCTCTTTATGAGCCCTTAACTTGATCAGGAGCATTGTTGTCGGCGAAATAGAAGTCTTGTGCGTTCTGAATGAGGAGTTACAGAAGAGTACTACTACGTTTTTAAAGACATCGATCGTTGATAATTAATTATGTCACAACCCTTGTGAAATGACAAGGAAAGCCACTTTTCGCATTTGTGGATATATCTGCCTGTTGTATGGTGCATGTGAACGCAGCCCAAAATTACACGGGGAAAATACCAAAATGGTAGAAAAGAATATGGAAAAATGCTTTGTGTCCCGACAAAGCATGCTGATAATGGTTCCGATGTATACAGTAATTATTTTTAATAATGTTGTTAATGTATTTTTCAAAATTTTTAAGAGAACTAAAAAAACGCATGAAAAAGATATCTCATAACCCACAATAATAGGGATCCCCAACGAGAAAGGACAATGCTACTGGAAGCAAGAGTTTCAACAGATTCTTCCATACGATCACTGCAATTACAGGTTTTTTTTTAAATAATTAAAAAATATATATAGATTCAAAAAACATTTCCCCATGAGAAAATCATCTGCTCACTGCTTCATTACATTAACCTTTTCACATCTGGTAGCTCTCAAATAAAACATTTACCATTAATGTTTCTGTGTCGGTGGAGTGAACGTGGCTAAATATTATTTCAAATACTCCATTTCAATATTTATAGAGGGGTAGAAAATAATTCCTTATTATTTTATCTATCAGTTGGCACATGCTCTGGTCATCTGATCATTTATTGATTGGTGGTTAGCTTTGCATATTATAACATTTCACTGAAGGAAAGACCCATCAATAATGTTTATGCAATGTTGATAATTTCAGAAAAAGAACCATTTGGAGATGAGAGCTGTTCATGTAAGATGTTTATCTTACTTTTTCAAAATGCTTTGTCCTGATCAAATGGCCTACCACCAAAAGAAATGAAAACTTGGGGGACATTGCCTTTGAAAATGAGAGAGATGGCAATCTATAAAAATATTTTACCACCATTCACCATTTAATGCATGCATGGCCCCTTCTCGTTTGAATTGAAAAGTATTTTAATTCGTCTTATTTCATCATTATAATTATTTTAAATTTTTATATAAAATATAATAATTTTTTTAATTTTTTTAAATTTAAATTTAAATTTTTGAAATATTAAAATAAAAATAATATTAAAAAATAATATTTTAATAATATTTTATTTAATTTTTAATTTTTATCTAAATTACCTTATCTTTATCTCTATCCATACGTTAGCTAAGTATCTCGTGAAAGAAATCATCCCTTGTGGTGCTAAGCGAACGAAGAGTCAAAAGTGTCTGACATAGATGAACCTCTTCCACAAATTTTTTATCTCTTCCCTTTCTTTCACAACATTATGTTTGGAAGGTAAGATGAGAATTTTGTGTTTTGTTTTAAAGTTTAAAATATTATTTTTTAATTTTGAGATTTGAAAAAATTAAATTGAAATTTGAAAAAGTTGTATTGGGATTTGAAAAAGTTGAATTATTTATTATATTTTATATAGGAATTTGAAAAGGTTGTAATGATGAGATGAGATGAGATGAGAATTTTATTGAAGATGAAACTTCCAAACATAATACCTGGAGGTGGGATGAGAATTTTGTATTTTTTTTTTAAGTTTAAAATATTATTTTTTAATTTTAAGATTTGAAAAAGTTAAATTGAAATTTAAAAAAGTTGTATTGGGATTTGAAAAAGTTGAATTATTTATTATATTTTATATAGGAATTTGAAAAGATTATAATGATGAGATGAGATGAGATGAAAATTTTGAAGAAGATAAAACATCCAAGCATAACCTAATTAAACATTAATATCAACCACCCAAACGGGCCCTCCTTTGTTCCGTATCACTATCAGGTAACAATATTGCAAGTGACTTCATACTAAACTACAATTTACTTTCACAATATTAATTATCCAGAAAATGAATTTCAGAAAAACTGATTACAAATTGAAATATCAAATTGTATATTTATTATTTAAAGATAGATTTAAAGTGCCATATCAAATTACGGAAGTTTAGTTAAATTTGTTAAATTAGCACATGTCACCTAGTCTTAGTTTCAATAATTTACTTAATGAAACAACTTACTTTATCATAGCAAAGAAAAAGGAAAAAGTACAAACACGTTGCTAAATTGCAGAGAGTAACTACATCTGAAAATATGACAACAAAAAAAAAACATTCAAAACCTTTCATCTCAATGAATCATGACATATTGTTAAAACATTTGCACTCATAGTACGGGCTGAGAAACAGTCTGAGGGCCAAAATCGACCATGATGCGATTCGACAAAGATTAGTTTCGGTATATATATTTTTTCAAAAATTCTACTCAACCTTCTATTATTCACACCACACTTCACACTCTATCTTTTTTTTATTTTTTTTATCAAATATATTTTTATATGAATAGTGAATAAAAAATTATAAATAGTTTAAAAAAAATAAATTTTAAAAAAAATTTTAAAAAATATTAAAAAATATTAAAAAGTGTGAAGTGTGGAGTGTGGGGTGGATAAATAGCAAAACCCATATTTTTTTACAAAAATTCTACTCAACCTCTTACTATTCATATCACACTCCACACTCCATCTTTTTTTTAATTTTTTTTTTAATTTTTTTTATCAAATATATTTTTATATGAATAGTGAATAAAAAATTATAAATAGTTTAAAAAAAATAAATTCAAAAAAAAATTTAAAAAAATATTAAAAAATATGGAGTGTGGAGTATGGGGAGGATGAATAGCAAAACCCTTTTTTTTTTATGGGCTTTCAAGGAGTTAATGATCTCGCGAGATGCCAATTTATCAAATAACACTCCAAAGAAGGGAAAGAGCAATGCCACTCCAACCTCTGCCATGTTTTCTAATTTCTTGATCGAAAGAAAGTTTGAGCGCATAAATAAAAACAAAAACTGTTGATTATATAACTACTACTCGATCTGTGTGGTAGAAATATTGGTGCAAAGAATAGTCAAGAAAGCTTAATTTGATTCCTTTTGGGACAACTGACCAATGTGGTCATTAGAGGTGGGCTGCACTTCACACCCATAAAATAATGTGCATCCAATATTCAACTTCACGGTGAAGACGACCTTTGAATAAATAAATAAACAAATAGATAAAACTGAAACATTTTCAAACAGTACTCTTTCAGTATTTATGGAGGCCAGGGGATCAGAAAATAATCCCTTAATTCTGTCTTTTATTATTTTACTTCCACTCACAGTAGCTCAGCCATGTTTTCTTCTTTAGAATGAAAGAAATCAAAGGAAAAAGAAGGAAGGTTAATAATGTAAGAAGCAGAGCAGAACGAGTACTTTGCTTCTCAGTGCCCAAAGATTAGACTATGCATGTTTGGTTATGAAACATGAAGTTTGTTTTTTAAAAACACACGCCGCCATGAAAAATCAAACATGGATGTAAAGAAATTTCGTTTTCCTGTTTTTCGACTTTGGTTTTGTTCTTGTTTTTCCTTTTTGTTTCAGAAAAATAATCACTGCTTCAAGATGACAGCTGTTCATATTGTTAAACGTCTTCAATTCTACCGTCTTGATCAATCGCTGCAGAGCAGCCAACCAGAAGTTGCAATTCTCCTATTCATAGTTGTTTTTTCAAAACACTTGCCCTGTTCAGATGGCCTGCCATCAAGAAAATAAATGATTTGTACAAATTTTAAATAGATAAATTTTATTTAAGTCTATATATAAAAGTGGACTATATTTAAAAAAAGTGTAAAAAATTATTTTTTATTAATTAAATCTATTTTTTTATAAAAGACTTGTACGAAATTTATCCATTTAAAGATTGTGATCCCATGGACATTGCTTTGGAAAATGAGAAAGATGGCAATTCAAAAAGATACCACCATTCTTTTATAAACATTGAATTTGCCTTCGAAATTGTCAGATTTTAGTTCGTTATGATAATGTAAATTGCCATTTTTAATAGCTTATAGTGCAATTTAAATAAAAGTAGTAGCACCTCCCATATGCAAATTCAATGTTTATTTAGCTAAAGTTTTTAGAGCTTTGAGCAGTAGCTAATGGACGCATAAAAAAATAAAATAAAATAAAAGTGTTAATTAGATAACTACGTACTAATTAACAACGAGATTTCAGAGAAGTAAAATAGGAAACTTGAGAAAGAAAAAGTTCTACTTTTCCATATCAAAGTTAAGGAACTGATCATTGTATGATCTGCCATGGATGCTGCAGGTTTTTAATTTGCCAGATGAATATGAACAAAATGGTATTATTCTACCCATTTGCTTTCCAAGAAGCGGGCGGGCACCAAATTAGTGGTTTGTTTTATTTGACATGCATTCTTTTTAGGGCAATATCTCATATATATGTAAATAGTAATGAAATTTTTTGAGTTAACTTGATTTTTTGATTTTGGTAAATGAAATAAAGAAGTTGAATAAAAATATTATAAAGTTAAAAATATTATTTTTATCTTAAAATTTGAAAAAATAGTATTATTTTTATATTTTGTTTAGGAGTTTGTGAAAGTTGTAATAATTAGATAAACAGTTAAAGATTTAAAATTAAAAGTATTTTATGTTTGAGTAATATTTATAGATAAAATATCTAAATATATCTAAAAATACTTGATAACAATTATATTACCAAACAAACCTTAATGTCAAAGCGTTTATGTTCAACTTAAGTGATAATTAAATATCAATGTACGATTGGTTTTTGTGCCTGCGCAACTTGAAAGTGAAGACTTCAGGAAAATGATCTTTAAAATATTTCAGAATAATTAAAGGATACTGTTGTAAAATTAAAGAAATATAACAAGATATTCAAGACAAATTTGGCTATTCAAGAGATAAGTATTATTTACTATTAATTTTTTTCCCGTGTATTACACACACATATATGTGAAGAGTCCCTATAAGGATATTCGGCTCTCTCTCCTTCTTTTTCTTCTTCCTTCTTCTCATTCCTCGTTCGTCTGTGGTTTAGATGGAAAGTTAGATAGGAAAATTAGGTCCATTACACAAGCAAAGTATCGCTCGAGTGGAGTCACGAGCCATGGCGAGTGAACTTGCCTTCGAAATATTGACTTAAGCGGTATGTCGAGTGCTGCTCGAGCGAACACTAATAATATATTTACACGTCTACATAAACAAAAAATAAAAATGCTCTCATGTAAGTATCACCCATACAATCCCTCACCCCATTGTTCTCTCTTTCTCCCCTCTCTCCCCCTCTCACCAACACAAAATGTTTGCTCTCTCTCTCTCTCCTCAAATGACCGGTCGAAACTCACTTTCTCTCACCCCTCAGTCCCTCTCTTTGTTATTGTTCCTTATTTTTTTTATTTTTTTTTTCAATTATACGTACTCAAATGAGAATTTCAATACTTGATTCTGAAAACTAAGCAAAAATGTTAGAGCTTATACCTGCTAGAATGGCCTCTATTTACATGGACAATTCTATTTTTCTTTCTCTTAAAATGCAGAGGTGTCAACATATTATTAGAGGTGTAAATTCTTCCTATTCACACGTCCGGCCCCTAGCCTCTTCCAAATGGAGAAGAATAACTTGGACGTTGAGATGAGTTGTAAATAGTAATATTTTGTAGATTTTATTAAAATAGATTTAATTTTTTTATGTTGAAATGAGTTTAAGTTTTGAAAAATATTTTAGCCACACAGGAATTACACAAAAAATAAATCCACAAATTGACATGATTTAATGTGGTACATCAGATTGAAAAGTTATTTTTATTGTAAAGTAGATCTAACGGATCTTGTGAAACCACGTCAGTTTATAGGTTTACTTTTATATAATCTCTTTGTGTTTTTAACAGTTCTCTTAAGTTTTTGGATTGAAATGTATGAAATATGTTAAGATGAATTTAAATTTTTTATGGAAAATTGAAAAAGTAGTAAGTCTCATCAATAATTGGTTTGAAATAAGTTGAGTTGGATTCAATAACCAAACACGGCCTTATACCACACACTACACATCTTTTTTAATTTTTTTTTTCCTTTTTTCCATAATAAATATGTAGTGTATAGATAATAAGTAGTACAACTCAATTGATTCAACATAAAAAAATAAATAAATAAAAAATTTAAAATACATATGCAGTGGGATCTGGATAGCATAACCAATTCAAGATTTATGAAAAAATATATTCTTTTTTTAGACTAATCACATTTTTTAAAATGAGTCCGTGAGCTTAAGATTGTATAAAACATTATTCTAATTTATGTGCTACTATTATGCCGCCAAGCTTTGACCGTTGGCCTTATCCCTAGTACAAATTTGTATTTTTATTATTTTACATATTTTCTAAACACTTTAATTTTTGTTTTTAAGAAAAGTATTCACTTAATTAATTATTAAGAAAAATTAATTTTTAAAAAATACATGAACAATCAAATCGAAGGGAAAACTCAAGGGTATAGTATATTTTCTTTCATGTATTGTTATATATGTTTATCTCTCGTTAAGGTTGAATTGAATAATAACTGTTGGAATAATCAGTCTTGATTCTGAAGTTTTTGGACCATCCATTCCAAGCTTCGATTTTTAGATTTTTGGACACTCTCAAGTATGTTTAAACGATATCGTGATTCCGGTGACAAATGTGTTATAAATATATAAGTAAGAGCTCACTTATAAGGTACATATTTCCTCTTGAAAGTGCTACAACATTTTTAATATGGTAAGTATGAATTTTAAGATGTATTATGATAGATATAAAGATAATCATAAATCCATTAAACAAATTTTACAAGTGATTGTAATAAGGAAAATACTTTAAACACAAAGGAATTATACAAAAGTAAACCTAAAGCTGATGTGGCATAATGTGATACATCAAATGATAAAATTATTTTTATTATAAAATAGATCTATCAGATCTCATAAAGCCATGTAAGTTTGTAGATTTATTTTTGTATAATTTCTTTGTGTTTACAATAATTCTCTTATAATTATACTTAAGAAAATGAAGGAAACAAAAAATGTAAAATTATTGAACATCTCTTATAATTATATATACTTAAGAAAATGAAAGAAATAGAAAATATAAAATTATTAAACACATAATAAATCAAATGTTTAAAACTCATTATATTAAAATCGTAACATGACATGCATTGCTTCATTCGTTATAAGACCAATTAGATATAATAATACTGATGCTGATGATGCTGTCCATATAAATGAAAAAAGAGAAAATAAATTTTTTTAAATTTTATAGAAAACTACTAGATACAATTGTTATTGGAATGATAAAATGTTAAAAAAGGAAGAACTACTAAAAATAATATTCCGCCATTCAATCAAGTATAAATCAAGATCTAAAACTACAGATAAAGATGAAACCACAATCGATTTAATGGTTAAGCAAAAGCTTCAGTCAGAAATTGAACAAAATAAGAAATTACAAAGAACAAAAAATCAATTGTGTCCAGAAAAAAAAAAAAAAAAAGCTTAATGTTTTAGACAAAATGGTAAATTGCATAGAATGAAGTAGAAGAGAAACGTAGAAATATATGTATTAGTTACCTATGGCTTGGAAGTGAAGACTCACTACCAAATTTGACAGCAGACATGATCGTCTGGGAGTGTTTTTTTTTTCTTTACTTTTTTCAATATTGATTCGGTAGAAAGTGTATCATTAACTTTTTTTAGTATTATCGTAACTAAATAACAAAATTTAATGTCAAAATTGAGGCCCATTATAAGCCTGATTGTTTTTTTTTTTTTTCATAAGAGAGACGGTACCCTCAATTTTATTGATAATTCTCACTTATAGTGGAGGAATACCTTTTACAATGAACAAAGAACTTTGAGGGTTATATAAATCCCAAAACCAAAAGTCTTGCAAAAATCATATATATATTCTTAAAAATTAATCCGTACAATACTTATTTCGAACTATTTATCATAATAGAAAAGTATAAAACTAGTGTTTAAAGTGAGGCGGAGTCTTGCATGATCCAAAACATACATGCACTATAAGTGTTTTGGTAAGTGAAAAACTGAGTAAAAAGAAGCCCATCAATGTAATCGAATTAGCAACCATTTAGCCGGAAGTTGTGCAACGGAAGCAATTGTGGTCTCACATCCAAGTACAGCTCCCAAATTTCCCAAAGCATCTGCCAAACCAATTCCCCTCACAAGATTTAAGCAAATATCTTCACCTCTCAGGGATCAAATCAACTTTACCCTAAATAAAAACAATTCAATTATCAATACAGATTCAAATACGTATATAGTTTAAAAATCGAGAATTAATTATTCCAATCACTAATTAGTAACATCAATTACGATTTTTCCAAGATCCTGAAGAAAAGTCATATATTGCATTTGTTTTTGAAAAATAAAAGTAATTCATTAGTGTGAATTTTAAGTAAATGTGATAGAAGTGACCCTATTTAAGAAAAGTTGTACGTACCCAGAACTTGTTAATAGTCATCCTATTCCACGATGCCTACCCAATATCCGTAGCTGTCAGTGAAATAATCATCATCTTTATACCGACTAGCCCAATTAGCTGTCAATGAAAAGAATGAGACAGTTAGGAAAGAAAGAAAGAGAATTAATTTGACTATATACGTAAGGAAATGGTAGTAAAGTATATATATATATATATATATATATATATATATATATATATATATATATGTATGGAAAATAAACGAGCGAGAGGGATCGATGGATCTAAGTATATATTTGTATATATCAAAAACAGTAATTCCATTGGCAATCAAAACAGGCAGTAATTCCATTTAAAAAAAAGTTGATTTTATAACTTCAATTAAAAGCGTTGAGCTCGGCGCTCTCACCTGGCGGCCATTCATCTCCTTGAATGTCTTCAAAATCAATCTCTATGTTGGGGACGCGAGCCACCTTGAGCCATTCTTTTCCTTTTTTACCTTTCAACTCTTTCTCCAACGCAGGACAGATCTTTATCCTTAAAAAATGAAGGGAGGCAGGGAAGCCCTCTTCTGGCATGTACCTGTGCTTTGGACAGTCGATAATGTCCAATTGAACAAGGGAGGTGAGGTGTTGAAATTGAAACCTCTTCTGGAGAGCGACTCGAGATGTTGACAATCCTCACTATACAGGCAACATTCCTCTCAGCTTGGGGCACTTATCAATATACAACTCTTCAAGTTGAGAAAAAGTTTCAACTTCATTTTCTTCACCCAAATGAAACCAGTTTTCCCAATTCGACATATTCTCGAACCTCAGAAATCTCAAACTTCCAAATGGCTTCATTGAAGAACTATTTCCATAAAACTCTGGACCCACATTAACAACCCATTAATGGAGAGTTGATTAAGAGAAGGTAGCTGCCCAAGGGGTGGCAAGGCACTACAATATTTACAATCAATTAATTTCAACTCAGACAATGAAGTAAGCCCTCCTATCCAATCAGGAAAACCTTTCCCGTTGTAGTGCTTGATGGTGAGACTTTTCAAGTTTTCATGGGGCTGCATATTTTCAAGTACACCTCTTTGACTTTCCGAAATACCAAGTACTTCTGCTAGAGGCTTATACCATTCTAACACCAACTTCTCGAGGTAACCCTTATCCTTCAAGCTTGCCTCCAAAGCATCATCGGCTGATCTAACATTTTGGAGCTCTTCAATTAAAAGCTTTCCCCGAAGATTTTTCAGTTTTCCCAATTCTCCAATGCTAGACCCACTGGCGCTATCATGTTTGCTGACGACAAATTTTGACAACGTCTGGAGACAATTTAATCTACCCATTTTTATCGACATCTCCTTTAATTTGTCAGTTCCATCAATTTCAAGATGACGTAAATTAATGAGTTTCCACATATCTCTTGGCAATCTATCCAACTCCCTACACCATGATAACTTCAATGTTTGCAAATTGCACAAATTACATATGGAATCGGGCAACCTGTTAAATTGTCCACAAGAAACATCCAAATAACGTAGATATTTCATCTCGCCAATTGAATCAGGCAACCTGTTTAATCTAATTGTGTTCGAAAGATCCAAATGACGTGGATATTTCAACATGCCAATTGAATCGGGCAACTTAGTTAACCGACGATAGCCGATGCCTAGGGAGAGAACTTTTAAGCACAATATTGCCCTTGGCATTTTGTTTTCCCAATACCGTACTCTTGAAAAATTTGATGCAAGGACAGTGCGCAATTGTTTGGCCTCTAAAAGATCATCTTCACAACTTTCGCTGAAATCCGATACATAGCGAGTCATCTTCACAATTTTTTTAAAACTATCAGTGCCAAATTGCCCAGCCACGGATTTTGCCAAGTCATTGACAAGATCATGCATTACAAAACCTGAGTTAGTTTCAAGTGATTGTTGAAATAATGATCTTGATACAAGATCATGGAAGTAACCATTGCCAACTTCTTCCATAGTTTCTATCTCGGATTGTTGCAAGAAACCTTCCGCCATCCATAATAAGACTAATTCATCTTTCTTAAAATGATGACCTTTTGGAAATATCGAACAATAAGCAAAACATCGTTTTAAATTTGAGGGGAGATAGTTATAACTTAACCTCAAAGCCGGAAGAATGTCTGTCTTCTCCATGGGAACATCCCATAAATTGCTCTTCAATATAGTTGTCCAATATCTCTCGACATGATCTGATTTAGACCCCAAGAGATCGCCAATGGCTTTGATTGCTAAAGGTAGACCTTTGCATTTTTTCACAATTTCTGTACCTATTTCTTTTATCTTTGGATTTGCGTTGGAGCTACCACGACGGAATGCATGTTTTTCAAAAAGGGACCAGCAATCATCATTTGATAATTGGTCTAGATGATGAGTTGCAATAGCGTGCATGGCCACTGCAACGCTATCATTCCTTGTGGTGACAAGGATCTTACTTCCTCGAGCCCCATATTGCAAGAGTTGGCCTAGGAACTCCCGATGAAAGGGTTTGTCACTCCAAACATCATCCAAAACAAGGAGGAATGTCTTCCCGTTCAATTTTTCCTTTAGTGTAACTTGAAGCAGCTCTGGATCCTCAGTAGAACGAGCTGATGAAGTTTCAGCCTGATCTATAATTGATTTCTTTACCTTGGGCACATCAAATTCTTCTGAAACACAAAACCATATTTTAAGATTGAAATGTTGTTCCACCCGACTGTCATTGTATGCCAGTTGAGCAAGGGTAGTCTTGCCGATTCCCCCCATGCCAACGATGGCAATCACGCATATTTCATTTCCTCTCGCATCAGACGAGAGCAATAAGTCAATTACTTTTTTCTTGTCCTCATCCCTACCAAAGGTGTCGGACTCTGAGACGTAAGAAGTGGACAGCCTTTCTGGATATTGTTTTCCCCCAACTCCTAAGAGTTGTAGACCCATTTTATACCTTTGTTTAGATAGATGTTCTACTCTATCAAGTACCTCTTGAATCTTTGGCTCTACTTCATTGAAAAAAGTATCAAGGAAAGTACGAGAGATGCTTTCGCACTTTCTTAGAAGAGTATCAAGGAAAGTCCAGTCTCGTACCTTTTCTGCAGTGGTACTAGATTCAGCGTCCTGCAGCTTGCTTTGCAAGGCTTCAGTAGCAATCTCATCCAAGATGTCCTCCGCGTCGTAGATAACATCCTTCAACTCATCAACCCAGTCTTTCACAACAGAATCCGTAAGTTGCTTTTCCTCCGCGTCTTCAAGCACATCCTTCACAGACTGCATAGCATTCTTCAAGTCCCTTAAGAGCACTTCGGTTGGTTTTCTTCCCTTCAAGAAGTCAAGCACCTCTTGAGATATCACTCTGTCAAACAACACGCTGAGTGAAGCAGAGAGAAATGCCAAGCCCACCTCAGCCATGTTTTTCTTCTTCGGAATGAGAGAAATCAAGGGGAAATGAAGGAAGGTTTTTTTTTTTTGCAAACAGCAAAGCAAGCTCAGGTTGCAAGAAAATTCTTAGTGTAGATGGAGTGAACGTAGCCAATATTTCTTTGGTAATAATCCCTTGTTTCTTTGTCTTTTATTATTTTATTTGTCAGTTGGCACATGCTGTAGTCATTTGATCATTTTATTGACTGGTGGTTAGCTTTGATGATTTCACTCACGGAAAGACCAATTAATAATGTTTATGCACGGTTGGTAATTTCAGACAAAGAGAGATGACGATTGTTCATGTAAAACGTTTTCAATTCGAATAATAACGTCTCACCACTTTTCTACTATCTTTTTATTATTTTTTATAATTTTTATAATTTTTTTATTTACTAATAAAAAAAATGACTATCAGTGAAATTATATATTTTTTTAAATGACTAAAGATATTAAAAAAAGATTTTACAAAAAATTAAAAAATTAAAAATAATAAAATGGTGACAAAAAGCTAAATTTTGCTTCTCAAGTGCTGAAAGATTAGGTTATGAAACATGGATGAAGTTTATTATTCAAATCCAAGGGAGTGATGGATGGAATGAAAACAAATATAGTAGATATATATATATATATATATATATATATTGGTTAATCTACGCCGAATGAATAGAGTAAGGGTGGTTTTGGATGTTGAAGTGAGTTGAGTTGAGTTGAGTTGAGATAATAAAATATTATTAGAATATTATTTTTTAATATTAAAGTTTTTTTAAGATTTGAAAAAATTGAATTGTTTATTATATTTTATATTAAAATTTTAAAAAAATATAATGATGAATTGAGATGAATTGTAAATCTAAACGCATCCTTACAATGAGAAGAGAAGAATTAGGAGATGAGTCGTGGATCCAAATAACCCTTACAATGAGCAGAGAAGAATTAGGCAAGTGGAATACAGCTGGAGATGAGATGATGAAGGCATAAATAAACCGAAATTATTTATTAGATAACTAGTAGTAATCGATCGAGGCAGTGGGTAAGAAATTAAAGCTGCACTACTCCACATTTAAAACTCCATTATTTTAAGATAAGTTGAAGACTACCCACTTACCACTTACATGATGAGCTGAAACTGATTGACTGACGCATAAATAATAATAATAAATTTGTTAATTAATAGATAACTCGACCTGTGCGTTGGCAAAGAATAGTCAAGAAAGCTTAATTTAGATTCCTTTCGGGAACCCATGATAACATGGGCTGCAGTGCACACTCATGAAATAATGTGCATCCAATCAACTTCACACCTCGTACAGCTTTTCTACTTCTGTTTTGTTCTACTTTTTCCTTTTTGCTTTTGTACTTTTATCTGTCAGTTGGCACATGCTCTAGTCATTGGTCATTTATTGATTGCTCGTGAACTTTCGATTTTGTTTGTGGATCGACTCTCTGCATACTGCATATTAATACAAATTTTATAAAGTTAATTTTAATGAATAAAAGAGAGAATAAAAAATATTTAAAGAGTAAATAATATTTTTTTAAATTTAAAAAAATACTATTCGTAATTATATAAAATTTTTAAAATGTTTAATTTAAAATAGACTTTTAAAGAGATATTATATAAATATAAAGAGAAATATAAATATACATAAGTCATTTTCAACGCAATAAAGACTTGCACTTTCAAACCTTGTTTGCGTGTCTTGTTTTATTCTACTCTCCTCTCAATGTTTTATTTTATTTTATTAATTTTATTTCTACATTGAATTTCATTGAAAATCCCGTAGCATTTCCGTTCAACATATTTCAAACACTCTTTCAGTATGCCATGTTTCTCGGTCTTCTATGATTCATCCTGTCAGTTAGTGCACATGCTCTGGTCATTTCACCGAAGGAAACACCCATCAATAATGTTTGAATAATATTACTGTCATTTTTCTTTTTCAAAAAAAAAAAATTATTACTTGTCACTTTTCAATTTGCTCCAATTTGTAATTTTCTATTTTAAATATTTTTTAAACGTGTTAAACATGTTAAAAAAAATATAAAAATACCAATACAATTAATAGTCATTCTTTAACTATTAAACAAATAAATTTTAAAAAAAAACACACTCAAAATGAAAAAATAAAATAAGACAACGTAATAACATTTTTCATAATATTTATGCGATGTTTATAATTTTGAAGAAAGAATCATTCATCGGAGATGACAGCTATTCTAACTTGTCAGAGTAGCCAGCTAGAAGCTGCAAAATGCTTGTCCGAGAGAAAGGAAACTTCGTGGACATTACCTTGAGATGGCAATCCTTTTAGATTTCTCAAATACAATGTGAGATGTTTTTTATATTAATTATATAAATTTTAATAACTTTTTCATTTAGCTAAATTAATGAAGATGTTCTTACTAAATATCTTATAAAAGAAATCATCCCTTCAGTGCTAAGGGCATTGGTAATCGTCTAGTATTGTCAAGTTTATAATTTGACTAAAATTTTAAATTTTGATTATAGTATTAAATTTTGGCCAAGTGAATCTATGTTAAGGCCTCGTTTGTTTTTAGAAAACTTTTCATCTCATCTCATCTTATCTTAATTTCATCATTACAGTTTTTCAAATTTTAATACAAAATAAAATAAACAATTCAACTTTTTCAAACTCATCTTATCTCATCTCATCTCATCTCTGAAAATAAACGAGGCCTAAATTAATCATTTTAAAGTCAAAATAATAATATAATATTATATATTTTAATAATATTTTATAAATTTTTTTTATATTTTACAAATACATTTTATATATTAATTAATAATTTTATTTTTACTTAAAAATATCATTTTCTAACTAGTTTTTTCCTCAACCTAATCATTTTCTCATATATTTCCTATATGTGCATGATTTGTATTTGCCTTTGCAGAAAGAATGCATTTTATTCATCAATATTCTCAACCCTAAAAATAGAAGTCAATTAATTTCATGTGCATACTCAAGTTTATTAATTAAGAATGTAACGTACTGTTTGTGTCCTATCTTAATCTAATATAAGCAGTACAACATCAGTAATATATAGATATTGCTTTTAAACAACCTACTCTCGTCTGACGCAAGGAAAGAGCGGCACAGTTGGACTAAAATAATCCTTTGATTTGTGAACAGTAACTCGTCAATGTATAGTCTCCTTCTTTTACTATAGCTCATATCTTGAGCTTTGGACTTAAGTGGACCACAAAATCCGGAGGGAACAAAAAGTCAAAAGTTTCTGACTAGATGAACCTCCTCCACAGTAACCATCTTAATTTGTTAAATTAGCAAATGTCACCTAGTCTTTGGTTCCAATAGTTTACTTAGGTCGTGGTTTGTTTTTTAAGTTATCTTAATTCAATTTATCTCATTTTATCTAATTATTATATTTTTTAAAAATAATTTATAAAATAAAATAAATAATTTAATTTTTTTTTAAAATTTTAAAATAAAAAATTATTCAAACATGGGCCCACTCCTTAGGATCAGATGCCACCCTCCACTGCTACTCCACATTTAAAACTCAATTATTATAAGACAAGCGAAGACTACCCTACTTACAACTCTGAATATATAAATAAAAGTGGCACATTATTTATTTAATTAAATTACAGAACCAAAAAAAAATGAGAGTGTGAAAACCAATTTGTCGACACTTTGATAATTTTATTTTTGTCTGTGTTAGTTGGCATATCATGCATGTTCTAGTCTTTGACGATGAGATTCCTGCCGATTCATTAATTAATTGGGACCAAACCATGTGAAGGAACCAAATTAATTAAGGAATAAACTCGAGTTAAGGAGAGTTCAATACTGTGCCAACAACATGCAATTGCACTGTGCCTCTGCAATTAATTGGCATTTTGAAATTTTGAATGGGAGGCAAAGCCTTCTCGAGAAGAGGTTTCTTAAATGTTGGAGGATAGGTGGTGACTACTTGAAAATAGGAATGAGTAGAAGAAATGGTATCTTAAGATTTAGAAAAGTTGGTAGACATGACTTTTCCAAAGTAGCGGAAATTGGTGGGAGAAGCGGCTTCTTAAATTGAAATTGGAACTGAAGGCGACAATGCCTTCTTGAACATAGGAATGGATGGTGGAATTAGGAGGTTATACTTAGCAATTGGGATAGGGTGTGGAACTATCTTCTTAAATGATGTCTTAAATATTGGAGCATCATTAGATTTCTTAAATGGTACACACTGAGCTCTGCACAAACAAAAGCACAAGACCATGGTGAATCATATGTTTAGGATGTAAAAAAAAATGCCAATGTAAAACCATCATCTGCTAACTGCCAATGAAAGTCAAAATGTTTAACCCACAAAGGAAGCAACCTAAAAAACTTGTCAAAACATCCTTGTGTCTTAAAAAAAAAAAAAAAAGTATCTGAAGTGGCCAGGCCATAGTTGCTAGGAGTGTAACCAGTCCGGTTTTGGATAAAATTTTAGACCGAACCGGTATAACCGGTTTTGTATTTTTCAAAACCGATTACGCACCGGTTATCATTCTAAACCGGTACTTCCGGTTTTACTGTTTTTTGGTCCAGTCTAGTTTTTCGATTTTTTTAAAATGTAAATTTGACATTAGTATAATATTAGACTAATAATATTAATATTAGACTATTAGTATAACTATATAATACATGATCAATTAAATTTTTATTTTTAAGATTAAACTTTTATTTTATAATAATATTATCTTATATATAATTATATTAATAGCATATGATAAACAAATTGTAAATGTTCATATTTAAGATTAATATTTTATGTTATAATTTATAAATTATAATATGAAATTATTTCATATATGATATATAATTATATTATATATATAAATTTCACATATAATTATAAATTATATATAAAACTTATATATTAATATATATAATATTTTGTATAATTTTAATTTTTAATAAAACTTATATATGAAATATTAGTTTTTATATTTTTTTTATCAACTGGTCTGATCCAGTTTGATCCAATCCGGAAAATCTCAAAATCGGAACTGGACCGGTTCCAACGGGTTTATGCATTTTAGAAACCGATTTCAGACCGGACCAATTCAAAATCGATAAAACTGATCTAGTCCAATTCAATTCAGATCGATTTACCAATTTTTCAATTTAAATTTATACCACTAAATTAGTAGCTCACAGCAAACAAGAAGCACAAAAGACAGACGGGCCAAAGGGATTTGGTGCGCATACTGAACCCACCTTTTAATTTCCAGCTTATGATATTTCGTGCCGTCGTACTGTCTATTCAAATTGATTTCTTCTAGAAGCTAATCCTCGCGCTAATGCTATAAAACTTCAACACATAAACGTAGAAAGGGAGCCCAGTCTTCGCCACTCAGTCCAACGAGTGTCCTTCGAGCATTAGGATTGGATTGATGAAATATATCTTTAAATTTTAATTAATATTACACTTTTTTATATTTACATATTTTATTTAAATTCAATCCCCACATTGGATTAGCCATTTACTCTCTCTATAATAATAAAATATTATTAAATTAATAATTTTTTTATTTAATTTTTTATATCAAATTTTATAATTCTACCAATTTAAGATTAATAATAATTATATTCTAATTAAATTAATATTAAAAAAATCTTATTTTTAGGAATATTCTTTATGTGTATTTGCATTACTTTACATGTCAGAAGTTTGTTAGGATTCTTCTATTATTTTGCTCTCTGTCATGCTAAGGTAAGGCCTCAATTGTGTAAAGCAGCCACTAAGGCCTCATTATATTCATTCAATTCATTGAAGAAAGATTCTTCCATACAGCTGTCTCTCCATTTTTGTCAAAAGTTGCTCACCAAATACAAATTTTTTGTATCAATATACTTTATTTATAATTTGTTGATTCAAACATTTATGTAATTCACAAAGATATAAGATATAAACCGTAGATCCTACAACATTAATAATTTGATCGTGAGTGGAAGGAATGATTTCTTAATTTCTTATGTCTCTTTTGTAGGCTTGCTTTAATTAGAATATGATATTCATGAGCACATCATAGGAAAGATATTCATTTTTCTCTTTTCTTGGTTTACTAGCTCTTTCAAAAGTTCAATTATATATGTTAGAGACGTTCGAGCTTAACACATAATTTATTAGATATATGTATATATATTAATCGTGAAGGTCAAGCCTTCTTATTATAAATCATCCTCACTTATGGCGGAGGCAAAAACCGTGGTAACAAACACATTCCACTTCCAAACAAGCTTCACTAACCAATAAAGAATAAAGAACTTAGCCCCCATAAACAGAATCATTTACAAATTTTCCGAATACAAGGAAAACCCCCCTATCCAATCTAATAAAACCTCTAATGATAGGGATCCGAAGCCGAATACCATACGTCATTTGAACCATTCACACCTCTTTGTGCTAAACCATTTGCCACTGCATTAGTCTATCTATAAGAATGAGAGAAAGAACCCCAAAGCCCAACTAACCTTCTTTGTATTTCCTCCAAATACTCCTCCATCTACCGAAGACCACATCTTTTCTGCTACAGCCATTTTATCACTAGCATAGAACCTTCTCAACATTTATCAAACCTAGTACAAACATATCCAAGTCCATAAAACGCACCCATTACTTCAGCGAAATTATTAGTGCTATGACATGTAAATGCTGCAAAAGCACATAACAACTCCCCTTTGGAATTTCAAATCACTCCTCCCACACTTGAAGGACTAGGATTTCCAAGAGAACTCTCATCCACATTTAATTTAAACAATCCATCTTTCGGACACTGCCACTTCATCATTTTAATCGGCTGCTATTTAATTGGTTTTATTGGTAAATTCAGGCACTGAATCACCTGTTCATCACGGCTACTGAAGACCTTTCCATCCTTTAATTTTAATGATGCCCATGATACCCAATGTTTAATAGAACACCAAACTAACTGCACCGACTCCATAATACCCTTCATTCTTGCTTTGCAACGTCTCCCCCAAAGCCTTCAAGATATGATCGATGGAAGCAATTGACCACAAGTAGATGATTGATGTGCCCTCCTATGCCAACACTCGACTTTCTCCTGCCATGATCGACCCACCATTCTCAAAATTCCCAGATTCATAGCACATATGTCCCAAAGATTTTTCCCACAAACTCACCTATCGATAAAACATGGTTTTTATCTTCATATGCACCTACAACACAATAGTTACATCTTGACACTATAGGGATACCAACTCTATGAACTCGATCATCCAACGACAAACCATCATGCAAAGTTTTCCACATAGTGATTTTTCGGTAATGCAGGGTGCCATATCCATCTCGCTTAACGAAAAATAGGAGCTTTAGTTCTAATACACTCTCATGCACTATGAGTAGAAAAATAGCCATTAGAATGAGGAAGCCATTAACACATCCGAACCTGCTTTAATACTCCCCAGTTGCTGTAAAATATCCTCTGTTTTTTCCTGTCCCACAAGCCGAATAAATAGATCCACGTTCCATCCAAACTCAGATTTACAATCCTCCAATTTTGATTTCTGTAGAGCACTAATATTTTGTTGATCACAAAGTGCTCTAGTACCATCCCAATGATCACGCCAGAACAACACTTTCCTCTCTCTAACTCTCCACTTCAAATCTGCTTGCACTATTGGCATACACTTCATAATCATCTTCTAGAAATTAGAACCCTTTTTTAAGTCAATCACCGATATATGCTTATCACCAACATGTTTTTTGAGGAAATAATTCGACCATACTGAATCACCCTTAAGTAGGTTCCAAGCCATTTGAAATTTGAAATTTCCATAACGAGGATCTTGTGCAGCTTTTGGCAGGTCTAGTGTGCTCCTACTGGTATGACAAAGAAGTGGTGGATATGGTGGTAGCTAAATCAGAGGCAGCTACACTAGATGAAGCCATCAAAACAAAGCAATTAGATTGTGATCCTGTTGTGTGGATACTCTGCAAGAGAAATGACTTTCAGCTCAAAGCTACTTTTGCCTGATACAAGCAAAACTTTGGAATCTCCATTGACCAGGTTTAGCTTTTACATTAGCTAATCAACAGATACATGTTTTTTTGGAATATCATTTGTGATATTTTCATCACAGGATATTAAGGGTTATGGGAATGGAGATTTGGAGTCTCTTCTGGAAATGGTAATTTGGTGCATTGACTCCCCTGAGGAACATTTTGCAGAGGTAAATTCTTTCCTCCTCATCGCTTTTTTTTTTTTTTTTTGATCCCTGACTTGACATGGAAATTAGAGATAATGGCTAGAGGAGGAACCTCATATCTAACTTCTTCACTAACCAAGATGTATTGGTTAGCATTTTCCAACTGCTTTTATTGACACAGACAAGGTTTTCCTACCTGTGCAACAGATGGTAGGTAAATGATGACAAAAGAGTTTCGTGTCCCCTTTTCAGTTGTATGTCAGTTTTCTTTAATCATGCCCGAGTTTGGTACCTAGGACTACTTATAATGTTGCGCAAAGCTTTTTGTGAGAAGCCAAACAGGCCATCTTGAAAGTTGAAGACGTGTAATGTTAAATTCAAATGGAGAAGTGTGTTGGGTTGGTAGAACCTGGTTTGTTGGTGTGTCACCCCAATTTGATGACCTGACTCGACAATGATGCGTTATGGTTTTTTTGGCAGATTTTCAAGGAGGTCGACACGCGAAGTTCACACAGAGAGTTCGCTCGATACGAGCTTGATACACCGCTCAAGCGAATAATACATAAAAGTGAAAATTAGGGTTTCCACCTTATAACACTATAAATATGTACTTAATGAAGGTTCTAAGTGTTCTAAACAATGAGATTTCGCCCCCAAAGTGTATTTTGTGATTCCACAACATAATAAAATCTTTTGCAGCTCTGTAGACATAGACACGTTGCCGAACCACGTTAATTTTTTTTGTTTGTCATAGTTGTTTTTCACAACAAAATGGGGCTGAAGTGTTAAAAGACATCATAACATGGAATTCACATGGACAAGGACAAAGTCCTCAGGCACCTGTTGGAGGCTTCTGAAACAGTCCCTTAAAATCGTAATGTGATTGGATCTATTTACCCTTGGACAAAATCAAGCCATTAATACCACGCTTTTCAGTGCAATTATTGTGAAAGTTGGCTTCCAGTGTTCGCCTTTGGGCAGTTTAAGGCTGCAGATTCAAGTCTGAAAGGTATGATTGATGCCAACTTAATTTTAGGGGTGGTTAAAGATCGGAGTGGGTTGGGATGAACATTTGACTATCACTAACAGCTTTCGTGGACCAGACAATGCTGAGCCACTGATTTGGTGCCAGCTTCTTTGAGAGCAAATGGGTAGAATAATTCCATTTAGCTTGTCTTCATATGGCCAAACTCTACAGCTTCCATAACAAATCATACAATTATCAGTTTCCTTAACTTGATATAGAAAAGTAGAAGCTTTTCTTCTCAAGTAGCCTATTTAACTTCTCTGGAACCTGGTTGTATTTACTTTCTAAGCAATCACCAAGCTTTTATTTTGAATATAGCCATTGAAGTAGAACATGATCGTTGAACTTCCTAAATGTTGATCAGAAATTGTGTACAAATTAAAAATGTTCGTCTTTGTAGCTGTAACCAGTGTTAACCTTACCAAAAAAATGAAGAAAGTCTTTAACTGTTTTGGAATTAGCAGTTATCTTTAATGCAATTCTTCTCTGTTGCTTGAAACGTCACCAAGTAATCAGAAAATCGATTATTTGGCTTGGGACAGAGCAATGAAAATCAAAGGGGAGTATTACAACATGTACAATAGCAGCCTTGACAAGGCAGTTATTGGTGACTCATGAGGAGACTACAAAAACTTCTTGATGACTTTGCTTGGATCAAAAATATAAATCATTCTGATTTCTACCCATACCCATCTCTGTTTGTTTTCATTCGATCCATCACCTTGGATTGCTTTTTTGGTGTCATTGCTTTTTTGCTGCAGAGTTAAAACTTGAAACTTTTAACCGTTTATCTGTAAATCTAAGTTGAATTATTGTATATATAATAAACCCATTTTTATTCTTCCACTTCCAGTTCTCCAATTGTTGTTGGCATGCAATTATTTTGTTTTCTTCATTGTTTGGTTTCTTTTAAGGTTCACTTCCATATTTCTTTCTGGTTTTCCGTTGGTTAGCCCATAAAAATACTCTTTCTGGCCGCATGGTTAGATTTACATTTAGCACTTTAGGGCATTAGCATTGGCTTGGCTAAAACTAAAGATTGGCCAAATTTTAGATAATATGTGCTAAAAAGTCCCCACATTGGATTGAGCATCTCTAAAATAATTTGGATGTTAGCTACAGTGATTAGCCAAATTTGAAGAACCAAATTGATTCACCAAAAGTTAAAATAATAATTTCTCACTCCAAGCAAACATTAAAATATTAATTTCTCACTCCAATAAAAATATTATTTGATTTGTAATTAAGAAATTTAGATAGAGCTTTTGATGAGTTTAATTAAATATTTTTTGTTATTAGCATTAAATGACTTTCTAAAAATATAGTGATATTTTTAACACTCCCCCTCAAGATAGATTATGTATGTTTAATAGTTTCATCTTGGAAATCAAAACTTCAAACTACTATTGTCCTAGAGCCTTTGTGAAGATATCTTTTAGCTGCATGTTGCTCTTAACATGTAGTATTGTAATTAACCGAGCTTGAAGCTTTTCACTCACTATATGACAATCAATGTCAATGTGTTTTTTCCTCTCGTGGAAGACAAGATTAGCAGCTATATGCAAGGCTGCTTGGTTGTCACAAAATAGTAATGCTGATGCAGGTCTTTAAGCAATTGTCCCAACCACATCAATTCACACACGGTTGATGCCATAAACCTATATTCTGCTTCAGTAGAACTTCTAGAGACTGTTGACTGTTTCTTGAACCTCCAAGCAATCAATGACTCCCCAAGAAAGATGTAAAAACCAGTGACACTCCTCATTGTGTCTACATAGCCTGCCCAATCTACATCTGCAAGCCCCTTTAAATGCAGCTTTGATTTTGAGGACAGAAAGAGACCTTGTCTAGGTGTCTCTTTGATGTACTACAGTACTCTACGTGCTACTGCAAGATGCATGTGCCTAGGTTTTTCCATGAACTGAGAAAGGACTTGCATTGCATATGAGATGTTTGGTCTTGTGATGGTAAGGTATATCAATCGACCAACTAGCCTTCGAAGTTGCATCTTCTAGTAAATTCCCTTCTATTCTACTAAGTTTCAAATTTTGCTCAATGGGAAATTTCTGCACCTTACTTCCCAACATTCCACTGTCTTCAAGTATTTCCAAGGCATATTTTCTTTGGTTGAGTGTGATACCCTCTGCTGATCTGGCTATCTCAATGCCCAAAAAAAACTTTAAATATCCTAAGTCCTTTAATTTAAACTTACTGTTCAAAAACAGTTTAAGTTTCTCAACTTCATTCATGTCATTAGAGGCTATTAGGATATCATCTACATACACAAGTAAGGCTATGAATGAGGGACCCGTGACTTTAGTGAAAAGTTAATGGTCTGCAGCAGATTGAATAATGTTTAGTGACTAATGTTTCTGGGAATTTGCTAAACCACTGTCTCGAGGCTTATTTCAAGCCATAAAGAGACTTAAGTAGTTTGCATATTGGCTATTTTCCCCCTGTTTAGCAAACTCTGGAGGTAGACTCATATAGACTTCCTCATGAATTTCGCCTTGCAGAAATGCATTATTGACATTTAATTGAGTGAGATGCCAATTAAAAATTGACGCAGGTGCTAAAACAATCCTAATAGTTATCATTTTAGCAACATGTGAAAATGTTTCAGAGTAATTGAATCCTTCTAGTTGGGTATAACCTTTGGCCACTAATCTAGCCTTGTACTTCTCAATTGACCCATCTAACTTGATTTTTAATTTGTAAGCCCACTTGCATCCAATAGAGGTCTTACCAGCAGGTAGAGTGGTCAATTGCCATGTCTGATTAGCTTCTAGGGTTGCTATCTCAGTTGCCATAGCCTCCCTCTAGTGAGGGTAGCTCATGGCCTCATGAAAAGATTTGGGTTCATGAATGGTAGATAAATTTAAAATGAAAGCTCTATGTGAAGGTGAGAGATGATGATAACAGAAAGAAGATGCTAAAGGATGAGGGTTACTTGCCTGTAGAGGACCAGTTGCAGTAGAGGAAGGCTGGAGTGAGGTCTGAGAAGGAAGGAGATGGTGATGGAAGTTAGACAGGTAGCCAAGAATACTTATGGTTCTAGTAAAGGTACAAGTAGGTATTGGAGGAGGTATAGAAGGGGAAGGAGGAGGTTTATGGTGAGAAATATTAGTAAAAGACTGTGAAGGAACAAAATCAGTATGAGAAAAGGAAGTATTATCAGGATTAATATTAGGCAATGAAATGGGGAGAGCAAGCGAGGAATTGTCAGTGCAGGGAGTGGCAAAACAGAAGCGAGGAAGGGAAAAATATTCTCATGAAAAATTACATCCCTAGAAACAAAGATAGTTTTAATAGCAAGATCAAACAACTTATAACCCTTTGTAGCATAAGGGTATCCAATGAAAATGCATTGATTAGCAAGAGGTGAGAATTTATGTCTATGAGTAAAAGGTGCTGTGGCATAGCAAAGGGATCCAAAAACTCTAAGATGTAGCATATGGTTAGATGTTACCTATGACAGGAGAGGGAACCCTATTGATTAGGTAAGTTGCAGTCATAACACAGTCACCCTAAAAAAAGAGTGGAACCTTAGATTGAAATTTGAGAGCTCTAGCAATGTTTAAGAGGTGTTGGTGCTTTCTTTCTACCCTATCATTCTGTTGAGGGGTTTCAATGCAAGAACTCTTATGGATGCATCCTTTTGATTTGTAAAAGTCAGTCATTAGGAACTCTAGGCCATTATTAGTGTGTATATTTTTTAATAGCACAACCAAATTGAGTAGATATAAGAGCAAAAAAGGATTCTAAAATGGATAAAGTATCAGACTTGTGTTTCATCAAGTAAGTCCAAGTGCATCTAGTGCAATCATCAACAATTGTAAGGAAGTATTTAAAACCAAAGTGAGTGGGTACAGAAAAGGGTCCCCAAATGTCACTATGGATTAAATCAAAAGGGTGAGATGCAATGGAATTGCTGAAATTGAAAGGTAAACATTTTTGTTTTGCTAGAGGACAAGTAGTATAATGAAAAGAGTATGAACATGAAGTGCCAGAATCTAGTTTTTGTAATAAACTCATCCTAGAGGCAAAAACATGCCCAAGTCAAAAATATCATAAATCAAAACAAGAAGGAGCAATAGGAATACTAGAGACAGAGTTATTCAAGGTAGTTTGCTTGTAACAGTATAAGCCATCCTTTTCTTCACCCACTCCAATCATCCTCTTGCTGGTAAGGTCCTATATCAAACAAGAATCAGGCATAAAAACAAGGCAACAGTGAGAATCAACGCTTAGCTTGCTAGCAAAAATTAAGTTAACATGAAAATCAGGAACACAAAGGACATTGAGTAAAATCAAATTTGGAGAAAGCTGAATTGTGCCTTTGTGAGCAATAGAAATAGAGGTGTTATTTGGGAGTTTAACAAGGGAATATCAAGGGACAACAGAGGTAAATAGAGAAGGATCATTGATGATCCAAGGCACCAGTGTCAATTATCCAAGTGGTGGAAGGGTAAGACACATAGTGGGAAGAAGAAAAACATGATGTACCTGAGAGGCTATGAGAGAAGGCTTAGTTAGCAGATTGGGCAGCAGAACCTGTTGGCTTCACAGAGGTGGAATTGAGCATGGAGATAAGCTGCTGGTATTGCTCTATGGTGAAGGACATAGTAGGTGCTGCCATAGGTGGAGAAACATGAGGGTTAAACAGAAAATCAGAAGTAGCATGTGCAGAATTTGAAGCAATAAACACATTAGCTGCAGATGCTTTATTTTTGGACTTGAAACCAGGTGGGTATCCATGCAGCTTGTAGCAGCATTCAACAGTATGGCCCAATAAGCCACAATGACTACAGAGTGGTCTATCCTTGTTAAGACAAGGAGCTTATCTTGTGGGTCGACTAGGGTCTTGGCGAGACAGAAGAGCCATGGGTTCTACAGGGTTAGTAGGGAGGATTTCGCGCTGTCTTTCTTTTTGATGGACTAGGGAAAAAACTTGGTTTATGGGTAGAAGGGGTATCATAAGGAGAATTTGGGCTCAGACAGTAGCGAAGGATCATTGAGGCCAACAAGGAATTGCATGACATACTCAGAGTGCTAAGTAGCAATGACTTCTTTGAGAGCACCACATGTGCAAATAGGTAGGGGTTTATAGTTGCTAAGCTCATCCCATAGGCCTTTGAGAAGAGTGAAAAAGTAGAAACTGAAAGGGAACCTTGAGAGAGGCTAGAAATATGCCTTTGTAGTTGAAAAATGCGTGGACCATTTACTTGAGAAAAAGGATCACGTAAACATCCCAAACCTCCTGAGCATTGGCTATGTAAAGCACGTTATTAGCTATCTCTTTGCAGGCAGCATTGAGAATCCAAGAAAAAAATCATCTTGTTGTAGCGGCCCCACGAACCAAAAAGAGGATCATTATCAGAGGGACAAGAAATGGAGCTATCAAGTAAGACATGTTTGTTTTTGGCCTCTAAGGCAATGAGAATGGATTTATGCCAATTGTGATAGTTATCCCCTGAAATAGAGAGGGTTTGAGAAACAAGCATGGCGCCTGGACTTTCTAAATGATGAAGATAATATGGGTTTGAAGGATGATCAAGGTTCGTGATAGATTGAGGGTTAGGATCGTTGGGGTTAGCCATGAATGTTGTTTGGCAACCGAGAAAAAGAAAAAGGAAGGAAAGGAAAACTCTTTTCTTAAGAGTTCTCTGATACCATGAAAAAAATGGAGAGACAGCTGTATGGAAGAATCTTTCTTCACTGAATTGAATGAATACAATGAGGCCTCAGTGGCTGCTTTATACGCTTGAGGCCTTACCTCAGCATGATAGAGAGCAAAATAACAAAAGAAACCTAACAAAGTTTTGACATGTAAAGTAATGCAAATACACATAAAGAATATTCTTAAAAAATGTAGTGATATTTTTAACAACTTTGTTCCCCTCCCAACCCACATGAATCACTTCATATATGAAAGAAAATCTACTCAACAAATTAAACGGTTATCTTTGCCAAACAATTGCAAATGCTCCCATCTTGATCACAATATGCCATTAAATTAACAGTACTCACACACACATGATCATATATGTGTGATCAAACTTTAAAGCCTTAATTAAAGTGGTGGCCAAGTAGCTAAGTGTCATTTAATTATTACCAAAAATGCCCTCACCAACTATGAAATGAAGAAATTGGCATTTTTGGGTCTATATAAATGTCTCTCGATCGACCAAGAAGATCATCTTCATCGATCACTCATTGCCCAAATCCAACACAAAAATTAAGGATGGCTCAGGCTCACCCTAATGAGTTGGAAGCTCTAACCAAGGCTTTCTCATGTTCTTTTTATTAATTTTCTTCCTCCCTTAACAATATTTGTCTTCAAATTTCCTGTTATATGTATATATTCTCATTCCTAACATCCTAATGTACTTTGTTATCATAAGGGGGCCGGTTAATCCTATTGCGATTTGAACTTTCGAGCATGACGTTATACTTGTTGTCGGTACTTCATGCTCTAAAAATAGTGATTTGAAAGTTGTTATTTGCAAATTTTTTATGGGGTGAATAAGGTGGTAAAGGAAAAAGAAAGTGGAGGGCTTGGAGGAAGCTGTGTGTTCTAGTGGAGGAGGGAGGGATAGGAGTGTGGGATGTGTCTGAGGTTCAGCGGTCCTTGTTTATGAAGTTTGTATGGCAACTATTGACTCAAAATTCTCTTTTGGCTAGATGTTTTCGGGCAAAATATGTGAAGAATGGTCATATTGTGTTATGTTTAGAAAACAGGTCGGAGTTGATGTTTTGGAAGAAAATTCTTGAGGGCCTATCGAAATTACTTACAAACTCAAGGTGGAAGGTTTGGGAAGGTAGCCTTTCATTGTAGTATGATAAATTTTTGTGTGTTGGTCCTTTGTTTGAAGTAGTGCTTGAGGTGGAAGAACCGAACATCAGATTGCAAGAATTGGTAGTTAATGATAGGTGGGAGGTCGAAAGGCTTCAGATGTTGTCGAGTAGGTAGTCAGTGTGTGATGTAATGGAGACGGTAGGAAGCTTGAGAAATGCAAAGGATATTATAGTGTGATTACCTGAAAAGAGTGGGGCTTTTTCTACAAAGTCGACATGGGAGGTAGTTAGAGTTAAGATGCCGAATTTCGAATGGGCTAAATGGGTGTGGCATAATTTGTTACCAAAAAAGATTGCAATGTGCATGTGGAAGGCAGTTTTTAACTACTTAATCGTAGATGAGCAAGTTCGTAAACTCGGGATACCTCTTGTTTCTAGTTGTAAATGTTGCACGGTGAGAAAATGTGAAGACTTAGAGCACGTACCTGGCAAGGGTGAGTTTGTTGTGAATGTTTGGCGGAAGGCCTCGACATAGGTTGGAATTCCTTTTTCTCATTCAACAGAGTTGGAAGGAAAGGGTCCAAGTTTGGTTTAATAGAGCATTTTGTCTTTCGCAATTGGGGACTTTGATGGGTCTAATTCCATGCATAGTGATTCGGAGACTATGGCGTTGTCAGTGTGCAGCTAGGATGGAGGGGAGATCTGAAAGTATTATGGAGGTGTGGGGCTCAATTAAATAATATTGGGTGAGGACACTTGCTTGCAAAATTAATAAAGTCCATAAGCTATCAGAACTGGATGCACGGGTGTTAAGGGGTTTAGAGGTACCGATTGTGGAACAAAAGAAAACCAAAGTGCAAGTGGTGAGATGGAGGAAGCCTTGGCTAGGTCGTCTGAAGTTAAATCTGGATGGAAGTAGCTTTGGCAACCCAAGTCCTACTAGAGGAGGTGGTATTTTAAGGGATGATTGTGGACATTTAGTTTTGGGTTTTCAAAATTTTTTGGTACTTATTCAAACACTGAAGCCAAGCTAAGGGTGGTGTTAGAAGGAGTAAGGCAATGTCAGCAATTGGGCTATTCAGCAATAGATATAGAGTGTGATTCCTCTATTGTTGTGTCTTGGATTCTGACTCATAAATGTACAGTGTGGTATCTTTGGGACTATTAGGATTAGTTGAACACAATTTTGGGAGGATATGAATTCTTTATAAAACATTTTTACAGATAAGGAAATCAAGTGGCGAACTCATTGGCTAGATGTGGCATGATGGGCGAGAACCAGCTGTTCTCGTATAGGTTTCAACTTTCTCAGAAGACTAGATACTTGGTTAGATTGGATAAAATGGGTACGACATACTTTAGACGTAATTGTTAAATGTATAGGTTTTTTTGGAAGGGAGGGATATATATACTAGTCATAATTGTTAAATGTATAGGTTTTTAGGAAGGGAGAGATAGGATTATTCCCTTGTTTGGGAGGATTGGTTGGTTGTTCTGAAGGTTTTCCTCCATCATAAGTGAGGGTTTAATATAATTGTTTGGAGATGTTGTCCTCCTTTAAAAAAAAAAAATCCTAATGTACGTACAAGTTGTTGGAAGTGTTGTATATATATGTATGGTTTTTTTTTTCTTTTTTAAATGGAGGTCAAGCCTCTTTATTAATAAATGTCCTCATCAAAGGCTGAGGATAAACCGTGGTACACCTTACAGACCCAAGACAGACCCCACAAAATAGCCATTATGGACCTAACACCTTATAAACGAATAAAAGAACAACCCCCTTATCCAAATGAAAATGACCTCTAAGACTGGTAGGAAGCTCAGAACTATGCTTCCACACCTTACAGACCCCTGAATCACCCAGACAAGCAAAGCCATCTGCCAATGTATTATATTCCCTATAAATATGCTGATAGCGAAAACAGAGTCCATCCAACAGATTAAGAAGTTCCTCCCAATAATCCTCCAAGTACCAAAGGCCACATATTTTCTTTCTTAACCACTCTATCGCCAAAATAGAATCCATCTCAATCTCAACATTTTGAAGGCCCAGAAATTGTACCATTCAAAGACCTTGAAGCAAACCCATAAATCCTGCAACATTATTTGATCGAGTACCATTAAATATTGAAAACCCAACCAGCAAATCTCCACTATGATCACGGATTGCTCCTCCCACACCTGAAGGCCCTGGGTTCCCTAAAGAGCTACCATCCACGTTGAGTTTAAACCAGTCCAAAGGGGGTGAAGACCATTTGACTATCTGAACATGTTTTTGTTTTTGAACCTTAAAAGGTAGATTCAATAACTTTAAAACATCCTCATCCCGACGGCTTAATCCAGAAGATTGCTTTATTTTTTCACCTGAAAGCGCCAACCAGTATTTGATAGAACTCCAAACCGCTTGTACGGACTCTTGCTCCCCCTCCATCCTTGCCTTACACTGATGCCACCAAAGTCTCCAAGTGATTATGGCAGGAAGAATTCCAATCAATTGTCCACTCTAAGAATTATTCTTTGCTCGCCTGTACCAATATTCAGTCTTTTGTTTCCAGGTTCGTCCTTCCAACAAAGGCATCCCCAACTAATCTGAACAAACACGCCACATTTGTTCAGCAAAATTCCCCAATGCAAGGATAGGATTTTGATCCTTATAACCCCCAGAGGTACAACAATCACATTTAGATACCAGGTTGATACCCGCTCTCCTTATGCCATCATCAACTGGTATGCATCTGTGTAAGGCCTTCCACATAACTAATGACATTTTTCCCGGAAGCAAAGAATGCCACACCCAATTCATCCATGGAATTTTCGGAGACCGAAGCCGTATACACTCCCATGCACTACGGGTTGAGAAATTCCCTTGAGAATTTGGCAACCAAATAAGCATATATTTCCTTGGCCTAATTTTTTCCAACTCTTCCATGATCCTATCAGACTTTTCTACTCCCACTAAATGATCAAATACCTCAACATTCCATCCATGTTCTGTTATACATTCAGACAACAATAAATTTGGTAACTCACTAACAGGATGTTAGTCAATAATTGGACGATCATTAAGCCACTTGTCTCGCCAGAATGACAGCTTGCCTTCCTTCACCCTCCACTTTGAATTACGAGCCACAGTAGGTAAATTACTCAGGAGCATTCTCCAAAACTTGGATCCTTTCTTAGTATCAACCATAGTAATATGCTTTTGACCAACATATTTAGCAAAAAAACTTGGACTAGGTCGGGGATGAGATTCCAAGTCATTTTTATATGCAAAGATGTTTGAACTTCCTACAAATTCTGAAGACCCACCCCACCCTCTAACACCGGCCTACAGAGGTCATCCCAAGCACACCATTTTATCTTCGGCTTTCCATCACGCACACCCCAAAAAAAGGTACTCATATATCTTTGCAATTTATCAATAACGACCTTAGGAGTTTGTAGAATCGAAAGACAGTGAATAGGGATGCTGTGCAAGACATGCTTTGACAATAGTAGCCGAGCACCACTGAACAGTAGACGAGTCTTCCACCCCTCTAATTGATCCCTAACTTTATTGATCACCCCTTCAAAATGCAGATAAAGTAATCTTCCAAAAACTATCAGAACACCCAAATACTGAAACGGAAAACTACCCTCGCTAAAACCAGTTAGCCGAAGTAGCCTGCGACGTCGAGAGGAGGTAATGCTCTTCGAAAAACATATAGAAGATTTTAGCTTGTTAACCACCTGGCCCGCCCATTCTTCATATTGCTTCAACACCTTCAAAACATTCCTTAACGATGTCTTTCCACCATTAACAAAAAACACTATATCATCTGCATAAAGAAGATGAGAAATAATAGGAGCCCCTCGAGGGTGATAAAATGGACTAATCTTCCCCAACCCCACCTGCGGTTTATCATTCTAGATAAAACTTCCTCAACGAGAAAAATAAGTAAGGGGATAACGGATCACCATGTCGCAAGCCTTGACCTCCTTTAAAAAAAACCTTTCAGAATACCATTCATAACCACTGAGTATCAAGGAGTGGTAACACACTGACTAATGAGACCACAAAACTGCTCAGAGAAACCAAAGGATCTCAAAACATGTAGGAGAAACACCCAATCGATACTATCATATGCTTTGGCCATATCAATCTTCATCACTACATTTCCACCTGCGATTGTTTATTCAAGCCATTCATCATCTCTTGTGTCAAAGTGATGTTTTCAAAGATACTACGACCCTTAATAAAAGCCCCCTGCTCCGGCGACATAATATTGGCTAAAAGTGGAGATAAACGATTAACCAAAATTTTAGAGCATACCTTATAGAACACCGAGCACAAGCTTATAGGTCTAAACTTGTCAAAACTTCCCAGATTAGGAATCTTTAGAATTAATACCAGAAAAGAGGCCGAATAAAACCGCGAAAGCAATACTCCACTAAAAAATTCCACCACAGCATCCACTACGTCCTCTTTCGCAATGGGCTAACAAGATTGATAAAATCCAGAACCAAATCCATCAGGTCCCGGACTGCTGTCTACTGGAATGGAACAGAGCATCATAAACTTCCTGAATCGATGGGGCCCTACATAAGTCCATATTCTCTCCTTCATAAATCACCTCAGACACCAACTCAGATAGATTAGGCACACTTGGGCTAGGTCGGGCTTCCAAAATATTATTGAAATAACTAATAGCACCATTATGGATAAGCTCAGGAAAAGATAAAATAGTCCCATCTGGGAGTTGCATCTCTTTACTTGGTTTTGATTACACCATTCACCGAACAGAAAAAACTCGCATTTGCTTCACCTTGGAAAGCCATGTCTGCTTTGCCTGTTGAGATAGCCGAAGCTCCTCTCTATCCATCCAAACTTTCAGTTCAAGTTGGGAGGCTGAAAGATCCAACTCATCCTTTTGAGAAAAATTGTCTTGCAAACTCTGCTCTAACCCATTAATGCGAGCTTCCAGACGTGCAATGTGGTCTATTGTCCATCCAAAAACTTCCTTATTCCACACTCTCAATGCTGATTTCAATCTCTTAAGTTTCACAGCAACACAAACCAAAACAGGACCCTTAACTTCACCCTTCCAAGACTGAGAAACACACTCAAAAAACAATTCATGATTAACCCACATTTGCTGGAATTTAAAGGATGGAAACCCATAAGGAGTATTTTTCCTTTCCAAAGTAAAATGCATAGGAGAATGATCAGAAATTTTCCTCGGCAAATATCTCAAATTAGCTTCAGGAAACTCATTACCACCTAAAACATTATAGAATACCCGATCTAGCCAAGCCCAACTACGAGTAAGATTCTGATGGCCGTTACACCACAACATAGAATTACCACTAAACTGCATCTCCATTAAACCGCATGTATCAATAGAGCAATTAAAATCCTCCACCGCCAAAGCAAGTCTTGGCCTACCTCTTCGTCTTTCATTATCGTTTCTAATTATATTAAAATCACCAGCTACAATCTATGGCATATTATGAGTAATCGTGGCTTCCAGACTTTGCCATAACCTTTTTCTATCTTGGTAGAAACATTTTGCATAAACCAAAATCAAGAGAAAAGATGTTGAATTATCCATCAATCGCACCGTAATGAATTGATCACCCATTTCCTGCAGTACAAGATTAGTTTCTTGTTTCCACAACAACCACAACTTGCCTCCCATGGCCTCATTAGACGTACAATCATCAAAATTTAACTTGTCTCACCAAACCTGTAATTGAGATTGAGAGATCATAGGTTCAGCAATCATCAAAAATTTTGGCCGTATCTTTCCAATTAAGCTCTTCAATCTCCTTTTCGACGTGCCCATCCCTCAGACATTCCAATATAAATATGAACACATTACAAATCAAGTCTAGAAGGTTTGCTTTTAACCCTAGAAGAACCTCAAATTTTAACGACACTTTTTCTAGTTTTTCCTGGACCCTCGTGCATATCAGATTCTGAGAGACTACCCTTTCCTTTTGCCAAATGATCTAAGGGTCGCTCCATTTCCGATTTAGAGTGAGCTTGGAGTTCTCCCTCTTCTCCCTCCAAGATAATAGTCGACATTGGATCAACAATATTCATGCACAGAGAATCCCTCTCTTCTCCTCCATCTACAGTCAGCCCATATTCTAGGCCATCCTATATCACATAACCCTTAGGCGCCGATACATCTAACCTCAAATCTTGGTTAAGACCAAAGTTGGCATCCTCCATGCCATCAGGCATCAGTCGCAGATTGTCTTGAATTACAGAATTATTAATCACTTCCAATAGGCCTACGGGCTCCAGCGGCTGCATGGGCTCAACGTCAGAAATATCAGTGTGCCTGGGACTAATTGCACCATCTATGGTTTTTCCTTCCTCAATCAACGTACTCGAGTTAACCATCTGAGATTTTTCCTACACAATGTTTTCCACCGATTCTAAAACCGGATTACACCCAGATCCACTTCCTTCCCCCGATTGGAAAATCACAACACTTTGATCCATTATAGGTAAATCTTCCTCAATGGCTTTTTTTTCCTGATCTTTCGGCACCCACTTCTGATCATTTTTCCCTCCATCTCCTTTAGGTTTTGCATCTCCTATCTTTTTTTTTTCATTCCTTTTGCATGTTTTATCATTATGACCTTGCATATGGCACGTAATATAATAAGCTGGTAACATCTCATAGACCACCTCCTGAAGAAAACTTTGTGAATGACAAGCCGCCAATCCAGAACGCCTTCAGAGGCTCTTTTGTCATATCCATCTCAATACATACCCTCACTCCATCCGTACAGGTTGCACACTTTGCAGGATTATCCTTCTTGAGATATCGCCCAATTGGTGCCATAATACATTGCAAAAATGAATCATGATAAAAATTCAGCAGAAGGCCTGGCAGATTAATCCAAACTGGGACTTTGATCGGTTCATGGTCTTCTTGAAATTCAGGGGGTCCAGTGAAATACCCTGTAAGGCACTCCATCAATATCACATGTCTCGCTAGCAAATGCTTTCACAAAATCATCTTCCAACATTAACCGAATGAACACATGTCTAGGCCGTAACATCGAAGATACCACTGGTTGAACCAGTAAGCCCCATCTAGAACGAATAAAAGCAAGTATTGAATCTAAAGATGGGCGCTGCCATAAGAATTTCAGAACTAAATAAAACCTAAACGGCATGGCAGACTTATCAATTTCATCTTTAGAAAACAAGACACAGACTTCCCCATCCACCAATTTAGGAGCACGAAAGGGCACCAACACCTCGAGTATCGGCTAAGGAGAATCTTGAACCAGATCAACAAAGGATCGAGGCCTAGGAGTCAGCGCCAAGATGGCCAAGGGGCCATCGACGACCAGCATCAAGAAGAATGCAACACAAACCCTAGCAGAGAAAAAGGGTAAAAGGGTAATACTTTAAACGTATTTCTATATGTATGGTTGAATTTATAAATAGGACATGGAATCCACGAGCAGGCATTAGTATCAATACTTGGAAAATGGCATCCCGAGGAAAGGAAATCCTTTTGGAAGGGAACTCCCCACTTCTTCATAGAGGTTACAGAACATAACTTCGAGCGCCGGGATGATCACCGTGTTAGGCTTCTCTTAAAAAAAAAATGTTAGGCTTCTCAAGCATGAGTTAATGCTTTTTCAAGGTGTAAGAGGGCATAGTTTCAGAGGTGCCGTACTCCTTAAAAAAAAAGGTGTAAGAATGCATAGTGGAATACCTCAAGCACAACTTTTCAAGTTGGTCCACAAGTTTATCCAGCCTAGCCAACATTCCAACAAGCCTCAAGCATCTTCCCTTGATAATGAAGTGTACTACGTAGTATGAACTAGAGTAACACTCACAAAATCCACAACCCAAATACTCAATCAAGAGAGAAAAAAAATAGAGAGATTATGTGCTAATCTAGAATTGTTGTGGAAACCAACTGAGGAGGCCCTCCATGTGCATTACTCACGGTTGGCCTTAAAGGCTAACCTTCAATTCTCTTATTAAAGTGGTCGTTGCCACTTTTCATCTGAAGCATGCAACGCATGGCCATTAAGCCATGTGTTACATGCCGTTATAACTTATGGCATAGGAAGGGGTCTACCCATGCGAGTGCCCCTCCATCTTACATCTCTCACTTGCACACAGTGGACGTGGCCCAGGCCTATATATCTCAATTATTCTCAATCTTATTCATATAAACAAATGGGTTTTGCGACCACCAAGCACACTTGCAAAAGAAATGTGGGAGCACTATACTAAATCTCTCCCAAAGAAGACCAGCATAGCAAAATCCATAGAGTGTATTGTCATATCCTAGACTCATTCGATCACATCAAATTAAGCATTTTCGAACCATCTTGAGTTTCAAAAAACTCAGAACAATAATTGCCTATCTCCAAATCAATTCAATATGTTCACAACTTTAATCGCTACCAATGTGTAGCGCTATAGTTTGACATCAACAAACACCATTGACGATCCTATGTCGAATAGGCTTCCCTTCGCCCTCATGTCATTCAACTTTGGTTGAATTGATTTTCCAGCCATGTCTCTTTAGACCGTATCAATCATGGTCATAGATAGCATGTCAAAGTAGCAGATATCACAACTTCCATCTTATAACATAGTTAAAGGTAAATTAAGAACACTTAATAAAATATAAGACTCATATAGTGAGAAAGAAGGGAACCATTTACTCATTTTCTCATTTGGTCAAATAAGCACATGTAGTATGAAATACATACTACAATGAATTTCTCTTTCTCAAAGAGTATATGCCTATATCAACACTGTACAAATCTTAGTTTATAGCCACTCCTTAA
Source organism: Cyclocarya paliurus (assembly GCA_029856935.1). NCBI lineage: Eukaryota > Viridiplantae > Streptophyta > Magnoliopsida > Fagales > Juglandaceae > Cyclocarya > Cyclocarya paliurus. The sequence continues at coordinate 26,081,256 of CM056958.1, read as the reverse complement.
GCGTCTAACCCCAATCCCTCCATTTGCTTGCCTCCAAAAGGCCAAAGAGAATCTTACATTTGGCTAACTACACTACATGGAATGTGGGGGTACCCATGCATGTAGCCAAATCGACTTAGCTCCAATAAATAAATACATATATATAATAGTACACCACCTCAATTATATTTTATTACTATTCATCGCCTATAACGGAATAATACTATTTACAATAAAAAGATTTATGAGATTACATAAATTCTAAAATTAAAACTTTTAAAAATGATCACCATCCCAAAACAAAAACAAAAACAAAAACAGCATAAGACCATTATATTGTAGTAACTACATGTATAAACAAGTCTTATCTTAACTAAATAACAAAATCTAATGTATGCGTTGAGGTAAGTAAGCCTATCCCAAGTATGCAGCCGAAGCAACCATTAAGTTGTGTAACGGATGCAAAGGAGATGTCTCACATCCAGCAGCTCCCAAATTTAATTCCCAAACTATTCTCTTCTCGGAAAACATGATTGATCTCTAAATGCATATATATAGTCACCTGCAGCTAGCGGATAGCATAAAAAAAGCAAGCCAACTTTTAGAGCAGATCATAATTAACTAAACAAAAACATTTGTTCTACACTAGTCCAAGTGCTGACAATAAAAATTGTGTATCGGGTAGAGATTGTGTCTAATTCTCAAATTCTTGTTAATTGGATCATTAAGGGTAATTGTAATATCTGGTACTTAGAGGATTTTTGGGACGTGTTACATGATTACACTGCTTGCATGGAATATAGAGTGTGCCATATTTTTCGTGAAGGAAACACTACAAGAAAAAGGGTATTTGACATCATTTTTTGCGACGAAAACACTCATTTTAACTGTAAATAGTTATTTTGCTGGAAATAATTAGTCGCAAATAAGCAATTTTCTTGTAGTGAAATGCTGTGGCTGATTTTCTTGTTAAGGAAGTTGGGGGTTTAAATATGGATTGGAATTGTGATAGAGACATGATTCCCAACAAATTAAGAGGCCTTCTTCGTATGGACAAACTTGGTCTTCCTTATATGCGGATATCGTAATATTTTTTTTCCTTGTGCATTTCAGCTTCTTGTTTCTTTTTTATTATTTGCATGTGTTAATTTTTTCCTGCAGGTGCTTTATCTCATATCGTTTCTACTCAGGGTTATTTCTTGTATTTTGTTTGTTTTGATTTCTATTTTCTATGTGAACTTCTTGGTATTTTGTATTGTGGTTGGATGTTCTTAGGTTTTTTTTATACTTGGGTTCAGGCCTTTATGCTTACTTTTAACCCTCATGTATCTATTTGTAACAACAGTTTTCTTCCGCCATAAGTGAGAGCTATCAATAAATTTAGGTTGCCGTGTTCTCAAAAAAAAATTATAAACAAACAAAAAGTACCTTTTTTTTTAAATGATAACTCGATTTGGCTACATGCATGGGTACCCCCACATTCCATGTATGGGCACCCATGCATGTACCTTTAATTATATATATATATATATAGAGCATTTAAAAATCAAGATTTACCACTTCATTCACCTAATAATTAAATTAATGAACTTTTGCATTAAAATTCCATTTGTTAAATCACATTCTGTTTAATAATTAATCAATCACTAAGTACTAACATTAATTACATGATAAACATATTAATGATCATATGGGCAATATGTTAATTACTGAGTACAAATTGTCAGGTTTTATAATTTGTTTATGATGTAAATTGCCAATTTTAATAGTTTATGGTGCAATTTATGAAAGAAAAATAGTAGTACCTTGCAGATACAAGAAAAATGTTTTAGTGAATTTTTTTAGAACTTTTGACAACACAAATATTAACATTTATGGATTCTATGATAACATTACATAATATTTCTATATTCCTCAACAATTAAAATAAATAAATAATAAACATAGTCCAATATCAATATGATCACTAGATTGCAAAACAAGCAGCCAAATGAGTGTTACGATTTTTCGAAGATCAAGAAAGGCTGTCATACGCATTTCGTTTTCATACTTCTCTATTTTTGTTTTGTTCTTCTTTTGTCCATTTTGCTTTTCCCTCTCTTTAGAAAATGAAAAGAGATAATCTTTTATGTGGCAAAGGTCATTTGATCATTGATTGATTGGTGGTGAGCTTTGAGGTCTGTTTATGGATTGAAGCATGCTTATCCTGATGAGATGGCCTACCACCAAAGCAAAGAAAACCTCGTGGATATTTCTTTTGAAAATGAGAGAATATGGCAATCCATGTAAATTAAACATTTTACCACCATTCACCATGTAATGCATTGGCCCCCATTGTTATTTCTATTGATCATATTGGCAATATGATAATGAGTGTACAAATCTCTTCAAGTTCCATATTTTTTTTTTCTTTTATGCTCTTCAAGTTCCACATATTTTTTTTGCAAACTTAACAGTAAAAGAGACTTTCACATAGAACTAGAATGTCTTTCTTTTTAACTGTTGAATGATAATCTCTCAGTCCGCTTATTGGACGATATTAAACCGCTTAGTGCGGTCCCCTTCTTGATAGATTAAGTACAATAATCTTATAAAATAAAAATACTAAGCAGCAATAAATATACACTTCAGTAGTTGAATTGGTACGAATTTTATAATCACAATTATGACTTATGAGAACATACAAGTGGGTAATGTAAAAAATAGAATTACAAACTTTTAGCTCATCCACTAATCACCAAGATACAAAAGTTTTCTGTAAGAAAATAGACAAGAAAATTTTGGGAAAATGCCTTCTACACCCATAAATTCGTAGAGCACAGAAAATCAAATTGTACATCAATTTTTTTTTCAAAGTTAAGTGAGAAATGAGAATAGAACGAAAAATGCATTTGGTTTTAGAAAAGAAAAAAAAACAATAAATAAGAAATAAACACCTTGATTTAAACACACTGCTTCCTGAAACACAGACATTGGCATTTTTGTGCTTGGATTTAGGACACAAATCCCAAAAAACAAGGATTTAGTACATGAGATTGTTCAACTGCTATGTGAAGAATGATCTGGATTGTACATTTCTGTAGAAATCTGGGAAACTTTATCAATCATCACTGATTTTTAATGCTCAGATTAATAAGCATGATTGTAGAGATTAGATAGATGGCTTCCATTTATGCAGCATTCCCTAAAGTTTTCTAGTTACTCCATTATTTCATCATTTGGGATCGTGATTTTGGGAGTAACTAAGTAGAAATGCTCATTAGCAAAGCCCAAATGATTGACAAAAGGTTTCAATGATTCTAAAAAAAATCATGAACCCTAATATATCATGATTGTTTCACTTTAACTGTTTTAGCTAAATTTGAAAAGAAAACAAAAATTGCTTTGTATCAACCTCTTTGTACATACCTGTTGTCAACAACAAATTTAGAAAGAACAATCTTATATCTTTCAGAATTCACAAGACTTGCTTAATCAGTGAAGATCATTTGATCCAGGTGCAACTTATAAAAATGATAAAACAAAAAGCTACATTCTATCATGAACTTACCCAACTCAAACCATTCTACTCTACAGCCCTCTGCCCACCAAAAAGACCATAGTTAACACGACTCCAACTAACAACAAAGCAAGGCATGAGCCTCTTAAATGTCATCTCATCTAAACACCCGAAGTGAGTGATTTGAGCATGTGAAGCCCCCATCAACCATGAGATTAGCTCCGCTTACATACCTTGCTTCATCACTTGCTAAGAATAGCACAACATTAGCCACATCATTAGTGGTCAATTCTACTCCCTGCAGGTTAGCATTCCTCCCAATAAAATCACGAAAACCTGTCATGGCATCCTCAGTTCTCTCCTCCTCCGGCAAGTGAGCTAAAGCCAAGCCTGTTAGAACAGCATAAGGAGAAACACAGTTAACACGTATCCCATGTAGTCCAAGCTCAGCTGCAACATTCTTGGTGAGCCCTAAAACGGCATGCTTGGACCCTGTGTAGGCATGTGGACCGAGCCCCCCTATGGCACTTGCAACACTGCACAAAGAAATTATAGAGCCCTTCTTCAATGGGATCATAATCCGAGCTGCATGTTTCATTCCAAGGAAGACTCCCTTCACATTTACATCAAATAACTTCTCAAACTCCAATATGTCTGCATTGCGGATATCAGGACATGGTGAACCTGACAAACCAGCATTATTGACCATGATGTCAAGTGTACCAAATTTACCGACAGTGAAGTCAACTGCACGGCAAACATCATTTTCTTTGGTGACGTCACAATGGAAATAACAAGAGTTTGGTTCACCACCAAGGGTATCACAGACATGCTGGCCAAGGTTATCCTGTAAGTCAACTATACAGATTTTTGCACCATTTTTGTGGAATAGGCGCGCAATGCTCTCTCCAATACCAATGGCTCCTCCTGTGATCAATGCCACTTTCCCCAATAATCTGAGGGGGAAAACACAATGAAGGTATTATATCCTACAAGAAATCTAATGCAATATGTCAGAATCTATTAAGAGAATAACTATTAAGACCACTGATGGAGCTTCCGATCTGTGTTAAGACTCAAAATACTCTCACCCCTCGTAACGTGAAAAATAAAAATATTATTATTGAAATGAAGCAATTTGGTTTTGAGAATTTACTTCATTCACTTGATTTCGGCAAACAAGTGTTGCTTTCATAGGGAACTTGGTTTTCTGAGATAGGTTGATCGTCCATATTTAGGATTTCATTTAGTTGGAGAAATCAAATACTAAAAGTTAAGTTTGTGACAAGGCCTTGGTAGTTGGTATTATAACTAATGACTACTTGTTGAAGATCTTTCAGAATTAGACGCAAAGGGAATTGCTGAATACAATTGAACAAATATGCTGTCAAAGAATTTGGAAGCAATTCCTTTTCTCGCTGCCAATTAACAAGTAGAGGTAATATAAAACAACAGTTCACGCCAAAACATCAACCACTGTAAAACATGTGTAAATTTAAAGAATATACATACGACCATACAAAGTCATAAAGAATCTAGATTTATTCAACTCACAAAACATTCAGCTACAAAATTAAGTTTTGACTATCAATTTTGCCCAACCTCAAGCATTAGGAAGCAGAAAAAGGAGAGAGATCAAGAGAGAGAGAGGGGGCGACAGTTGTTCATCAGTTGACATGATCGCTCTTCAATTTACAAACTAAAAAAAAAAATCGTAGAGCCCAATATGAAATCAAAATGGAGATTTAATTCTCATATTACAAAAAAAAAAGGAAGAACTTTGAAAAATAGTATTCCGCCATTAAATCAAGATCTAAAACTACAGGCAGATATTAAACCACAATCGGATTGACGGTAAAGCCAAAAGCATCAGTCAGAAATTGAACAAAACAAGATATAACAAGGAGCTGAAAATCAATTGTACCCAAAAAAAGGCAGAACGTTTTAGACAAAATGGTAAATCGCATGGAATGAAGTAGAAGAGAAAGGTAGAAAGATGTCTTATTGGTTACCTTTGGCCTGGAAGTGAAGACTCACCACCAAATTTGGCAGCAGACATGATCGATTGGGAGCCTTTTTTTTTTTCCTTCACTTTTTTCAATATCTGATTCAGGGGAAAGAGTATATACTCATGCTTCTGTAGAGTGTAAATACTAAATATTAGGAGAAGAATAACTTGGACGTTGAATTAGGGCTGTGCATCTGGATCCAGATCTGGATATTCGGGAATATCCGGATCCAAATTTTAAAAAGCGGATGGGTATCCGCCCGAGTTAATCAGGTCAAAAAATGGACGGATAAATGGATTTAGGCCGGGTTATAATCCAGGTTTTATACCTGGTTTTTTATTTTTTTAAAAATATTTTTAACTCTTTTAAAAAAACTTTTTTTTATAGACTTTATGTTTATTTTTTATTTTTTAAACAAGTGAGAAATTCATGATTGTGGGTTTTTTCTCAACCTTTCATGTACAGATGTTTTAAAATTTTTTACATAGCCTTTTTTAAATATCTTTCTGTATAGTTCTTTTGTGTTACTTTTTTTCTTAGATTTTCTTTTTTAAATAAACTTTATCGCCAATTCAGATTTTTACAAGAAAAAAATATAACTAATGTTGAGAAAATAAATGCAAGAACAAAATACAAGCCAATGGCATGTATTTAATATTTTCTCCACCAAAGCTATTGATGCCTCCCCTGGTTATGACTAATCCCTTTGAAAAGAACATTTGTGAAAGATTTTACTTTGAAGCCAATGTGGACCAGTGAGAAGAAATTAAATATCTTTCAATCCTCAAAATGAATAGAAAAACTAAGGAAGAAATGCAAGAAGTTTACTGCATTAAAGATGAACCATCCAAAGCTCATGCCACTTTCAGTCCTGCAAGAGAAATAAAAGAGAGACTTCAAGCATACTCAGTAAACCAACAGTGTCATATTTTCACTCTAATTATTATGGAAATTTTGGAATAGGAAATATTATGCGTTTCTAATTTAAGCTAGGGCAGATACAAGTATTATATTGATAGTGAAAAACTTTTAAAATAAATCTTCATAATTAGTTCAGCCAGTACACAATATTACACAAAATATGGAATAACAAAATAAATACTGTGATTTACAGTTTCAATCCATAACTAGTGTCAATCACCTTCAGTGGCTTAGATCAAAATACAATGAGTTCACAAAAAAATCCAGCAATGTAATTGCTGGACTTAAACATAAAATCAAAGCAACAGGCCCTACACAATTTGATACAAATCTTCCCCATCTCCCAACCCCTCAAACATGCAAAGCAGAGTAACTAATTATCAAACATTAACTTATAAAAAACTAATTATCAAACATTAAAAAACTAATCCATTATTTTTTGTAAGATAATGAGATTGGAAAGTGGTTGACCCAAGCAACTTATTATGAACGCAGTGGAGAAACGGAGAATTTTAGATTCTTGACATACAACAATATTCAGAGCGATGGATAGCAAGAAAAAAAAAATTGTACTCAGCATCAATGGTCTGGGTTGGAAACCATTTCACACGCAACAGTACTCAGCATCAATGGAGTGGATCGATGCCTAGCTATTGATCCTCATGATCAATCGTTGATGGTTGAAAAAAAAAAGACAAAAACTAAATTATTGTTGATTGAAGGTACATACGTATTCCATCAATTAAATGGGATGAGAATATATATTGTATAGACTAATGCTATATATTTACCTTCTTTCTAATTATCATATCTCGTGATTTATTAAAATGCATATATCTGTTAAGTGAACATTGGATAAATTGTCAACAAATGATAAAAGATATATTATTGTTTTAAAAAAAATTATAAAGCATCAAAACCAAAACAAAACAAACCAAAAAGGAAGGGAAAAAAAGTTTCATGAACACAGTCACAGCATCCAGGGAAAAAAAAGAAAGAAACTTGATCTACAAGTTTAAAAAGCAGTGAAAGTACATATGTGATGCAATGCAAGATCGGGTGTTCTGCCGATCTGTGGCTCTAAAACTCCGCTCGAAATCAAAACACAGTAGATCCAAGTCCAAACTATACACGAGAAGTGAGGATCCATACAACACTTCTCAAACAATCAATAAGACCAACACCCGGAAAATCATTTATCATCGTCCCCAGAAATCAAGCAAAACCGATTTTCTAAATGGATAACAAATCTTCAAAAAATCCCAGAAAATACGAAATCGAACAAAACCCCACAAAACATAATATGCAAAATCTTACTAATCAGCAAGCAAAGGCAAGATTCAACCACCAAAAGATAAAAAGACTCAAAAGAGCGAAACATGCACCAATCAGAACCAAACCACAGAACCCGATTCAAAATTACAGAGAGAGAGAGAGAACCATACCGGCGATTTTCTCTGTGACGAACAACGGCGACATCGGCTCAGAATTTGAGTTAGGATTTGAGTAAGAGAGAGATGGTGATAGAGATCCAACGGCGGTAAGGGAGACCCTAGAAGAGCAAAGCAGTGCAGACGTAGAAGAAGGGAAGTTAATTCTTGGGCCAGAAGAGCCTGTGAATGTTTTTGTTTGCCTGTTTAAAAACGTTTAAACAGTTAAATATGTAATTTGGTCACTGTCGTGGTTAGCTGCACGTTTTTGTTAGTTGTCAACACATATGCAATTGGCAGGGAAGAAAGTGAGTAAAGCTCCTAAAATTCAGAGGTTGGTCACCCCATGGACTTTGCAGAGGAAGCGAGCAAGGATCGCAGAGAAGAAGAGAATTTCCAAGGCCAAGTCGGAGGCTGTTGAGTACCAGAAGCTCATTGCCTCGAGATTTCAGGACCAAAGAGAACATGGCAATGAAAGTTTAGAGCACTAAATCAAACTTTTACCCAAATTTTAAATTCACTTTTACAACTTTAAGCTAATCATTTTTCAATAATATCTAATAACAAGCTTTACAAATCCTTCATAATTTTATTAAACTATTGATTTTAAATTTTTTATTTATTTTAATTCTAATTATAATTTAAATATTTATTCATTATTAAAAAACTACACATTCAAAACTACAGTAAATTTTTTTATTAAAAATTAATACATTCAAAACTGCATACTATACGTTAAAAACTGCAGTCAAAATATTTATTTTATTAAAAACTACATTCAAAGTCGAAAGTTTGGATATTGGCGTATTGGTAGGAAGGTTGGGGTCCAAGGTTGACATGTATTATGTCACTGTGGCCAAGTGAGGCGAGAAGCAGACAACGATTTTTTATTTCACTTTTTCTTTCATGCACAAGAGAGAAGCATCAGCGGGAAGATAATTTTTTAATCTAAAAATGATATATGGCCAGTTCCTTGGACTCAACAAATTTGGCCAGTGATATAATCTGTGGATAAAATTACTGTTCATTTGTTGAGTCTATTATTGCACTTTATTTTGCATCTTAATTATTCTTTTACCAAAATTTAATTTTATTGAGCTCACTACTAATGCTCTTAGCCAAGAAACGATCCAGGCTCTCCACTGCATCTAATCCATTTATTGTGGCATAGGTTCGTGCATATCTTTGGGCAAGTGATTAAGGATATGCTTCAATAGTGAGATTATAATTTCTTATTTTATATGAAAATTTAAAATATTATCTTATAATATTATTATTATTTTAGAATTTTAAAAAAATTAAATTGTTTATTATATTTTATGTAAAAATTTTAAAAAATTATAATAATAAAATAAGATGATATGAAAATTTTATGTCTCATCTCACTTGACAAACATATCCTATATTTTGATCAAAGATGAACATTGAATATCAATGAGATTTTCTAGTATTGAATTTGGTAAACATATATTTTTTAAGATTGCAACGAGGACATGTTGATGCTTCTTATAATGGAGGTTCTCCAAATGCTGCTTGGTAATGATTATAACCACTATATTGTAGATTTTTTTTTTAAGGCCTTATTTGGTTATGTAGTTCAGATAAATGCTGTGTCCCGATAAAACATGCCGATAATGGTAGAAAAGAATATGGGAAAAAGACATCTCATAACCCACAATAATAGGGATCCCCGCTGAGAAAGGACAATGCTACTGGAACGAAGAGTTCCATTAACAGATACTTCCATCCGATCACGACAATTACAGGTTTTTTTAAATATTTTTAAAAAAATATATAGATTCAATGATGTTCACTTACTTAACTATTATAATAGAAAAGAAAGTCGATGCAAATCATCGATCCAATTCATCGATTCAAAAAGCATTTCTCCATGAGAAAATCATCTGCTCACTGCTTCATTACATTAACCTTTTCACATCTGGCAGCTCTCAAAGAAAACATTTACCAGTGTTTCTGCGTAGGTGGAGTGAACGCAGCCAATATTTCAAACACTGTCTTTCAGTATTTATAGATGGGTAGAAAATAATCCTTTGTTTGTGTGTCTTTTATTATTTTATCTATCAGTTGGCACATGCTCTGGTCATCTGATCATTTATTGATCGGTGGTGAGCTTTGCATATCATAACATTTCACTGAAGGAAAGACCCATCAATAATGTTTATGCAATGTTGATAATTTCAAACAAAATCATTGCTTGGAGATGAGTAGTGTCCATTATAAGACGTTTATCCTACTTTTTCAAAATGCTTGTCTTGATCATATGGCCTACCACCAAAAGAAAGGGAAACTTGGTGGACATTGCCTTTGAAAATGAGAGAGATGGCAGTCCATAAAAACATTTTACCATGCACCATTCACCATTTTAATGCATGCATGGCCCCCTTATTAAATATCTCATGAAGGAAATCATCCCTTGTGGTTCTAAGGGAACGAAGAGTCAAAAGTGTCTGACATAGATGAACCTCCTCCGCAAATTTTTATCTCAACCCAATCTTTCACAACATTATAAACATTAATATCAACGACCCCAACGGGCCACTCCTTTCTTCCCTACCACTATTTGGTAACAATATTGCAAGTGACTTCATAGTAAACTACAATTTACTTTAACAAGATTAATTATCCAGAAAATGAATTTCAAAAAACTGATTACAAATTGAAATGATGCGCAATGTGGTATATCAATTTGTAAATTTTTATTTCTAAAGATAAATTTATAGTGCCATATCAAATTACGGGAGTCTTAGGGCTTGGTTTGGATAGTGAGAAGTGTTGAGAAGTGTTGAGAAAAAGTAATAATAAAATATTGAATAGTAGTAAAAAGTAGGTAAAAAGTAATGAATAGTAAAAAAAGTAGGTGAAAAGTAATAATAAAGTAATAAATAGTAGTGAGAGTGTTTGAGAGTAGCTGAGAAGACTTCAGTGTCCAAACACAGCGTTTCAATAATTTACATAATGAAATAACTTACTTTATCATAGCAAAGACAAAGGAAAAAGGAAAAACTTGAGAAAACAGTTTGTTGGCTAAAATTGACCATCATGATCTGAGTTTTCAAGGAGTTAATGATCTCGCGATATGCCATTTTATCAAATAACGCTCCAAAGAAGGGAAAGATCAGCAATGCCACTCCAACCTCTGCCATGGCCGAAGACGACCTTTGAATAAATAAATAAATAGATAAAACTGAAACATTTTCAAACACTCTTTCAGTATTTATGGAGGCCAGGGGATCAGAAAATAATATTTTAATTCTGTCTTTTATTATTTTACTTCCACTCCCAGTACCTCAACCATGTTTTCTTCTTTAGAATGAAAGAAATCAAAGGAAAAAGAAGGAATGAAGGTTAATAATGTAAGAAGCAGAGCAAAACGAGTATTTTGCTTCTCATGTGCCCAAAGATTAGGCCATGTTTGGTTATGAAATATGGATGAAGTTTGTTCTTCTTTTTCCTTTTTGTTTTCCCTCCTCAGAAAATAAAAAGAGATAATCTTTTATCTGTCAGTTGGCACATGCTCTTGATAATTGATTCATTTGTGGCGAACTTTGGATTCTAATTGTGGATTGAATGTCTACATAGATCATACATATCATCCCATTGTGGGAAATGAAGGAAAGACCCATCATTCATCATATATTTCAAAAAAAATGATCACTGCTTCAAGATGACAGTTGTTCATATTGTTAAACGTCTTAAATTCTACCATCTTGATCAATCGCTGCAGAGCAGCCAGCCAGAAGTTTCAATTATCATATTCATAGTTGTTTTTTCAAAATACTTTTCCTGATGGCCTACCATTGTGAAGAGAAATTATTTGTACAAATTTTAAAACATAAGTTCTATATAAGTCTTCGTATAAAAGTAGATTACATTTTAAAATAAGAAAAAAACTATTCTTTAATAGTGAGATCTATTTTTTTTATAAAAAATTTATACGAAACTTGTATATTTAAAGATTGTATATAACATTAGAAAGGGAACTTCGTGGTCCTGTGGACATAGCCTTAGAACAATAAATCTTCTCAACCTCTCAACACTCCACACTTCATCTTTTTTTAAAATTTTTTTTAATTTTTTTTATTAAATAATTTTTATATGAATAGTAAATAAAAAATTTGAAATATTTTTAAAAAAATAAATTCAAAAAAAATTTTTAAAAAAATATTAAAAAATATTAAAAAAATAGAGTGTGGAGTGTGGATGAATAGTAGGAGGTTGTGTAGCAAAACCCGCCTTAGAAAATGAGAGAGATGGCAATCCAGAAAAAAAAAAAAAAAAAGAAACATTTTACCACTATATATTCACCATTTAATTGCCTTTGAAATTGTCAGATTTTAGTTGGTTATGATCATGTAAATTGCCATTTTTAGTAATTTATAGTGCAATTTAAATTAAAGTAGCAGCACCTCGCATATGCAAATTGTTTATTTAGCTGAAGTTTTTAGAGCTTTGAGCAGTAGCTGATGGACGCATAAATAAATAAAATAAAATAAAAGTGTTAATTAGATAACTACGTACTAATTAACAACGAGATTTCAGAGAAGTAAAATAGGACACTAGAGAAAGAAAAAGTTCTACTTTTCCGCATCAAAGTTAAGGAACTGATCATTGTATGATCTGTCATCGATGCTGCTGGGTTTTGCCAGATGAATATCATGAACAAAATGGAATTATCCTACCCATTTGCTTTCCAAGCAGCGGGCACCAAATTAGTGGTTTGTTTTATTTGACATGCATTCTTTTTTAGGGCAATATCTCATCTTTATGTAAATAGTAATGAAGTTTTTTGAGTTAATTTGTTTTATTGATTTCGGTAAATGAAATAAAGAAATTGAATAAAAGTATTATAAAATTAAAAAATTATTTGAATATAATTTTTTAATATTATTTTTATCTTAAAATTTGAAAAAATAGTATTATTTTTGTGTTTTATTTGAGAGTTTGTAAAAATTGTAATAATTAGATAAATAGTTAAAGATTTAAAATTAAAAGTATTTTATGTTTAAGTAATATTTATGAATAAAATATCTAAATATATCTAAGAATACCTGATAACAATTATATTACCAAACAAACCTTAATGTCAAAGCGTTTATATTCAACTTAAGTGATAATTAAATATCAATGTACGTTGGTTTTTGTGCCTACGTATCTTGAAAGTGAAGACTTTAGGAAAATGATCTTTAAAATATTTCGGAATAATTAAAGGATATTGTTGTAAAATTAAAGAAATACAAAAAGATATTCAAGATAAAATTGGCTATTCAAGACCTCAGTATTAACTTGGCTCTTCAGGAGCTTTGTATTATTTACTATTAAATTTTTGTTTTCCCGTGTATTACACGCACGTATATGTGAAGAGTCCCTATAAGGATATTCGGCTCTCTCACTCTCTTTCTCTTCTTCCTTCTTCTCTTTCTTCCCATTCCTTGTTCATCTCTGGTTTAGGTGGAAAGTTAAATAGGAAAATTAGGTCCATTACTCAAGCGAAGAAGTATTGCTCGAATGGAGTCACGAGTCACAGTGAGCGAACTTGACTTGGAACATTAGCTCGAGCAGTATGTCAAGCGTGGCTCGAGCAAACACTAATAATATATTTACACGTCTACATTTCAAGAGAAAAAAATAGAGACGCTCTCATGTAAGTATTGCCCGTACAATCCCTCACCCCATCATTCTCACTTTCTCCCCTCTCTCCCTCTCTCGCCAACATCAAATGTTTGCTCTCTCTCTCTCCTCAAGTGGCCAGTCGAAGCTCACTTTCTCTCACCTCTCAGTCTCTCTCTTTGTTACTATTCCTCATTTTTTTTTTCAATTCTACGTACTCAAATGAGAATTTCAATACTTGATTCTGAAAACTAAGCAAAAATGTTAGAGCTTGCACCTGCTAGAATGAGCTCTATTTACATGGGGACAATTCTATTTTTCTTTCTCTTGAAATGTAGAGGTGTCAACGTATTATTAGAGGGTGTAAATTCTTTCTATGCACACGTCCGGCCCCTAGCCTCTCCTAAATGGAGAAGAATAACTTGGACGTTAAGACGAGTTGTAAATAGTAATATTTTGTGAATCTTATTAAAATTGATTTAATTTTTTTAGATTGAAATGAGTTTTAAGTTTTGAAAAATACTTTAGCCACATAGGAATTATAGAAAAATAAATCTACAAACTAACGTGGATTGATGTGGTACATCAGATTGTAAAGTTATTTTTATTGTAAGTAGATCTAATAGATTTCGTGAAACCACGTTAGTTTATATGTTTACTTTTATATAATATCTTTGTATTTTTAGTAGTTCTCTTAAGTTTTTAGGTAGACATGTATGAAGTAGGTTGAGATGAATTTAACTTTTTTATGAAAAATTGAAAAAGTAGTGAGTTATATCAATAATTGGTTTGAGATAAGTAGAGTTAGATTCAATAACCAAACACAACCTTATACCACACACTACATATCTTTTAAATTTTTTTTCCTTTCTTCCATAATATGTATATAGTGTATAGATGATGAGTAGTACAACTCAATTGATTTAGCATAAAAAATAAATAAATAATTTAGAATACATATGTTGTGGGATCTGTATAGCATAACCCATTCGAGATTTATGAAAAATGTATTCTTTTTTTAGACTAATCACATTTTTTAAAATGAGTACGTGATCAACTTAAGATTGTATAAAACATTATTCTAGTTTGGGTGCTTCTATTATGCCGCCAAGCTTTGACCGTTGGCCTTGCCTCTAGTACAAATTTGAATTTTTATTATTTTAAATATTTTCTAAACATCTTTATTTTTTTATAAAAAAAGTAGTCACTTCATTAATCATTAAGCAAAAATAATCTTTAATTCCAACTGTTGAATTGAATAAGAACCGTCAGAATAATCAGTCTCGACTCTAGAGTTTTTGGACCATCCATTCCAAGCTTCGATTTTTAGATTTTTGGACATCCTCAAATATGTTTAAACGATATCGTGATTCCGACGACAAATGTGTTATAAATATACAAGTAAGAGCTCACTTACAAGGTACGTATTTCTTCTTGAAAGTACTATAACATTTTTAATGTGGTAAGTATGAATTTTAAGATGTATTATGATAAATATAAAGATAATCATAAATCTATTAAACAAATTTTACAAGTGATTGTAATTAGAAAAATACTTTAGATACAAAGTAATTACACAAAAGTAAACCTAAAGCTGACGTGGCATGATGTGATACATCAAATAACAAAATTATTTCTATTATAAAATAGATCTAACAGATCTTATAAAGTCATGTAAGTTTGTAGGTTTACTTTTGTATAATTTTTTTGTGTTTATAATGGTTCTCTTATAATTATACTTAAGAAAATGAAGGAAACAAAAAATGTAAAATTATTGAACATCTCTTATAATTATATATACTTAACAAAATGAAAGAAACATAAAATATAAAATTATTAAACACATAACAAATCAAATGTTTAAAACGCATTATATTAAAATCATAATAGGACATGCATTGCTTCAGTCGTTATAAGACCAATTAAATATAATAATAATAATAATAATATTGTTCTTACAAATGAAAAAGATAAAATAATTCTTTTTTTAATTTTTATAGAAAACTACTAGATACAATTGTTTTTGGAATGATAAAATGTAAAAATAGGCTATTCATTTCAATTTTGAAAGTATGATATTTTTTTCAAATAAAAACAATCTTAGTTTAAAAAGTGTTATTCAATACGATTCATTATTATGAGAAATAATAGGAAGAAAATTTTTATTTTTAAACAATATCGTATAATAATGAAATTTTATTCTTTAAATTTAAAGACAATATTTTTATTTCTGAATTTAAATATAATATTATTATTCTTTTCAGATCTTAGAAATACAAGCATGTTCTTACCAAAATAATTTTTTAAAAGATAAAATTTTTTATTAATTATTTTAAGAATAATTTAAAAATGCATTACAAATAGATTAATATGAAATTTGTTACCACATAAGGTGAAATAGTGAATATGATGAATTAAAGGCCAATTATAAATTGCTGCATAAATTAGAACCCAAAAATAATAATTGCATTTTGTAAAATAAAAATATTATCAATCCAATGACTATGATATATTTTTATGAATTACTATGAAAAATAATATAAAGATAATTGTTCTTCTTTTTAAATAATATTATATACGAAAAAGTACAATTATTTTTAAATCTAAGAGAATATATAATAAAATCTTAAGTTGTTCCAAAAGTTCAATAAACAAAAATCTTTCAATTTAGATTATTAGTAAGTTCATTATTATTATTATATTCTAATTAATATTATAATAATAAAATTTCAATTATATTTTTAATGATGAATTAGCTGATAAAATGTAATTATGCATAGTGTAAACACAAACAAAATCCACCATTCATGAGGCTATAACCTCTTTTAGTGTAGAACCACAATAGATATTACAAAAGAAATTTTATTGATATTTTTTATTTGCGACATAGGAACGCTATATATAAATGATAATAAAAAGAGATTACAGAAATCCTAAAAATTAAAGCCTTCTAAAATTATAACCATTCTAAAATAATTAACACCATTGCAAAGCCTAGCTATATACAAAAATAAGTATTATCGTAATTAAATAACAAAATCTAATGTCAAAATTGAGGCAAATTATAAGCTTGATTGTTTTTTCTTTTCATAAAAGGGAAGGTACTTCCAATTTTATATATAACCCTCACTTATAGCAGAGAAATATCTTTTACAACAAATGAAGAACTTTGAGGTTATATAAATCCCAAAACCAAAGGTCTTGCAAAAATCATATATATATTCTTAAAAATTAATCCATACAATACTTATTTCGAAGTATTTATCATAATAGAAAAGTATAAAACTAGTGTTTAAAGTGAGGCGAAGTCCTGCATGATCCAAAACATACATGCAATATAAGTGTTTTGGTAAGTGAAAAACTGAGTAAAAAGAAGCCCATCAATGTAATCGAATTAGCAACCATTTAGCCGGAAGTTGTGCAACGGAAGCAATTGTGGTCTCACATCCAAGTACAGCTCCCAAATTTCCCAAAGCATCTGCCAAACCAATTCCCCTCACAAGATTTAAGCAAATATCTTCACTTCTCAGGGATCAAATCAACTTTACCCTAAATAAAAACAATTCAATTATCAATATAGATTCAAATACATATATAGTTTTAAAATCAATAATTAATTATTCCAATCACTAATTAGTAAGGTAACATCAATTACGTACGTTGGTGATTATAAACATATTGATCATATAGGCAATATATATGTTTAGTGCTGAGAGTACAAATTGTCAGGTTTTAGTTCTTTATGATGTAAATAATTGCCAATTTTAGTAGTTTATGGTGCAATTTAAAGAAACATGTATAGTAAATATATTAACATTTATGGATTCTATGATAACATCAGATAATATTAATTCTACATTTTCAAGAATTAAAAAAAAATAATAATAAACATATATATTGCAAAAAAAAGCAACCAAATGAGTGTCACGATTTTTCCAAGATCATGAAGAAAAGTCATATATTGCATTTGTTTTTGAAAAATAAAGGTAATTCATTAGTGTGAATTTTAAGTAAATGTGATAGAAGTGACCCTACTTAAGAAAAGTTGTACGTACCGAGAACTTGTTCGTTGGAGAGTCGTTCCAACTTTAAATCATGATATTCATACCGACTTGCCCAATCTGTCAATGAAAATAATGAGACAGTTAGAAAAGAAAGAAAGAGAAATAATTTGACAACAGGGAGAAAATGGTAGTAAAGTATATATATGAGCGAGAGGGATCGATGGATCTAAGTATTTGTATATATCAAAAACAGAAATTTGATTGGCAAAACAATTCCCGATGCTCACATTATAATGCCAAATCATATTTCATTTGCTTTTTACTTTTATTATTGTTTAAGAAAATTTGATTTTAATAACTTAATTAAAAGCTTTGAGGTTGCATGGGGCTCCCACCTGGCCATTCATATCCTTGAACGAGTACAGAATCAATCTCTATGTTGGGGACGCGAGCCACCTTGAGCCATTCTTTTCTGTTTTTACCTTTCGAATCTTCCTCCAACGCAGGACAGTTCTCTATCTTTAAAAAACCAAGGGAGGCAGGGAAGTCCCCTTCTGGCCGCATGTACCTGAGCTTTGGACAGTCGATGATGTCCAATTGTACAAGGGAGGTGAGGTGTTGAAACCCCTCCTTGTCCAATGACTTCAAATTTCCAAATGATTTGATACAAAGATAGGTCAGAGTGGTGGGCAGCAACAACTCCCCAGGAAAGGACTCCACACGATCATCTGATTTGTCGTTGCCGATTTTCAACCATTCAACACGGAAGAGTGTTTCCTTCCACGGGTTTGCAATGAGTTTCTTACAGGTCAAGATGACAATTTTCTTCAGATTGGATGAGAATCTTTCTTCTTTAAACGACTCAACTTCTGGACAATTTACTAACTCCAAAAAACAAAGCGACGGAAGGAAAATGTGCATCTTATCCGGCATTGACCTCAAGCTCTCACAATTTTTGAGAGAAAACATTGCAAGGTTAGGGGCACGCAATCCTCCTTTTGGAAAAGATACAAAATTAGGACATCTCCATATTCCTATTTTCGATATCACTAAATCACCTCCATGTTGTTCTAGAGATTGCAAATTCCTGCACCCTTCGATTCGAATACTCTTCAGATTTGGGAATAGGTCTAATGAAATGGACGTAAGGGAATCACAACAATTTGTCAAGAACAAAGCTTCAAGGGATGAATATTGCCGGTGCATGGGAAGCTCTAACTTACAATTGTTGATCTCAAGTTTGGCCAATGAAGGAGGATGTACAGGCAACTTTGCTCTCAGCTTAGGGCAGTTCGCAATATACAACTCTTCAAGTTGAGAAAAAATTTCAACTTCATTTTCGCCACCCAAGTGAAGCCATATATCCCAATTCGACATATTCTCTAACCTCAGAAATTTCAGACTTCCAAATGGCTTCATTGAAGAATTACTACTATTTCCATAAAACTCTGGACCCACAGTAACAACTCCGTCCAACCAATAAATGTAGAGTTTCTCAAGAAAAGGAAGTTGCCCAAGGGGTGGCAAGACACTACAATATTTGCAGTTTATTAATGCCAACTCCGACAATGAAGGAAGCCCTCCTATCCAATCAGGAAAACCTCTACCGCCGTAGTGCCTGATGGAGAGACTTTTCAAGTTTTCATGGGGCTGTAGATTTTCAAGTACACCTCTTTGACTTTCCGAAATACCAAATTCGATTGCAGGATTCCATTGTAACGCCAACTTCTCGAGGTAACCCGTATCCTTCAAGCTTGCATCCAAAGCATCTTGAGCTGATCTGACATTTTGAAGCTCCAAAATTGAAAGCTTCCCCCGAAGATTTTTTAGTTTTCCCAATTCTTCAATGCTAGACCCACTGGCACTGCCATGTTTGCTGACGATGAATTTTGGCAACGTCTGGAGACAATTTAATCTACCCATTTTTATCGGCATCTCCTTTAAATTGTTAGTTCGATCAATTTCAAGATGACGTAAATTAATGAGTTTCCACATATCTCTTGGCAATCTATCCAAATACGTACAACATGATAACTTCAACGTTTGCAAATTGCACAAATTACATATGGAATCGGGCAACCTGTTAAATCTTGCCCGAGAAACATCCAAATAACGTAGACATTTCATCTCGCCAATTGAATCAGGCAACTTAGTAATCCCATGGCCTCTGCATAGGGAGAGAACTCTTAAGCACAATATTGTCCTTGGCATTTTGATTTCCCAAGGCCGTAATCTTGAAAAATCTAATGCAAGGAAAGTGCGCAATTGTTTGACCTTTAAAAGATCCTCTTCAATATCTTGGAATTTAACCCAACTTCCGGCGAAATACGATACATAGCGAGTCATCTTCACAATTTTTTTTAAACTATCAGTGCCAAATTGCCCAGCCACGGATTTTGCCAAGTCGTTGACAAGATCATGCATTACAAAACCTGACTTAGTTTTACGACTTGGTTGTTGAAATAATGATCTTGATACAAGAGCATCGAAGCAACGATTGCCAACTTCTTCCATAGTTAGTATTTCGGATTGTTGCAAGAAGCCTTCCGCCATCCATAACAAAACTAATTGATCTTTCTCAAAAATATGATCTTTTGGGAATATCGAACAATAAGCAAAGCATCTTTTTAAATATGAGGGGAGATACTTATAACTTAACCACAAAGCAGGAAGAATGTTTGTCCCCTCCATGGGAAGATCCCATAAATTGCTCTTCAATATATTCGTCCATCTCTCGACATTTGATTCAGACCACAAGAGATCGCCAATGGCTTTGATTGCTAAAGGTAGACCTTTGCACTTTTCCACAATTTGTGTACCTATTTCTTTTATCTTTGGATCTGCGTTAGAGCTACCATTACGAAATGCATGCTTTTCAAAAAGTGACCAACAATCACCCTTTGGTAATAGCTTTAGATGATGAGTTGCAATAGTATGCATGGCTGATGCAACGCTTTCATTCCTTGTGGTGACAAGGATCTTACTTCCTCGAGTCCCATATTGCAAGAGTTGGCCTAGGAACTCCCGATGAATGGGTTTCTCACTCCAAACATCATCCAAAACAAGGAGAAATTTCTTCCCCGTCAAATTCTTCTTTAGGATAACTCGAAGCTGCTCTGGATCCTCAGTAGAACGAGCTGACGAAGTTGCAGCCTGATCTATTATTGATTTCATTACATTGGGCACTACAAATTCTTCTGAAACACAAAACCATATTTTAAGGTTGAAATGTTGTTCCACCCGACTGTCATTGTATGCCAGTTGAGCAAGGGTAGTCTTGCCGATTCCCCCCATGCCAACGATGGCAATCACGCACATTTCATTTCCTCTCGCATCAGACGAAAGCAATAAGTCAATTACTTTTTTCTTGTCCTCATCCCTACCAAAAGTGTTGGACTCTGAGACGTAAGAAGTGGACAGCCTTTCTGGATATTGTTTTCCCCCAACTCCTACTTGAAGACCCATAAAATCCTTTCGTTCTGCTAGATCGTCTAGTCTATCAAGTACGTCTTCTATTTTTGGCTCTACTTCATTGACAAAAGTATCAAGGAAATTAGTAGGAGAGATGCAGTCTAGTACCTTTTCTGCAGTGGTACTAGATTCAGCGTCCAGCTTTCTTTGCAAGGCTTCAGTAGCAATCTCATCCAAGATGTCCTCCGCGTCGAAGAGAACATCCTTCAACTCGTCAACCCAGTCTTTCACCAAAGGATTCGTAAGTTGCTTTTCTTCCGCGTCTGCAAGTACAGCATTCACAGACAGCACTGCTGTCTTCAATTTCCTTAAGAGTCTTACGGTTAGTTTTCTTCCCTGCATGAAGCCAACCATCTCTGGAGATATCATTCTGTCAAACAACACGCTGAGTGAAGCAGAGAGAAATGCCAAGCCCACCTCAGCCATGTTTTTCTTCTTCGGAATGAGAGAAATCAAGGGAAATGAATTAAGGTTTTTTTAGCAAACAGCAAAGCAAGATCAGATTGCAAGCTATGTGTTGATTTTTATATACGTCGAAGATGAAAAGAGATCATCTTATTAAAATAAAATGAAATGGGAAAAATGGCTGACGCGGTTTAATTTTCTTCCGCAAGAAGTCAATAACCACGTGAGATGCCATTTTTTTCAAATAACGCTCCAAGGAAAGAAAGAATAGTCAAGAAAGCTTAGTTTGGAAATAAAAGCTTGATAATTGCGTAGAAAGTAAATACAACCAGGTTTCATAGAAGTCAAATGGGCTACAGAGGGGTAGAAAATAATCCCTTGTTTCTCGGTCTTTTATTATTTTTATCTGTCAGTTGGCACATGCTATGCTCTGCTTATTGATTGGTGTGAACTTTGAATTCTGATTGTGGATTGAATATATGCATATCATAACATGATTTCACTGAAGGAAAGACCCGTTAATAATGTTTATTAAATATCTCATAAAGGAAATCTAAGGGAACGAAGAGTCAAAAGTGTCTGACATAGATGAACCTCCTCCGCAAATTTTTATATCAACCCAATCTTTCACAACATCGAACATTAATATCAACGACCCCAACGGGGCCCTCCTTTCTTCCCTATAACTATCTATTAGTTAACAATATTGCAAGTGACTTCATAGTAAACTACAATTTACTTTAACAAGATTCATTATCCAGAAAATGAATTTCAAAAAACTGATTACAAATTGAAATGATGCGCAATGTGGTATATCAATTTATAAATTTTTATTTCTAAAGAAAAATTTAAATTGCCATATCAAATTACGGGAGTCTTAGTTTCAATAATTTACATAATGAAACAACTTACTTTATCATAGCAAAGACAAAGGGAAAAGGAAGAACTTCAGAATACAGTTTGTTGGCCAAAATTGACCATCATGATCTGGGTTTTTAAGGATTTAATGATCTCGCGATATGCCATTTTATCAAATAACGCTCCTAAGAAGGGAAAGATCAGCAATGCCACTCCAACCTCTACCATGGCCGAAGACGACCTTTGAATAAATAAATAGATAAAACTGAAACATTTTCAAACACTCTTTCAGTATTTATGGAGGCCAGGGGATCAGAAAATAATCCCTTAATTCTGTCTTTTATTATTTTACTTTCACTCCCAGTACCTCAGCCATGTTTTATTCTTTAGAATGAAAGAAATCAAAGGAAAAAGAAGGAATGAAAGTTAATAATGTAAGAAGCAGAGCAAAACGAGTATTTTGCTTCTCATCATGTGCCCAAAGATTAGGCCATGTTTGGTTATGAAATATGGCTGAAGTTTGTTCTTCTTTTTCCTTTTCGTTTTCCCTCCTCAGAAAATAAAAAGAGAAAATATTTTTATCTGTCAGTTGGCACATGCTCTTGATAATTGATTCATTTGTGGCGAACTTTTGATTCTAATTGTGGATTGAATGTCTACATACATCATACATATCATCCCATTGTGAAAAATGAAGGAAAGACCCATCGTTCATCATATATTTCAGAAAAAATAATCACTGCTTCAAGATGACAGCTGTTCATATTGTTAAACGTCTTAAATTCTACCGTCTTGATCAATCGCTGCAGCTAGAGCAGCTGGCCAGAAGTTGCAATTCTCCTATTCATAGTTGCTTTCTTAAAATACCTGTCCTGATTAGATGGCCTACCGTAAAGAAGGGAATTGATTTGTACACGTTTTATATAAGTCTATGTATAAAAGTAGATTACATTTTAAAAAAAGTGTAAAAAACTATTTTTTATTAATGAGATCTATTTTTTTATAAAAGACTTGTACGATACTTATCTATTTAAAAATTGTATGTAACATTAGAAAGGGAAATTCATGATCCCATGGACCTTGTCTTGGAAAATGAGAGAGATGACAATCCATAGAGGGAAAAAAAAAAATAATTTACCACCATTCACCATTTAATTGCCTTTGAAATTGTCAGATTTTAGTTGGTTATGATCATGAAAATTGCCATATTTAGAAGTTTATAGTGCAATTTAAATAAAAGTAGTAACACCTTGCATATGCGAATTCAATGTTTATTTAGCTAAAGTTTTTAGAGCTTTGAGCAGTAGCTGATGGACTATGGTATGATATATGCCCCCTGTGCAGAAAAAAGAATCATTTGAATTCCCATGTTACTTTCTTTGCTAAACTTGTATGAGACTATGGTATGTTCTAACTTATATGTGTATGATTTAGTGCTCTATTAATATAATCTAATTATTGTGCATCTTTATCCAATCTTTCCCATTTGTTTATGCATTTTATTCATTCATCGTTTGGCCTTTGTTTTAGGGATTTGAATAGTTGCCTATTTCTGTTGGGTTTTGTATTCCTAAATGTTAGACAATTTACTTATCAACCATATATATTCTTTGAATGTTCTTTCTTAATTCTGAACTAACAGCTACTTTATTGAGATCCAATTTTACTGTATAAAATTTATTTTTTTAAATTCAAAATCTCATAATTTTTAGCATATGAATAATTGATAAGTGGAGAAATAAATTTTCGTTTAAAATTTTTATTAAATACAGTTAGCATTTTTCATTATAGATAACTTTAACACCAATTGATTCTGCACTTCACCCAAGAAGAAATCTTAATTTATTACATAAAGAAATAACAAATAATAATAATGATAATTTAACCTTGAAATCCCCGGAGAGCTCGGATGGGATAAGTTTGATAAGATGTTCGTGAGAGAAACCTTCATCAAAGGACTCCATGGCCCAATGGATAAGGCGCTGGTCTACGGAACCAGAGATTCTGGGTTCGATCCCCAGTGGAGTCGTTTAGTTTTGTTTGCATTTCAAACTTTCTTTACTGCCCATACTTATGACTTATCCCATATCCTGCATGACCCGAAAAACATTATTTATCCCATATCCAGCATGCACATAAGTTGCGAATTATTTATATTATATTTTATATGTGAATTTTAAAAAATTATAGCAATGAAATAAAACATTTTCACGACTTGAAATCATTTCATGATCCTCATTGGGCCCACCTCAACTAATAAATCCTAAAAATAGCCTTTTTGTCGCCCCCAAAAAAAGAAAAAAAAATTGAAAAAAAAAAAAAAACAAGAGAGAAACGCAACAGCAAGTACCAGGCCCACGGAGGCCCAACTGAAAGCGACCTCCGAAACGACCTCCATCACGAACTAGATCCACCCACCCAAAATGAATCCAAACCCAAATGAAAATTCAAATCTTGCTCCGGCCAATCACGTTCCAGCATTAGATCGTTCTCTCCTGGCCACAAGTTCAGATACGCCAGTACACGTGTCGCTCAACCCGCTCCCCAACTCTTTTCCCCCTAACTCCGCCACAAACCCCACTTGACGACACGTGCTCCCCAACTCTGCGAAACTCCGCTTTACTCCGTGGGATCTGAGCTTGCCCTTTCAACTTGAACAACGACAACATCAGCAATAGAAGTTACAAAGACAACCTCTTTGCATGTTGTTTTTGGTCTTTGGGAGTTTGATGCTCTCTCTGTAAGCTTCTTCTTTCCCGGGGAATTTGGCAAATGTGCGAGTCAACTACGTGCGTGGCTATGATTTGGGTTTCAGCGTAGAGATTTATTCCCGGTTTTTCAGAGATGTTTGATTGGAACGACGAAGAGGTAACCCACAATTTCTCAATTTTCCTCGATTTGTTTTTCAATTATGTTATTCTATTCGCCGGTATGATTGAAGTTTCGAAATTAATAGTTTGGTGATGTGGATGTAAGATGATTTTCTGTGTGAGAATTTGAGCTTGAAATGTAAACTTGCTTTCTGGGTATGTTTAGATTGTTCTGCTCAAGTTGTGGAAAGATTTTTTTTTCTACATGTAGATTTTTTGTGGAAATGTCTGAGAATAATAGATTTGGTAACAGAATGCTGTAATCTATTTGGTCAAGGTTATAAAACATGTCTTGATTATTTATCAAAAAGCTCACCGTTTGCTTGAACAATTAGGAAATTAATCAAAAAAGTTCCCTATTTTTGAATTCCTCCTTACTACTGCTATAAATTAGCAACAGCCAAAGGAAAACCCAATGGGTTTCTTTCATGTTCAAATTCTATTCTATATGTACTATGTAGTTGTAATTTAAACTTAAGTGCCCCTCTTAGGTGGTAGTTTTCGTTGAACAGGCTGAATGTGGTACATGTTTCAAAGGAGTAGGGAATCGTGAAAGACTTGAAGTGGAATTGTTCTCTCTCTTGGAAATAGAATCTCAGTTTCACTCGAGTCTAAAAGTATTCATGAGTTTGTTTTAGATTCAAATAGTACTTCAATGTGAAAAATAGGAGTTGAAGTCAGTTTGTGTGGTGCAGGCAATAGTTCTTTGATGGAGTGAAAGAAAGCGACATGAAGGAACATGGACGGGACTGGACTGGGCAAATAGAATATTTGGAAGTGCTATTCTGATATGCAAAATCTTATTAGTCATAAAAAAAAACTTCCACTATGGACTACTGCTCTAAGGGGAGTCATAGCTTTGGTGTTCTATGATTTAACTGGAAGATTAAAGTAAAGCGTTTGTTAAGATTTAGACAGTAATATGGAAAAGATGAGACCAAAATGGAGCTGGTAACTTGTCAGTGAAGTATACAGCTTGTTAACATAGAGGCTTGGCATCATATAGCACCTTCATCAGAATGCAGATTTTATGGGTTCTCCTGTAAAGAGAAAGATGAGTTGATTAACCCTGGTTATGCCATATTAATGGAAATTTGTGTCGCATGGGTTAACTTTCTGCACTTTTAATTTCCAGATCCTTTTGGTTTAGCAGTGATGAGGAATAGTTGCTGATTCTATCTGCCAAAGGGGGAGACTTGGGTTGTTTAGTCGTCTTGTTTTCAGTTGAATGATTTATGCATGAGTGATATTTGGAGTGAAATTATAAGAAGTTTTGAGAATCTTGAGACTTTTGTGTCTCATCTCTATGTTCAAACGGGCCCTTAATCGTACCTATCAAAAAAAGAAGTTTTATCACAGTTAATCTGAACTCTAGACAGGTTAAAGGGTCATGGTATGCCACAGCAAACAAAACCTTGCTCTGCTATGAGAATGCCCTAAAGAAATTATCTGCTGATAGACACCAAAAGTGAAAGATGTTACTATCAAACTGCTCACAGCTGTTTTATCTCGTTAGATAACATTGTTATTTCGTAGTGATGCTTAAAAGCACTTTTAATTTCAGCTTGCTATAATATGGGGTGAGGGTGGCGAGAGTGGTGACCACATTGTACCTTATCCTGAGGCAAGTCAAGATTATCGTGACAAAAAGGACTGCAACCAAGGAGCTGCTGACATCAAGCCTACTGAGCGGAGGACTGCTGGGGCAATGATTGATTTGCATGGAAGAAAGCTGGAGAGTGGTTCTGACCTTGACACCAATGCCAATAATGCTTCAGTATTCGGCATGGCCTCCTGGCCTGACTTGTCTTTGTCCAATGCGGCCAAAACTGATCAGGATTCCATGGGTACTGAAGTATCTAACAACCTAACTGATATTAGCAAATATAAATCATCAAGAGTTGGTAAAATTTTTTATTATTCAAATAAAGTGCGTTTGTATAGTGCATGTTTTCACTTATCTGAAAAAACTATGGGTGCATGGATGTATGTGTGTACCCTGAGCAGTTGAAGGGACAGCTATTTTGATTTATTTATTTCTAACGTGGTTCATTTGAAACCAGATTCAACTCAACTTGATAGCAATGCTGAAACTTTTCAAAATACCCAAGAAGATAGAGAGCAAGGAGATTTTGTTGACTATGAATGGGCTAACATTGGAAGCTTTGATGATTTTGATCGAATCTTCAGGTAATTGAAGATGGCTATATCTCACACACTCATATTAAACCTGTAACAGTAATGAAGCATCACCTTGACAGCATCCTGATACATAATCTTGGTATCCACGCCATAATAAAGCTTAATAAAAAAAATTTCTTTTTCTTCTCCTTTCCTTTCAGAACTTTAACATGCCGCAGAAATTTATTTTCCCCAATTTTGTAACTGCTGTTTCTGTTTGTTGGAGTTTGTAACATCGTGTCTTAAGCTCAAGGAGCAACTGATCGACAAAAATTTTAGATTGACGAGTGTTGTGAGCTTGGTTTAACTGTAAAAAGACTCTCCATCCATTCCTTTTCTTTAATACGTTTTCCCTTTTATTTATTTATTTTCTTTCTTCTCTTATATACCATGGTACCCATCTGACTCAATATCCTCACAAGTAATGATTTTGCAGCAATGATGACCCAATATTTGGCCATTCAAGTATTGGTAATGCTGATGCTCGATGGTCTTCTTCGAAGGATAGAGTGAACAGCCCAGTAAAAACTTTCCCAATATCTGTGGACTCAACAAGTTCGGAGTCAGGAGAACTAAGAAACTCATCTGAGCAATTGGAAATTAAATCAAAATATTTGATAAATGATGACCAGTCATTGCCCTTTGGCCGCATGAAATTTGAAGATGCCGCACTGCATGATATGCAGAATGCACATGCTATATCAGATCCCATGGAGTATTCTGGAAATAAAAGGAGGCCGATGGTGAAGGAGCGGGTATTAAAAATTAATCTGCAGTTCGAAATGCTTTCCACTTAAACAAGTGGACCACAGAAATCACATTAGTTTTTTTTTTCCCCCTTACAGATAGATATGGACATGGTGGAGAAAACCTCTGCAGCAACCTCTCGCCTAGCTGCTGAAAATGTTGTGAACACCAATGAGTTTACAGATAAGGTAACACTTTCTAATACATCTAATAGGGTGGTCCAGAAAATAATACCAACCGACAGTAAAGAAACAATGCTCATTTTGTTTGAGAATTCTTCTATTTGCAAGCCGATGTGGAGGAACCAAATGCTTAGAAAAAGTGCAACTTTGGATTGGGGTAGCTTTGGGTATGTTCTCTAGGCTCCTTACATGCCAGAATCCTTTAGAAATGCAAAGAGATAGGAATGGCTAGCCCCGCTGCAGTCTGATATGTTGATTCCCCCATGTCTAATGACCCTGTTTACAGTATCTTAAGGATTCATGGCGCAAGAGTGCCCTCAACTGTTCCACAGTTCCAGAAAGAATGCACTTGGGGCTTTACACTTGGAGAGTGTACAGGGCTTATAGTTTTTTCAAACTAATGCCTCTACCTTATGCTTATACTTAACCCCGGGGGGGTTGTTTGTGAAAATATAATATCCTATATGATTTATTGAACTTTTGATGCAGTTTAACTCGTAGTCTCTCCGGCAGTTGTACTGCTGATGTATAAAACTCATGTTTTAAATTGCATCTTTGTATTCTTCTTTGATGGGCCTGCACATTCCATTATATGTCGGGATGACTTTAAAGGTCTGCAGCACTTTTCCCACACTATGTCTACTACTTATCATTCTAGTTTCTTCTTCGTATGGACAGGGTTCTAGGCAAACAAAATTGTTGAAATGTAGGAGAAAGTCAGGAAAAAATGAGGGGAAGACATTATCACATTTGTATGGTACCTTGTCTCCCTCGAGAAACCCATCCAGAAAATTTGAGAGCCAATTGGCTCCCTCCATGCTTCACACTCCTCCCTCTTCGATGCTTGGACACCAGAGGCAGCTTCCAGGGGATGAGTCATTGCAGTACGGGCATGTTGCCAATCCATTTGTGGCTCCATCAGCATACGGGAATATCATGAATCCATATCCTGCCATGCCTGTGCATGTTCTCATTCAGCCAACTGAGCAGAAGCACCAACCTTTGCTTTCTGGTTATGATGGTACTAATGGGTGTGCAAATCCTGTGAGCAAGTCAGTGAACACCCATGTGAAACCTCTGACCATGACACCTCAGGAAAAAATTGAAAAACTAAGGAGGCGGCAGCAGATTCAGGCCATGCTTGCCATTCAGAAACAACAGCAACAATTCAGTCATCAAGTCCCTAATACCAACAATTCCATCACTCAAAGGTGTCTCCATGAAAGCCAAACTCAGCACTTTGAGGAAGCTGATCTTGAAGTAGAAGATATAAGCACTACTATGGATCCAAACTCACCTGTCGAACAAGATGATTCCAAGACAGTCTATGCGGCAGTTGATTATTCGGTGGACAGAATACTTTCCAAGCTTCAGGATACTATTTCAAAGGTAAGGTTGACTAGTGGTTGAATTAGTTCCCTCCTTGACTTGCTAAAAACTTATGATACCAATGTTTTGCTGCAGTTGGACGTGAAATTAAGACTTTGTATACGGGATAGCCTGTTCCGGTTGGCTCAAAGTGCAATGCAAAGGCATTATGCTAGCGATGCAACCAGTAATAACAAAAGTAGCAGGGATGAGGATAAAGTCATTGCAAAAGATGCAACCAATAGTGGTAACAGGTTAGTACACCAAGTACAGTTTTTTTTTCTTACGACAAGGAACCTTGAGACCATGTAAACGCAACATGTCTTTAACGGATCATGGGATGTGGCTCCTAGAAACTGTTTATACTCAAGTGTGGATCAAGGTCCCTTCAAGTTCTTGCTTGGACATAAGAGCCTCAAGTGAGAAAAAGATAGACATATAAATGAGTCTTACAATATTTATTACCGCTCGAAATATTTATATAGGCATCAATAATGATGTTGGGCTTCAAGTTCGGGTAAGAACTTTAGGGAATTTTTTTTCCCAAGAAAATGAACCTTGGATCTGAAAAGAGCATACCCCTAAGACCAAGGCACTTACCGTTTGAGCCAACTCCTAGATGGTTATCATGATCAATGATCTTTAAACTGGAAATTTGGACAAACTACTTTTCTTTTACTTACACGAAATAGTTAAATTCGATTATCATGAACTTATCTGCTGGAAAATATTGTTGAAACTAGGTAAGTGACTTACATATTTATATTATAAAGTAGATAACTGACAGTGACACAGAGGCGGATGGTAACTTACGTTGCTGTTAAAACATGAATGGAAATTCAAAATACATAAACAATTGAGAGAAAAATCTTGTTCTCATTGATCTGAAAATAATGTTACAAAATCTACTGCTATTTATACATTACAAAAGCAGAAAGAAAAAATTCGAAAAACTAATTTTAAACCTTATACTTAGTTACAAGTAATCTAGTGTAGCTTTATGGACAGCATGGTTTAGGCAGTGTTTTACATGCTGATTTCCTGACATTGCATTGTGTGCTGCCATGTATTTCATACAAGATGTCTTGCTTTTCTGTGACAACACTTCCCTTCTTTTCCTGTTTGCTTTTCTTCTTTTGCTGTTGCTTTTTACTTCTCTTTTCTGCAGTGTGCTTTTACTTCAACTTTTTCTGCTGCATGCATTTCTTGATCATTGCAGGGTACTTTCATGTTTGCTTTTGTTGCTGCATATGTTCCCTCACGTGTGCTGCTTTGTTGCTCAGTATCCTTACGCCTTTCTTGCTTGCATTCATCATCCTTTTTATGTTTTACTTCGTGAGACGTTGCTGGATGCATTTAGGATAGGTTTGGAAGTTTCATCTTCTATAAAATTTTCATCTCATCTCATCTCATCATTACAACTTTTTCAAATTCCTATACAAAATATAATAAACAATACAACTTTTTTAAATTTCAATTTAACTTTTTCAAATCTCAAAACTAAAAAATAATATTTTAAACTTTAAAACAAAATATAAAATTCTCATCTCACCCTCCAAACCTATCCTTAATGCCAGTTGAATGAGAAATGGTTTACACAGTTTTTGCACCACTTTCATGATTCATCTGCGTCCTTTTGTGTTGGATGCCTTGAGAGAGTATCGAAATTATATTTGAGTCATATGGTGCAGCTACAACCTTCTCGTTTTAGATTCCCAACTTATTATTGCTTTCCTCAGTTGAACTTACATATGGTATTGCAGGTATTCAGGGATGCCTGACGTGGAAACAGTGACTAATCCCATAGACCGAACCCTGGCTCATTTGCTCTTTCATAGCCCTCTGGAATCACCAGGAAAGCTTCCTGATACAGCGGAGTCACCTATGTCTGCAAAGCTTCCATGCGAACACAAAGTACCAGGCTCAGTAAACTTGTCGACAGGGTGCTTGCCAGAGTGTACAAAAAGTACACAAAACTTTCCTCACCAAGGAGCTAAGAATCCTTGCACATTGTCTGAGCCCCATCAGCTCAAGAACAGCCCTTGCACAAACACTTCAGAGAATGCTTCAAACATTGATCCTGCAGATGGTGGAGCTATGGAGGTTGAAGCCTCCAAATGAATGGAGATATTTTCTAAAATTTCGTGAGGATAATTCCTACCTTTATTTCTTCCATGCCTACTGATATGTGTTCCAAACATAATTTATACGGATTTACTGATAACGGCACTGTCATCTTTCATTGTCAGCATACTGAATTTCTATCAAGTAGTATGTACAAACTAGTTAGTCTATGTTCTCTCCAAAGTTTAACCGGTCTGCATCCTTATAAAACCCACGGTGATGATTATCATATCTGTGACTGAATATATAATATTGTCCGTTGAATGAAAGGGTGAACCTAACTAATGCCTGCAACTCTTGGCAGTTAAACTAGCTCTGAATTAAATTTCACGTACTTTATTATGAAATGGTGCAGTGTCTGTATGTGCTATGTGATGTTTCCATTAGAAGTGTGCGATACCTCCTGCACTGACGACTTGCTGAAAGTTTCAAGGAAATCAACAACTCCACCACTGTAAATTTTATCACTCTGTCCCTTGTCTAGCCCATGATATCGTGCAATTGCATCAGTTTCTAGCATCCGAGAGAGCTGGAAAGCAATTAAGAATAGTGTGTTAAATATGTGTACCACAATTTGATCTCAATCATTTAAAGCTAAAATGTGAATTAACAATGAAGATAATATGCACTTACATGGATAATGCGACTGGAAAATCATTAATTCCTTTTGTTCAACACCCAAGCAGCAGCTTAGCATATTGTTGCACTAGCCTCGCAATTCTACGTTTATAAACATGCTGCACAAAACTTTCTCCATATCTTATAGTCTTTAATCGTATCTTCATTTCTAATTCCCCATCAACGAAAGCAACTCTTTAAGCACACAATATCGTAACGAAAATCTCTCTTTTGACCCGTTTTGCTTTTTGGTGTAGTTTGAACAGTGAGATTGAAATATTTGAATAAAATATTATTATAATATTATTTTGTAATATTATTATTCATTTGAATTCTTTATTCCAAGGAACGAAACGTGATAAAAGGAAATCTACGCCCCCCCAAAAAAAAGACAAAAAAAAGGAGAAAAGGTCGAAGATTTACTTCGGCATTTTTCTCTTTCATTGTCCTCTGTTCGGGGTAGGATTTGTTGCCGAAACAGGAACGGAAGTGAGGGAGGTCGGAGTCGGGGACGTCGTAGCCTCGCTCACTCAGCATCTCAAAAGTCAAAATCCGTACGGAGAGCGAGGTAATACCTGTAACTCTCCACGCTCCCTTGATCCGCATATATAGCTCGTCAAGCACCTCCCTCTCCCGCCATTTGTGTCACCCATTTTGTCTCCGTGTGTACATGTTTGGTAGCGCTTAAAGGCAGGATGGAGTGACGTTCCCGGTGCACAAGATGACGTACACTCGCTGCTGTCTGCCTGACTGGGGTGGTATAAATATTAAATATGAAACGATTCGTTTCTTGGTTTTCAATTTTCACCATCACCATTTTCTTTTCATTTTCTCTTTTTTTTTTTCCGTTATTTTGGTGGACAATTTGATTACGTACATTTCAAGAAAACTAATTATTAATTAAGATTATAAGAATGGTCGAATTTATCAATGTGTTATTAACTTATTATTTTATTCATAATCGTTGGTTATGTCGACGTGGTCGTCTGATTCACAAGATACGAGGGGGAAGGGCCACCCATGATGGCGGCCTGATTCTAGGGGGTCGTTGGCGACCGTCAGCCTTCCTTGATGCTTCATACTATTTTTTTTCTTTTCAAGTTTTCTTTTCTTCTTTTTAGCCTTTTTTTGTTTCTTTTAATTTAATTTTTTATTTTTTATTTTCATTTTAGTATATTTTTTTTATGTTTTAAGATATTTTTGACCTTTTTGTTTAAGTTTTTTGTTATTTTTTAACGTTTTGAATGTTTCATATTTTTCTCTTTATCAAATTTTATTTTCTTCTTTTTAGGTTTTTTCATTTCAGTACATATTTTTCAAGTTGTAAGATTTTTTTTTTTTTTTACTTTTTTTTTTTTTAAAAAGTGAGTAGCGAACACTTCTTTCCTCATTGAAGAGCCATAGTGATGGAATAGTCTTTTTGTTTCTCAAGCTCGCATTGAAGGTGGTGCCAGGGCTGCTTTAAGTCTTTCGACGAGTGGGAGGACCTGGAAAATTGCAGTGGGCTCGTGTCATTTAATGCTCGGACAGCTCGCTTGTTCTGGCTATAGATATAGAGCATTGATGATTATCATTCATCAATCCTATTTTAGCCTCCAAATGATTCCCATCTTGTGGTTCCCCTGGTTTCCTCAAGGGAGGTTGGAAATAAGGCAAACTGTTCTTAAGAAATAACGAATCAGTATGGTGGCTCTTCACAAACCAGGAAAAGGGTATTCCATATCCCCCTTTGTTTCATGATCTTTTAGCATATTCATTCTCATTCCCCTACATTGGAACTGCAACTTTTCCTAGTCTCTTCCCAGCATTAATATATTCTCTGCATTCCGCACAATCCAATCTAAATTTCATTCCCCCTGCCCACTTCTTCTCACACTAGTTTTCTGAACAACCTGAAACTTGAACATGGGAAATGCCTGTCAATAATTAATTACCAATCATGACAATAATGATACAGAAAGCGACAGATGCAAATGGTCAAGGAGGAACTCTTCAAAGCATGCCAGCATGTCAATATGAGAAGTTAAGACGACTATGTTAGATTAAGTGCATTAGGGATGTTTGGTAATGTTTTTCATCGCATCCCATCTTGTCTCATTTAGGATAGGTTTGGACAACATGTTTTACTCAAAATTTTCATCTTCATCTCATCTCATCTCTACACTTTTTCAAATCTCTATACAAAATATAATAAATAATTCAACTTTTTCAAATCCCAATATAACTTTTTCAAATTCCAATTTAACTTTTTCAAATCTCAAAACTAAAAAATAATATTTTAAACTTTAAAACAAAACACAAAATTCTCATCTCATCCCCCAAACATATTCTAATCTAATCTCATCTCATCTCCATCTCATTTCCTTTCCAAATATCACTCAAACACAAACAATTTTAAACTAATCATTACAATTTTTTCAAACTAATCATTACAACTTTCTCAAACCTTCAAACAAAATACAAAAAATAATTCAACTTTTTCAAATCCTATCACAAATATAATATTAAGAAATTATATTCTAACAATATTTTAACTTTATAATATTTTTATTCAATTTTTTCTCTTTTTTTTCAAAATTCCATAAAACATCATAACTCAAACCATTTTATGATTATTCACAAACCATTTCACTACTATTCACAGATTGATCATCTCATACTTCTAAACATCAGCTTTGTAAGGTCAGTAAAGTACAACAGAAAATTAAGATGCATGATCATTTCTCAGTTTCTTTTATAGTAATAGTACCTCCAGTAATGTCAACATCGAATGCAATAAGATCCCATGCCATTAAGAAGAAAGTTGCACTTTTAATGTATAAATCAGCCACATGATACAGTTGCCATGTCAAGTGCTAAAAGAAACATATATAGATATTCACTTATTTTCTTGTACTGGAATTTCCAATTTCAAAGTTTGAAGCTTTTCCTTCATTAACATAGTATATATTAAACTAGCAATTTCACAGTAGAATCCAGGCACAGCCATTTACTAGATGTGATTAAAAATTAAACACCTACCCAACAAATGACAAAAATAGTGGGAGCTAAACTCAATTCCCTGTAGGCCTTTGTTGTACCACCAAATCATCAGCAGAGTAATAATCAGCAATGAGGCGATACATGTATGATGGATTGTGCCCCCCTCTGTGAAGGGAAGTAAAGAGTAATTTACAAATTGTCACAGTTACAGCAATAGAAAGAATATGAAATCATTAAAATATTAGCTAAAAGCGACATCCATGCATCGGAACAAAGAAATTAGAAAACATTCCATAATAGAGTGAAGAAGATGTCTTTTTGCTGAATGCCAGAATAGATAAATAATTCCAGTGAATCTTTTCTTTTACGATATTTTATATAGCATTCGAAGTTTCTTCGGCTTGTCATTTAAGCCATAAACTCATGTAGCGGATGTCAACGCTTTATTTCTCTCTGCCCTCTTTTTATGGGTTTTCCGGGTGCTTTGTTTTTTATGGTACGGGGAGTCCTCAAATTCAGATGAACTTACGTGTCAGTAATAAAAAGGCTAACGAGTTTTGGTGGCACGTAATCAAATGTCGGATTGACCACATGAAGTAGAGAAGAAGTGCCACTTCCAAAATCCAGGCAATCTGAGAATTCTCCAAAATCCAGCAGCTCAGAAGGGGATCTCAGCTCATTTAACAAGACTGCAGGATTGTGTGGATACAGCGGGCACAACTGTCAAGTGGACAAAACGGCATTTCCCAAAAGTACCATGAGTAATCACGGGACTAAAACAATAACAACAGTTTCAAAAAATGAGATACAAATGTTAGAGGTTTTCACTTGCTAATATTAGCATGTCAGGAACTCATGCAAAACAAGCCTTTGGTACTCATTGACCATCGAGTTACATGTTAATCAAATCAATCACAGAATTTTTTATGCTTCTGCATTACATGCTAAGTTGAACAGCTAATGATCACTCTATAGACATTGGCATAGAATTGACTGGATAAACATATAGGCAACTAAAATAAGTTGATTCCAGAAGAATATATCATTGCCCACGACTTTGGTCTTCCAGGTTAATTAATGAGCAAGAAAGATGAAATTTGGGTTCATAGTTAAATATCCATTGACTTGCAATAATTAGGTTCTGCAGAGAATGATTTTAGTTATTTCATAAATTCCGTGCAGACCATTATTATTATTATTATTATTATTATTATTATTATTATTATTTCTTTTTTATGAAGATTATTACTATTCTGGAAGTACAGTCAACTAACGGTTCTGAGACATTTTTGTTTCTAAAACAAAACCGTAATAAAAAGTAAATCTTAAATACTCAAGTTAGATGATAAAGGGCTTAAACTTTGTATCATAATTCAGTAGTAGTATATTTCACTTTCATCAAAAAAAATTACAAAAAAAAATAAAATCCATTTATACATCCAAATTCCAAAGGGCAAGACCAGTAAACATAGCATCTTAATTTCCTTCCAAAGAATAAGAAAAGAACAAGAAATTTAGGAATGGTACTTAACGAGACCTGTTTTGCTTATCTTTCATTAAAACCTAAAGGGCAAGTGGAGCTGCTATTGTGCTCTAAAATACTTATAAAAAAAAGCTGTTGTTGTGCTAAATTACCTTGTGACTACCAGCTAGTACAACAAAAGGGACTGCATGCCTTTGAGCTGCAAGTGCAACCATATTCAACCCAACCGGTGCTATAACCCCACCATTGGCCATGACAGCATGTGCTCCAACTATAACCTTAAGGAATTCCCACGTGAAACTAAGAGTCAGTCCAGGAAATCCGTTTCCCAAGGAGGAAAAAATATTTAGAAAAGAAAAGCTTAAGATCATTAAAATACCATGTTCACCCTAGAAATCATGGCAAAGACTGCAGAATCAGTAATTAGGGTGGTTTGTAAACCTCTTGTGACCAATTCTTTTGCGAGAAGATGTCCCTGATACCTAATTGCAAACAAAGCAAGTGGAATTAAAAGAGAGGGTCAAAATTACACTAGCGAAACATAATTTCAATGCCTTGCAAACAAAGCTAGCCACTTGCACAAACCTTGGTGCACCTTCTGCAACAAACACCCGAAATGATCTTTGTTTCTCCTTTGCGGCGCAAAGAAATTCCAATACCGTTCTTGAACTTCCTAAAGTTAATATTACCTCACTGAAGAAAATGAAATTTTAAGTAAAAAAAATGCAAGAAATATTACAGAATGACAAAAAAATCTAGAAGTTAAAATCATAGAAAACGAAATTTCACACAGGCTGGTGTTCATAATATTATCAGATGGGAGAAAATAAAAAGGCATAACTTCATGGAGGTGTAAGAGTGCTCAACAAATATGTCAGGCGTACCAAGTAGAAGAAGAATATAGATTATGATAACAATCAAACAGCAATGTTGATCCACAAAATAGCTGTTGCATGAGTCATTCAATTAGATGTGCTATTTGAGCTAGAGCTTATTTGTTGAGAAAAATGGAAAAAATCTGGAGGCACAACAAATTTAATTGTATTAGTTCAAGGAAACATTACTTTTGATGAATGTGCTCTACTGCTTGCTCGGCAATCTGTTCATGGCAAGTGGCAATATCTTGAATGAGTTCATTAACTGCTTCAATGACATCATGCTTCAGCTTCCAAGTTCTTGAACTTCTATCAGCAGCTGCCAAGGAAAATAATTTATAAAGAACAAAAACTCATCATTTTGAGATTTATTATGTAAACAGTGCTCCGACTTTCAGCACTCTTTCAGCACTACCACTTCCATTGAAAGAAAACATCACTGCAAGAAACCAATTTCTTTCATTGACCGATTTCCAATCACAACTAGCCATATTTACCTTTCAAGAATATAGATACCATAACGGTAAAATCTAAATGAACATTGCGGGTTGAGTAATTAAAAGAACTAGTCGTAAACCCACGCAATGCGTGGGCCGGAATAACTAAATTGCTAGTACTATTTAGCCAAGCACCTGAGGTGGAAACTGAAGGGTTCTTTTTTTCAATTGTCTGAAAATGAGAGCAAAGGTTCGTTTAATAAGTGAGTAGAGGGAAGGTTGAGAAACCGAAGAGTTTATATCACAAGAGAGGAAATGTTTTTTTCCAGCAAAAGGAGGGAAAAGTTGAGAAACCGAAAGGTTTGTAATACAAATGAATTAATAAATAATAAAATTAATGACAATGGTTGATCACATAGCTTATTATTTTGTGAAGACATTGCTTCAGCTTTTATATAGGTAATAGATAATATGTAGTGATACAAG
Organism: Cyclocarya paliurus; assembly: GCA_029856935.1. Classification (NCBI taxonomy): domain Eukaryota; kingdom Viridiplantae; phylum Streptophyta; class Magnoliopsida; order Fagales; family Juglandaceae; genus Cyclocarya; species Cyclocarya paliurus. The sequence continues at coordinate 26,042,699 of CM056958.1, read as the reverse complement.
CAATGAAGGACAAGCGTGATAAAAATATGATGATGATGATGTTATAATAATGATTTAAATGAATTACATCGCAGGGCTCACATTTGCTTTTTTCTTCAGAATCACCCCCAGATGAAGAAGTGTGAGGAATAGCTGCTGAGTCGGGCACATCCTCGAGAAGGGTTTGCAAGGAAGGTGGACGCAATGTGCTTCTTGCAGCAGCAGCAAGAGCAGCACCTGATAGAACTGGATGATTATCTTGATCAGTGCCATCTTCATCATCACTTAGAGCTGATAAGCCCAAACCAGCCATAGCAGCCGTTGTGAGAGAGAGATCCTCCTCCCTAATAATATGCAGAATACGCCTCACAATATTACCGACGGCAAGCTCTGCAATGATATAGATAACATCTTATTATAGGCAAACGTCAAATAAGTCTTAATACTTCAAACAATGTATATGTCCTGTATACTTGGGCTCTTGCCTATTCCTATGATCAGTAAAGTTTTGTCTACCGATAAAAAAAAAAAAAGTCTTAGTACTTCATACAAGTAAACCTTGTTTACTTGTAAAAAGGTAAAACCTTGAAAATGCAAGCCATCCTCCACGATTTCATGCTCATGTGTTTATATGATATACATCAACAATGCTGAAGAGTCAAGCTAAGATATGCAGCCCAAGTATGTCAATTTAAATGACACATTAAAGAGAAAACCTCACTAGTCATGCTAGCAATAAATAATTGTAAGAAAACTAAGCCCATATCAACAGCACTGCTAGAAAGTTGTCTACCACAGCATTGGGTATTCAAATTACCAATCTTAACTTCCTTTACAAATTTTTCAGACATGAAACATGAGACTTATGGCCCTATTATAAGAAAAAGCATCATAAAAGAAAAAAAAATGCAAACAAGGATAATCTCATGTCAACAAAGATAAAAATAACAAAAAAATCCTGTAAGCTAATACTATATAGCCAATTTGAAGGGTACCTAATCAAAAACCTGTGTTTGAATTAAAATTCTAATGTTACTTTAACAGGAGACCTTCATTAACAGAAGACCCTCGATAACATACACTATTGCAGGATTTCTAGTCGTCATGATTTTAAAAATTAATCCAAATGCATACCAAGAGGATTTGCAGCAATCAGCTGCTCCCCAACTGCCCTTACAGCATCAATCAAAGTGCCAGCCTGGTTTGTATAGGGACTTCGCTGCTGTGAAATCACCAACCGAAGCATTTCAGCCGTCTGCCTTGCTGTAGCCCGCGAGCCCTCAATTTTACTGCCATCACAAGATACCAAAACAGGAGAGAGAGAGAGAGAGAGAGAGTAAGAAAGAAATACTCATACCATCAGAGAAAACAAAACTCATACCCTCAGAGCAGCAACATAAACAGTGCTGAAGATTTTACCGTTTCTTAAGCTTATTAAGGAAATCATTCACCAGGGCCTGCACATCCGGCATGCTTATCACCAAAGCTCACCTAAATTGTGGCATATATGAATCACAGTCAATGGTAACCAATTCCGATAATATGAAAATGTAGAGAAAAAAAACGGAAATAAAAGATTTCAAATCTGAAATGTCTCCTCGTCCACAAAAGTATGCATGGGGTAACTTTTACAGCTTAGCTGAGTCGAGCAGAATCATCCTAACAAGCTCAGCAAGTTTAATTTTCTTTCTAATTTCCAGTGTCTTCTCAGAAACAAAACAGTACAAAAGAACAGACCGAAGCATAATTTGAATGAACTTCAAAAGAACCTCCAGAACTGCCAACTATCAAAATATCCAACAGATTCTCACCAGAACATATTGCAAAAACCATTTCGCCACCACTCCACTGTTCGGTTACGAAGAAAATGTATAATAATATTAATAAAAATGCTAATTGAAGAACTCTTGAATACATGGAACCCGAACGCAGACCAAATTGAGTCTAAAATAAGTCCTTGCGTTAAAACTTTTATGAAATTGAGTTCCAATGATTTCCCCGCAACCAAACAGAATAGGATTTCGAAAAGAAATATATACGATACTATCAGCCTGACCAAAACTCTGGAACAGCAAGCACAAATTAGATAGAATTACTGATAGAGATAATTCATGTGAATCCCTTACAGCTGAGATCGAAGAAGCATACGAGTGCGAGAGAATTTTGCTGACGCGAGCACGAACTTGCGCTCGAGAAAGAGATGTTGATTAGGAGTTGGTGGTTTCAGACAACTTCGATGCTGACAGCATCACCTGCGATTCTGCTGGTAACGCGAGCTCCGTTTGAGTTTGGGCTTCGTTTGCCAATGTTTTTCCGTTAGAGGCCACGGGTCGTCGGGTTCTCCCCCATTCGGACTCTCATTCTGGGTTACTTGTCTCGATCCGGATTTACTCAAGGAACACGTCATAAATTAAAAAAGACAATGATATTTTACACTTCATTTAGCTTTACTATCTAGTTATGCTTTTTTTCTTTTATAATTTGAATGGTTTATTTTTATATAATTGCGTTGATTGAATTTTATTCTTTTAAATTAGATAATAAATTCATATTATGATATTTTTAATCCAAATTGAAAGAGTAAATAAAATAAAATAAAACAGTTAGATGGTAAAATAATAATAGATAAGATGGAAGAGTATCATTGTCTAATTAAAAATATTATATCATCCGGAAATCGGAAATTATCTAATTAATTAAAGATTAATTACTATTTGGCATGAAATAATCTTCCCAACCTCTTACTATTCACCACACTCCACACTCCACATTTTTTTTTTAATTTTTTTTATCAAATATTTTTTATATGAATAGTGAATAAAAAATTTGAAATATTTAAAAAAAAATAAATTCAAAAAAAAATTTAAAAAAAATATTAAAAAATATTAAAAAATATGGAATGTGGAGTGTGGGTGAATAGTAGGAGGTTGTGTAGCATTTCTCATTTGGCATTAGAGGATTTTTTTTTTTTTTTTCTGTAAATGATTTGTTTCCCTCTCAAATTTGTCGAATATGACTGGATAATCCTGGGAGCCCAAATGGGGGGCCCAATCCCTTTTTATAACCTTTGCTTTTTGTGTTTTCTCGAGAAATTTCTCTCTCCTACCGCTCACTCTCACGCTCTCAGCTCCTCTCTCTCTCTCTCTCTCTCTCTCAACGGCTTTAATTTGAAATTATCGGACGCGCACTTCTTGTCTCCTTTATATTAATTACTTATACACTGTACATTTCTTCACAGCCAGCAGCCGACCACCCACCAAACTGTTCCCTCATTTTTAGTTCTGTACTCTCTGCCATGCGTTTTTGGTTCAATCTCATCTTGTAGGTAATTTCATCTCGCTTTCTCTTTTTTTTTTTCGGTAAATTCCTCTCGCTTTCTCATTCTAGAACATTTTTTTGTTTTTATTTTTTCGAATTATTTCGGTGCCATTTTCCTGTCATTTCCGCTAAGTTTCCCATGCTGAGGATCCTAATTTTAGAAATGTTCTAGATCTGTGGTCAACTTATTTTGACTTTGAACGTGTGCGTGCGAATTCTAGGGTTTTTTTTGGCATTGAGTGATACCTTCCTGGTTTCTATTTTGTTGATATCATCAATCAGTTTCTGATGGTATACATTTCTTGACTTCCAAGAATTATAGAGTTTTGTTGTTTGTGTTGAGGGATTCGAAAAATCTCCGATTACGTTTGTGTTTCTTAGCGGATGGGCTTTCATAGTTTGATCGACTTCGATGTTAGGGTTTTAATGGAATCGACACTGATTTATGTAATTTGTTTCTATTGTTGTGGGGTTTCTGGCAATTGATTTGTAAGGTATTAGCATTGTTAAAAATCGCTACTACAGTCATTCTTGTTCATTATGATATTGAGACCTCAGACTCCGTGACATTGTAATTTTGAGATTTGAATTTGAGTGTGCTGCATTGAGAAACGCGAAAGAAAATAGATCAATTATTTTTCCCTTTTTCTTTTCCTGTCAAATCTATTTCTTTTTAATCTGTTCAAGTGTTACTTGACATTTTGACCGAGCACTGCATTAATTAAGATGTTTTTGAAGATTTCATTTCGAACAAATCATGATTCATTAATTTGATGTTCTTTTATATATTTATCTACCCAGGTTTTGCATCTAGCGTTAGCCACTTGAATACTATAATGGCATCTGCGAATCCTTTTTTTGATGACATGCGGAGCAAGCCTGAGGTTATTGATCCTCCTCAAAGTGAAGACATGATGGATGTTGGTGAAAATGTGAATGATACTGCTTCAAATTCTCTAAAACCTAATGTGGCAGTTTCTAGCAGTGTCCGCGAGCTGTTGGAGTGCCCTGTGTGCTTAAATGCCATGTACCCTCCTATCCATCAGGTTTGTTGGTGTTCATATAATGAATGGTTAAATTGCATAGTTGTAATCATTTTTGTTCATGTAATTTTTATCAGTCTATCCACCTTAATAGAGGTACTCTATTACTGAACTTCTGTAGTTAACACGTTTCACTTTTAACAGTGGTTAAATTGCAATTTTTTTTTTCCTTATCAGAAAAATATTTAACGGTGTTCTCCTTTGCATCTAGTTGTTAGTTGTGGCTAGTTATGAAATTCCAGTTTTAATTTATCCGTCTTCTCCCTTGTTGCAGTGTTCAAATGGTCACACATTGTGTTCTGGTTGCAAACCCAGGGTGCACAACCGGTGTCCTACTTGCAGGCATGAACTTGGCAATATAAGATGTCTTGCATTGGAGAAGGTTGCTGCTTCTCTGGAACTTCCATGTAAATATCAGAGTTTTGGGTGCATGGGTATATACCCATATTACAGCAAACTTAAACATGAATCTCAATGCATCTATAGACCCTACAACTGTCCCTATGCTGGATCAGAATGCACTGTCATTGGTGATATTCCTTCTCTGGTGGCCCACTTGAAAGATGATCATAAAGTTGACATGCACAGTGGCAGCAGTTTCAACCATCGCTATGTCAAATCAAATCCACAGGAGGTTGAAAATGCTACATGGATGCTGACGGTATAGTGTTGCTTTGTTCTTGTCTCATTGTCTTCTATATGCTGACGGTATAGTGTTACCCTTTAGTAGACGTAACGTGCTTCTCTCGTGCAACCATATCCACCAGTCAATGTAGATACAGAATTTTGTCTTCTATATGCTGAAGGCCTTGTTATGTGGTTTCCGCTAAAGCTGGATCACTTTGTATTTTAGTTCTTTGGACACCTCCTATTGTTAGGAACGGGAAATCTTTTAAGTTATGAGCTTTATGTTAAAAAATGCACATGCCACATACTTATAGGTGTTAACTTAAATACAGAATTTTGGTGAGGCCCATCCAAGTTTCTTCTGTTCTTTTGCCTATAGAGACTAGGCATAATAGTTTCTCCATATCCAGGATGTGTGACAACAGATGCACTTTAAAATATGTCATGGCACATTTTATCCCTAGCTCAGTTAATCCTTGCATTTACTATAAACTTTGGGTAAATATTTGAAACTGATAATCCGTTTTCTTGGTTAATTTCTAGGTCTTCAGTTGCTTTGGTCAGTACTTTTGTCTGCATTTTGAAGCTTTTCAGCTTGGGATGGCTCCAGTTTACATAGCATTCTTGCGGTTTATGGGTGATGATGATGAGGCGAAGAACTACAGCTACAGCTTAGAGGTTGGTGGAAATGGCAGGAAGATGATTTGGCAAGGAGTACCTAGAAGCATTAGGGACAGCCATCGGAAGGTTCGTGACAGTTTTGATGGTCTCATCATCCAACGCAACATGGCTCTCTTTTTCTCCGGGGGAGACCGGAAGGAATTAAAGCTTAGGGTGACTGGTAGGATTTGGAAAGAGCAGTGATTGTATCTTCTTTCCCAATATATATTTAGCCTGTAGTAATGAGTCTTCTGGTCATGTATTTTTTGGGATTTAGGAGGCAAACTCTCTTTGCTTGTCCATGCGGTGAATACATGAGTGGGAATGGGAATGCATACTTATCTATAATTTACAATACTTACCTATTTGTAGATGAATTGTAGTCTGGCAATGGTAATTTTTCCTTGTGTGTTCACGCATGTGTGAATACATCGATCTGTGTTTAAACAGCTTTGGATGCACGAGCTGAGCAATTGAAATTAGAATGGTTCTTGGCAATCATTATTGGTTGTCATTTTGATTGATTCTTGCACCGATGTTGGTTCCACATCTCTGCATAATTACTATTCTAATTCACTTGGCTACAAAGACCGAGCAAGCAATCTCTGTTCTGAGTTTGGGAGAGAAAAGAGCCACGATATTCAAGGGCCAAAAAGAAATTAATAACCAATACCTTTGGTGTCCCATCGTATAAAATATCCTAAAATCTCAAGAACTGGCTTTCAATTGAAATCTCGTTCATTTTAAATTTTTTTCATTTTTAATTATATATATTCATGTGTCATTTAGGTGATTAATATGTGAAGTCGTTCAAAATGTTTCACATTAATAAGTTTGATTGAAAATAAAAATAAAATTCTAAAATAGAAATAACGTATTATTCAATTGATTAACCCTTATTCTTTAATCTCAACTTTAAGGTAGAACTCCAGAGATGATCTCTCCATCAGAAGATAAACCTCTGATATCTATTGTATAGTGAGGACGAGAGATTATGAAAGACTATAAATAAATTTATTATAGTGGATATTCCCTTCCCAAAATCGTGGTGGAAGTAGGTTTTATGTTGAGTTACGAAAATATGCATGTCTCACTCTCTTTTATATTTTCAGTATTTATTTTCTATTAACTATTATGGATGTACACACTGACAACACACAACCGCAATGAACCACTGTAGGGGGCTCTAGATCACACCTACGAAGTTCAGATCGTCATAGTAGGCCAACAATGACTATTTTTCTTCTTCCGGCTTGTTGTGCCATTTTTTTCATCAACAACGAGCATTTATCATGGTTATTTATTGGAATGCAATCTTTTATATCTTTTGTTTTTTTTAAATGCTAACTTTATGTATAAAAAACATTAAAAAAAAAACTTACTTATCCAAGTGATTTTCCATTTTTTTATATATTTTGTTTTTTAAATTGAAAGTTATGTGCATGTAAGAAAGTCATGTGGATATGTAAATCCGTTTCCGTTTTTGCACATACAGTTAGATTTATTTAAATAAAATTGGAGATTTAAGAAAAGTATGAGAAATTAGATATGGATATCAATTTATAAATTTATTTTGTTGTAAATATACACTTACAATGTATCATTTACTTTCTAAAAATTTCTTTATTTTCTTTCTAAAATGTAAAAGAAGATAACAAAAAAATATCAATCCTAACAAAGCTATTTTAATTTGGAAAAACCCTACTTGCAACAAGCCATAGGTAATCATGTGTAACCGGTGCTTGCAAACTCTATGAAAAAAATGAATAAATACGAGATTACATGAAAAAAAATTAATTTTTTAATAGTGGATATACTCTTTTTCAAAACGCTTGCGAAGTCCACGACTATATATAGTATTACTCCATAAAAAATTTTATTTTTTCACATCTCTCTTCATTTCAGTCCCTCTCTCTCTATCAATTTTTTCCAACCCTCTTCTTCCTCTCATTCCCCTCTTTCTGCTTTCTCAAGAAGCAAAGGACGACACCACCAACTCCCCAACTACAACCTGATGAAAAATTCCAGGCCATGGAATTGGCAAAAACTTTTATCTTCTTTTGCAATTGGTATCTCCAGTTGAGCAAAATTTGGTCAATATACCAATTAGCATTTGGGCCTTCTAAGTTTTGAGAGAGGTAATTTTAGACATTAATTTGAAGAGAACATGTTATTTGAACTCACATAAAATCATAGAAAATGTAATTGCAACTTAGATTGCCGATTGCTTGGAAGAAGAACTAGACACATGTACCTTGCAATACGTACTTGCATCGACTAAAAAAATTATTCTTTTGTTTTTTGCCAAAGTCCAAGCAATCGAGGCTAAGTTTCATCATTATCACATTTACAAACTATCTAGGTTTGCAAGTTTTATGCAGATTTGCCTTGCAAGGAATTTACTCAGCTTAGGCACTATCTTTTATTGATTTTTTAATTCGGGAATGAAGAAAGCCAACCAGACGATGGATGCTACGAGAGAGAAGGTCAACGCGATAAAGAAGGTTGACGAAAACACAGTAAATCCCTACAACATGTGGATCGTTTTCAAAAGAAATTTCTTTGCTTTTTGCATTTTGCTTTTACTTTTTTTTTTATTCCACGTAAGCTCTGGTTACCCCCCGATTCCAATTCCGCATGCTGGTTGTCCCTAGCAGTTATGTTTAATTTGTATTGTTTACGACTTCTCTCCCTTAATTGGTTTGCTCACATCCCTACAACTAGTTTTTTTTTTATTAATTAATTTTGTTAAATTCGCTTGTACTCAAAGTGAAATAAGGCAAATCAAATAACAAAATGAAGTAAGAGATCGCAAGCATTAAAATAATAATAATAACATTACCTTGTGTTTGTATATTTGGGAGGAGAAATGGTTTTTCGCTTTTTATATTATATTTTGTTATCCTTAATAAATAAATAAATAATTCTGGTCTCGTTTGGTTACGCAGTTCAGATGAGATGAGATGTTTTGTTGAAAGTTGAATAAAATATTATTAAAATATAATTTTTATTCTGAGATTTGAAAAAATTGAATTATTTATTATATTTTATGAGAAAGTTTGAAAAAATTGTAATGATGAGATAAAATAGTTTTGTATCTCCAAACCAGGCCGCTACTCTTAACACGCCTCATTCAAGTAATAAAAGTTTGCGCAAAAGCAAAGCAAAGGTCATCATATCACAAAGATGACATTCACTTGTTATGCATCACATTAATAAGTGTGATTAGAGCTAACAAGCTTTAAAATATAGAATAGCACTGCTAATTTTATACGCGTGTAAAGAGAGCATGTGTGTAGTGATCTTGTAATCTAATAAGGACCAAATTGCCTTGTAAGAAACCTCTCTCTACTTAATATCAATGCATAATAACCTCAAGAAAAGCCTTAATTATCTTTTAGCAATGATCAGTGATGGTTCAATCTCAAATCAATTGTGTAAAATACTACAAGAAATAAAGCTATTTCCGTTGGAGGAAGTCACTGCAAATAACATATATTATCGCTGCAAATGAGTAATTCCGGCTAAATATATTTGCCCACACTTCGCCACTTCTAAAATACCAAGTAAGACATTTTGTGCCGACTTTTGAAAACAAACAAAAATACAATACATTTCCGATGACTAATAATTGCTGGAAATGTCAAAAATGATTGCCAGTAAAAGATTTGAGATCTAGTAGTCACTAAAGTCTATTTCCGGCGACTATTAATTGTTGGCAATATAATACTTCTGGCAAATTTAAGTCGCCAGTAAAACTCAATACACATTACTAGCGATACAAAATCAATTATTTGCGGCGAAAATAACTCGCTGCAAATAATGTCTCGGCGAGTCAACAAGCACTGAAAGATATTTGTGACGTCATGTTTACTCACCCCTAAAACAATTTCGGCTAGTTATTTTTGCCGAAAATGGTTTTTTTTTTCAAATCCTAGTCTGTTTGCTTGTTTTTTGGCGTGGTTGTATTTTCCCCAATATTTGGTTCTTTCATAATAGTTAATTGCTTGCTAATAAATTAAAAATGCTAAATTTGGGTAAATTTATATCTGATTGCACATATATATATTGTATGTCAACATCATTCAAATAACCTCAATATACATATTTGAAATTCACCAGGATTTAAGACTTAAGTTTTACACAATACCATCCAACATATCACAATGGAATATAAATTTACAAGTGTTTTTCGTTCTAACTATAAATATCTAATAGTAAGTTGTTTTCATGAATGCACCAGCTTCTTCATTTCAAGTGTTTTGCTTTCTAACCACCATATTCCAACGAGTATGGAAAGAACTGAATTTGGTTAACTGGTTTTACTTCAAGTGCTTGAACACAACTATAAAGAAATGTAATATATTTATGCAAAAACATAATATTCAAGGCCCAAGTTACAAGGCATTCAATTCATAATCAGCTATATATAAACAATGGGCTCAAAACTCATGCATTATTTTTCCTTCCATAGTGTTCAAATTCAATTATTTTATTCAATACAACAATAACACCGCATACCCACTCATTTTGTGAAATGTAAAAAGAGTTTGCAGCAATAAAGTCATAAATAGAACAAAAATTACAAGACTCAAAGTTGTAACCTTTATGAATAAAAATTACAACACTCAAAATTGTAACCATCAAACTTTCACGCATAGAAATCACCCCACAAAATATAAAACACCAACTGTGTCGTATTTAGGAGTCATATATATATATATATATGAGTTCTGATGGTCCCAAGATGTTACAAATAAATATTGTAAGTTTTGGTAATGTGCAAACTATATATATATATATATAAAAGATATAAGTTATTAAGCCGAGCCACCTTCCATTCAAATTATAATCCAACCTTCCATTCAAAATACATACAAAGCTCAATATCAACTAGCTAGCTCTACATGATCCAACTTTCTTATATATTCTGTAATATGCTACAACACGTATGCCTGATGATTAATTAATGTCGATCTGGAAATTAAAACCTATGTTTCTCTATATATAATATAAGAGATCATATATGTACAACCACAATTCTAGCAAAACTTGGCAACAATCCTAGTGAATGATCACGATCAACACACATTATCATACGTCGACCACAAACCATAATCATTATCTCTCCACAAAATGCATGTACAACATTATTGAAGTTTTGCAATAGGAATTCTCTCTCTTTCTCGATCTGATCTCTCTCTAAATATACATATATATGTAGACAAACATGGGACAACAATACCCAATGATATATTTGTAGCATTTTATTTTTATTTACATTAAAAGATAGCATCTATTCTTTTTTCTTTGCATCTCTAAATAAAATAACCAACTATGTATATATTATGTACATATATAGAACACGTAGAAACTCTCTGACAATTAATACAAGGGTCTCACCTGAAATTGGAGATAAATTTTACATGATTCAGAAGACTAACGAGGCTATTTCAGAAAGTCTCTACGTACGCTAGCTCTTTAGTCTAGTATAAAGCTAGCTTCCAAAATCACAGTACCCAATGTGATCAAAATCACTTGGCAATTTGATCCTGCCAAACAAAGTATGCACCAAAAAGATGAGGATTATATAGGTGAAAAATCATATGCACTTATGATTTTTTATATGAGAAGTACATAATTTGCGCTTATTGGAACTGGTAAAAACCAAGTCCTTTGCACTCACCCAAGGTGATTTCTCTATGATATCTCACATTAAGTAACTTCATTGATAAAACAGAAAAAATTAAGAGAATAATGATGAAACATGTCATTTTTTCTTGGTCATATAGATGTTGAAAGATACATAAAAAGCAACAATGTAAGAACAAGAAACATGGTATCTACAGGTCAGTCACGTACTATTATTAAAAGGCTACTTATGTACTGATAACTTACCCTATAGCAGTTTCACTGTACATTGATGACCAAGAACATCCAATGTGCATGCTAGTGGCAAGAGCAACGTACATCGCTAGACAAAAGCTACAAAATATCCTCACAACCAAAAAATATACTACCTACACCACACCAGTAACTGATGTACGAAAGAGGAGGTTTTGGAGATATGGGAGACATTTTGTTGCGATATTACTTTAACTTTCATCTCCTTACTAAATTCACAAAAAATTGCTACCCTCAAATTTAGTAACCAGCTATGCAGGTCTCCAAGTCTCTTTATGAGACTCTCCTTGGGTCTGCCTCTCTAACTCATATCTCTCCATAAACTTATCATACTCGTCTCGTTTCTCCATTACTAGCATGATATTCACTCGTAAGTCATCATGTAAAGCCTTATAATGTGCAGCTTCTTTCTGTACGTTCAGTTAATTCTGCTATTTGGGCATTAGTTGATTGTCTAGATGACTCGGGAATAACCATTCACTGAGACCCCATACATAACCTGGCCTGTGGCCCAAAACTTCCTTAAATATTGTTGTTGCTACCTCCTTAGCCTGCTTCTCAGGCTCCAACTCTGCCATCTTTATTGCGAACTCATTCTATCAACCATTGGAAAACGTCACACATGTTAGGTGCTTGTAATATGTACTTAGCACTAAAAATATGGACATTGATTTATCTCAAACATCATGGGATTTTACTTTAACACTCACATATTTCTCTTTTGTCATGGGAGTCACAAATTTGTCATTCTTCTTTGACCACCTGATTTCTTTAAAGAAATCAACCAAATTCTCGTCATTTCTAGACTACAAATAAAGTAAATTACACACTAGCTTAGATTGAATATATGAACACCATTATGGAGTACAAATTAAATGAGTACAGGTAGCTAGCATTTACAATGGTCGACTCAAATTTGCATGAAATCTCTCATTCAAGCTATCAAATTAATTGTTGGGATTAGACTTACAAAGTACAAACAATAACGATTGTTGAGTGTTTTTTATGTTTTTTCATAACTAAATGTGCAAATAATTATATTAGTCATTGATATATAGAGAACACAAAGGAAATACACAACTTTGAAGAAGCCTAACATATCAATTAGCACAAAAAAATAATAATGCTACATACAATCGATGTAGCATCTTGCAACCAAAATGGAGACTTGCCCTCATCTCCATTAGCCGCACAAAATAATAATGCAACATACAATCACATGTATATCATGTCCTGTGTGATTGTTTTGTTGCTTCTCCCTATTACTTTTATTTCTTTCAGACATCCGCTGCAGTCACACAGGACATGATATACATCCATTGAATGTGTAGGTGTTAAGAGGATTATATGACTAAAAACATAAGTGGATACAGTTGACTATTTTAACAAAAACTAACTGTCCTAACTAACATTTAATACATATGACTATTTTACCAAAAAAATTCCACAGCAAGTTAATTAAGTATATGATTGCCAATTTACCTTAAAGTCCTCACTTGAATATCGAGCACATAACTTTACCCAAGTGGCTGATGTCACCAACGGTGGCACATTTGCAAGTGCTTCTTCATTTCTCTCGTATTGTTTGTAGGTTCCATGTAAATCATAGCGAATATAATTAAACTGCTTGCATAGTGTTTTCGTAACCGTATCATGTTGGTTCTTCTTGGTCCAGTAAAGGATGAAGTCAGCCTACAAACAAACATCAAGAGTATTAATTATAATCTCCCAACCTCGAGTTTTACATTACCAACGTTAGGCTTTCATCTACTCTATTTGAACATGTATTGCATTCTCCTACTTTTACCTGAACGCGTGTATTCAATTCTTTCTTCTCATTAGCTAGTATGTCGTGCCAGCTAGTATGACTCAAGTCCACATGGTACTTAACCAACCAGGTAACCCTTATAGTAAACAAGGTAGCATTTTCACAACAAAGTGCAGATTTACTGTCCTTTATCCTCAGGAGTATCTTTCCATGCTTTCGCACCTTTTCGAACTCTGTGCTCTTTGCTGCTCCTCGCCCACGCTTCTGTCTAAGTAGTACTAAGTTGTTTCCAAGAGTGAAAATGTCATCATAGTTCAATAATTATACTAATCAATATGTTAATCATATAATGTAAAACAAAATGAAAAACATTATCTAAAATGTAAAACAATATAAATATAAATTAGATTAATACCGGATGGGTTTGTGCTTAGTGGTGAATCAACTATTGGCATGTCATTTGGTTCTGTGCTCGAGGACGACATTAAGTGGCTCGATTGAGTCATTTGAGCTTGAGAATGCATCATCTCTAAGATCCATGACAGCAATGGGTACTCTATTCCGAACTTCATTATTGCTCTCAGATCTCCCTTGACCGTAGCTCATGTCACGTGATCGACCTCTACCTCTTCTAGTTTTCGACATATCCAACATGCAATATAAACAAACTTTTAGGCGGTGTGCTTGCCAAAAAAAATGGACAATTAAAATTATTCTTGTAATCACACTCAAAGGATACAATTATTTATATATGATTATACTTTAGTTTAGAATATTACAATTAGCTCATCATCATGCTACTATTTATTTATTGGAATGGTCCAAATTAACCAGGACATTTAGGAAGGAATGCCTCCTAGTGTGCTATCATTACAAACTTGGCTAAATTGACCAAAGATAACAAACTAAATAATTCTCAAGAAAATTACAAATCCATTCAATGGAAAATCCCCTATTCTTGAAGTAAATTGCACACTACTAACGACCTTGATGTTCCTGCCAGAGACAGAAAAGACAGGTCTTTAATTTGAGAAATGATATTTAGGATAAGCCAAACAAAATGGGTTGTATGGAGACACGGTGTTTTTACCATCTTTGAAGTGGCTAGTTCATCTTATCCTCTAAGAGACTATCTATTTCTATGCTACCCTCCACTTCAGTGTTGTGAGAAGAACTGTCTTCGCTTATATTGTCATTCATAAACCCCTTCTCAAACTAGTTGCAATTTGACCTTTGCATTACCAATGTGTCAACTTCAATCTGCTCCAGCTCAACATTAGGCCTGTGCATATTTGTTTGCACTGGAATGTCATTAGCATGGATATTCACGTAAGCATCGCCAGAATTATCCTTTTGGTATGCATCAACATCACTAGAATTAGATGCATCATCTTCAATTAGGGATTCTCATGGCATAGACATTTCAACCTTTGACCTTTCACACTATATACCAATCACCGCGGATGCTGCAATTTTTTAGGTAAAACACTTGCGACGCTTGGCACGCCAAAACAAAAGGGTCATCCTTATAAGTTTTCGGAGACATATTCACACTAGTAAAATATTGTTCCACACATATCCCTCATTTGGAATCAAAGATATCGAACCATTCATATTTGAATAAATAAACACAACGCCAACACATGTAGCAGATTTTCAAAATGTCTATTAGTCTACCAAAGAACTCAAGTTTTTCAGATCCTGGTTGTTCACTAATCACGATGACACCTAAGTTTTGGGTGTGATGATGTTCTTTATGATTTTTTGTGTGAAATCTTATACCATTGGTTATGCAACTTGAATAGGACGTAACCCAAGGGTCAAGACCATATGCTAAGGCATATAGATCCTCTAAAACTTCTCCGAGATTATCAGCACACAGACTTTGAATCTATCACAAGTTGAAACAAGGAACCACATAAAGTAAAGCCAAATATTTTCAAAACTCATATAGGGGTGAACTTCCAAATGAATTTTCCTACGTGTGACTTGAACCAATCTGGAAATTTTGCAACTTGCATACTATTGACATCATCAGGATACTCTTCACTTACCTACATCTAGTGCTCACTAGACAAAAGAACTTGAGTGGTTAATAAGTATGTGTAGGAGATGCAAAGTAAATCAGTTTCTTTAGAACTGAAAATTACTAAGTTGGTAAGCAGTTTGGTTACTTACTCGAGGTGTATATCAATATTTGAGCAATTATTAAGAACATGCCGTCTGGCTTTTATGAAAATGTTATCATCTAATCGGTGACGTGAAGCAAAACCCATGAGGCACACTTTGTGTGAAAAAACACATAGTCTCTCTTGTACACCCTCATTTCCTTCATCAATGTTACGTTCGTAGGGATTGAATCTAGTCTCGACATCATGGAGGTGCATGGAACAAAAATTCAAGCATTTTACATGGATATAGGTCTCGGCTATTGAACCTTTCAAGCAGGCCTTATTCTTAACATATCTCTTGAATTTTTCTAGATACCTCTCGAAATGATACATTCACTTATATTGAATTGGCCTTGCAAACAGAGCCTCACGTGGCAAATGGTAGGCTAAGTACACCATTACATTAAAGAAGGTAAGCGGAAAAACCATCTCAGACTTGCAGAGAATGACGAAGAGATATCAACTTGAACCCACTCTAAGACACCAACCTTAGATGTTCTAGCACACAATTCTTTGAAAAAAATGCTTAACTTAGTTAGTGCCAATCAAACATCTTAGCATAAGTATCCAGAAATTGCAGCAGGAAGTAACATTTGCATGAAAATATGGCAATTGTGACCTTTCATTCCTGAGATTTTACAATCAAGTACACTAACATATCTGGTGATGTTCGAAGCAAATCCATATGGGAATTTCACACCGTGCAACCAATTACAGAAACTAGTCCACTCAGCTCCATACAACGTATAACATGCATGTGGCATACTAATGTGTGTCCCATCCTGGATAAGGTGTAATTCCTTCCTTATATTGAGATTGGAAAGATCACGACATGCATTGGGATGATTTTTAGTTTTTCTAGAGATATTCATCAAAGTTCCTAAAATGTTGTCCCAAATATTTTTCTCCATATGTATTACATTTAGATTATGTCTAATTTTTATAGTCAACCAATTCGGCAATTGAAAGAAGATACTTTTTTTAGTCTAATTAAACTCATCTATGGTACGTTTATTTTCTTTATGCCTTTGCCAAAATTTGCATCAAGAATATCTTGAAGTTGAATCAATATATCTTCTCTAGAATACACTATAGGGGGGTCGCAATGCTCTGCATAGCCATTAAAAATAGTTTTTTTTTCTTTCTCTAGATGTGGCTTGGTGGCAAGAATTGGCAATGACCCATGTATCAATGTTTTCAGCTATATGTCAACCACATGGAATTTGTTTCTTCCTTGCATGATAGACATGTCATCTTCCCCTTAGTGCTCCACCCAGAGAGGTTTCTATAAGCAGGGAAGTCGTTGATTGTCCACAATAATGTTGCATGAAATTGGGAAGTCTCTCTAGCCTTTACATTGTATGTATCAACACCATTATCCCATATATTAATCAATCATCTATCAGAGGCTGAAGATAAACATTAATTTCATTTCCTGGTGATCTTAGTCCAGGAATCAAGAGTGAAGTGATAAAAAATTGATCTTTCATGCATAACCATAGGAGCAAGTTATAAGGGACAAGAATCACTAGCCATATGCTGTTTAGCTAAATTATTAAATGGGTTGAAACAGTCAATAGCTAAACCAAGTCTGATATTTCTTGGATCTTTCGTGAACCAAGCATGCTCTTGATCAAATGTTGTCCACACCTTAGAGTTAGCTGGATGACATAGAATACCCCTGTTGAATGACATGCTAATCCTTGTGCCACTGCATATCAGCTACTGTTTTTTGTGATATAAATAATCTTTGCAACATTGGCTTCAACGGGAAATGTCATATAACCTTTTGAGGAATTCTTCTTTGCTTACTTTCACTGAATTTCCACCTTGGGAGTTTACATTTTGGGTAATCATCTTTATTTACATTTTCCCTCCAATAAAGTATGCAGTTATTCAGACAAACATGTATCTAAAGCAAAGCCCAGACCTTTTTCCAAGTTACGTGACTCTTGATATGATTTTGGCAAAAGGGCATAGGGAAAAGCTGACTTTAGCAAGTGAAAAAACATGTCGAAAGACTTTACACTCCAACCACCGAGTGTTTTGATATGCAACAACTTGACAATGAATAATAGTTTAGAATACTTTCTACAATCTTTATAAAGAGGATGCCGGGAATCAACCAACAACTAGTCGAAAGTTAGCGATAATTCAAGATCGACCAATGGCAAACCCTCAGCATAGAATGACTCAATTATGGGAATATTAGGAAATGTCCCAGCTCAAAATCTCGTAACATAACATCGATGTCCTTGATGTAATCATCCTTTTCTTGGGGATCATGTAGATCATCATCATCACCATCACTTATGATTAAATCTTCCTCCTCGCCATGACAAATCCACGTCATGTAATTCTTCTCAATACCTTTAATGAACAAGTGTCTCTCTACTTGGCCTATAGGTAGGAAGTAATTATTTGAACATAGGACACATGGGCAACGAATTTCATCACTGGTAGCATGAGATCGGGCCAAGGAAATGAACTCCTTAACTCCTTCAATATATTCCCTAGATCCAAATCTATTAGTGATTTGCATCCAACTCTTGTCCATCTAGAAACAAGTAGAGGAGGGGACGTTGTTTAGTAAGGGATAAATTCAACACAATGCCACATATAATTATGTAAAGTAAGGGAAAAGTTGTTTAGTAAGTGGGTTGTGGCTACCATGTCCAGGTGCAAACAAGTATATGTATTGTTTTGTTTTTGCATGCTGACGTGGCACGTAATTTTGTTCTCTGCTAGGTTTTGCATTTTTTCTTTCGATGGCAGCTGCCGAGCCCCTCAAGGGCGTCTCGGTGACTGGTTCACGGCAGCGTTCCTTTGCCGATATGGTGGCTGCTCCTCCGCAACCTCTCCTTGAGGTTAATTGTAACAGTCGCTAGAAATTCAATGATGGAATTTCTATTGTCTTTAGGAACCATAGTAAATCCTATATGGTTGGAATCCAACTAAGAACCCATAAGCGTGTTAGAAACCAAAAATATTATATGGTTTTATCCAAAACCTTATTGAATCAGTTTCTAGCATCGTGTTTAATCGTTTAATTAAATTATTTTCATATGCTATTAATCTTTTAAATTTGTGTTAGAACATCATTATCCAACTTAGTTAACCTTGGATATTTCATTGGGCCAATAGAAATTAGATTTGGGCTTGATAGCAACCCAAACCCTCTTAAAACCCATGAATTTAGGCCCTTTCGGTTTAAGCCCATTAAGGCCCATGAAATTAGCCACCTTAGCAATGATTTTGTCTAAAATATTTCACCCTCCACTTGCCTTATCAGATTTATTCAAGAGTACTTAAAATGTTCTTGAAGTGGATGATTAAGTGGACACCCCACTCTTTCAATTATAGACTCAAAAATAATATCTTGTATATTTTATTGGAAGAAAAGATCAATACTCAAGCTCCATTTCAGATCTATCATCTTCCAAAACTTGTATAAATAGCCCTCCAGCCCCTTCCAACGAAAATCATCCCTCCTTTACACTTTGCTTTGTTAGAATACAAAAAATACTCTCGGGCAGTTTTTATGAACTCTTTTTCACGCCTTATTTGAAGCTCTTGTAAGTATTTTCTCATAAAATTTCCTTCATGCAAGTTGTTTATTTTTTAGTCTAGTTTACGTAGATATCTTATTTGTTCAATTTGAAGATCATTTGATCAGTCAAAAGTTGTTTAAAACCCAGAAAGGTCATTCTGGGCGATAACCAGAGAGTATGTTATATTTTGGAGTTTTTGACAAAGTTAATGGATTGATCTTGATCTGAAATTATTATGGAGTATTGTTAACATAGGTATATGATTATGGGTTGAGGATTTGTTGCATGATTAAAAGTTTTGGTGAAAGATTTTCTTAGATTTAGAAACTTCGAATCTGGAAGAGGAAAAAATAGTTTCAGTTTTGAGAAAGTTTAAATCTTTTATAGTCTAATCTTATTGCAATGGCTTTGATATTTTTATTTGAGAATCCTAAGTTTCTTATGTACATGATATAATGTTGCTTTGAAGATATTTGATATTAGTTTCAAAGATATGAAATTTTTATGCAATGAGATATTCGAATGGGCCAAGTGATGATGTTCTTAGCTAAATTAATGTTTGGTTGATTTTTAACCATGTGATCTTGAGTTTAAAGCTTAGATCTGTTTTAGGACACCTTTTTAAACCATGTGATGTTTTGGTTTGAAGATCACATCTTTATAAGTCATGGATCAAGAGGTTGATCAAAACAAGTTAGAAACAAAAATCAAGGAAAATGGCCTATATAAGTTTCGGTTTTTATAGAATTTTAATAGTTGTGTTTAGTTTTAAATTCTTCTGAATTCATATTTAAGTTCAGAATAAAATTTACATGAGATATATAAATTTTGGTGATTTTTGGAGTTAGGATACAAAATCCTTAAGTTAGGGATATAATAGTTTTTTTCCACATGTAGAGGGTGAATTAATAATTTTACTCTTAAATTGATATTTTTCTATATTTCTAATTGTTAGTGACTAAGTTATAACTTTTAAAAATCACTACTTTCAGTCTCTCGTGATCGCACTTGAGTTTTGCCTAGAAACGCGAAGACAGAGGTAAGTTAGCTTTTAACTTACTAGCAGTTTACTATGTATGGGTGATAAGTAAATGAACTACAGTATATGTATGTATGTTATTATATGTGCTATGCCAAGTCATTACATGTTTATATGTTACATATAATTTATTCTGTCATGAATTATTCATCTGTTACACAAGATATTCTGTCACGTATTGCTAAACATTGCAAGTAGTATGGATACATACAATCTAAGGAGATTCTGTCTAAGGAGATTGGAAATTCCTAAGTGTGTCCATCATGACCCTCCAATCTTTCCTGGGAATCTAGAAGTTCTGTCTAGAAAAGATTGATCTTTCCTGGAAACTTACTTAGTGAATACTATTCATTTCTACGATAAAAAATTCATCAAAATATTATCAGAAAAAAAAATGGAATGTCATGTATGTCATGTAATGTATATTCACTGTTGCAAGCATGTTATGTTAAAAATGTAATGTTGTGTTACATTAGGGATTTTGTCCTTTCATATTCAAGTCACATTCTATTTCTAATACAGTTTATGTATTTCAAGAACAATCATGTTAAGTTATTCATGTCAATCACGATCCTAAGTACTAGGATGAGAAAATATCCTAGTAAAACTCCTTTGTTCACGCTGGAGTGTCTAAATAGGTGTGAAATTCCCTGGGTTGACGAAGTATAGTCAACAGGTTGCGAATGAGACCTAACTAGCTGGTCACCGGAGCGCACCAGGCACTAACGTCGATGGAGCCACATTTTATTTTAATAAGTCATGGGGCCACAACAACTGTGGAGCATGAAGTATGGGGTCACAGCAATTGTGGCACATACACTACGTGAGACACAGCAATTGTGACACGTAGAATACATAGGGCCACAACAATTGTGGAGTATGTATTAACGCACTCACAACTGGTGTAGATACCTGTGTTGTGATGCGGTAATCGGCAGGGACACATGGCTCTAGGGGACCCATGTAGCACCCACATGTTACGTTAATCAAGTTAAATGAAAAAGAATTCAAACTCATGTTATGCTCAAGCTCATGTTCATGTTATGTTTCAAGTTTATGTCAAGTTAAGTCAAGTAAGATCAAATCCATGACAATGTTATGTTTCAAATTCATGTCACGTTAAGTCAAGTCAGATCAAGTCTATGACAAGCAAGTCAAGTTCAGTTCATTCATGTTCATGTTATGTTTCAAGTTTAAGTTATGCCATATGCTATGATTACTTACGATTTTGATTATGTACTTATACTTTTACTGTCATGCATGCATTATTAACCTGTGTGTATGTTTTATGTTAACTTGCTGAGATTTGTAATCAAATTTCACTATGGTAGTCCCAACTACCATTCCCCCCGAATGGTAGATTTTGTTACAGGATCTAAAGAAGAACTGGGAAACAGCCAACTGGACACGGTCGATTAAGCGACAGTGCGGCTTCAAGGTTAATATAGTAGTTAACTTAAAATTACTATATGTACTATGAAGTTACATCTTCAGTACTCATTTGATCACAATCATTTTGGACTAGTATTGTGATCTCTGATGTTTAGTATGCCTTTATGTATGAAGTATATTTTAAGCATTTTGGGATATTTGAATTTGGTGCATAGTATTGCTAAAGAAAAAAATTATCCGCTGCGAATATTGCATAATGCTAGATGTATGTTAAGAACATTGCATCTTATATGTCATGAACGGAGATACGTAACCTTGTGTTGCATGTCTCGACGCTTCAAAGGTCCGTTCAATCCCAAGCGGAATTTGGGGGCGTCACAGGTGGTATCAGAGCAATACGTCTCTGGGTTATAAATCCACATGTCCTTAGGAAATGCACCAAATATTAGGCTTGATATTTTAGTCTTCATTAGGCTTGAATTTCTATTAGTATGAGAGGTAGTACATGATTGTAATACATGTACTCGTGTGTTTTAGGAATCAACACATGAATCACGGTAGAATACCTCAGAACCCTGAGGGAGACAACAATCAAGAGAATCAGAATTTACCGATGGATGGAGGATTAGCTGAAGCTGTACGTATGCTGACTGACGTATTTAGAAATCAGCAACAGCAGCAAACGCTGATACCCAGACCCGAAGTTAGGGGTTGTCTGTAT
This sequence comes from Cyclocarya paliurus, assembly GCA_029856935.1. NCBI lineage: Eukaryota > Viridiplantae > Streptophyta > Magnoliopsida > Fagales > Juglandaceae > Cyclocarya > Cyclocarya paliurus. The sequence goes on along the minus strand of CM056958.1, from coordinate 26,020,526 downwards.
GAGAAGTTTTTACTTTACCGTTACCCGAATTTTTTTGGTAATGAAGGGCCACTGAGAGCTGAGAAATGGATTATGGATCTTGAGAGGACCTACGAGATCTGTGGATGTACTGAAGACCAGAAGGTTCTTTATGCTGGATACCTATTTCAAGGAGAAGCTAGAATATGGTGGGATACACGTAGGCAGCTTCTAATTAGAGAACTAGGAAGTCTCGCTACACTATCATGGGAGAGATTTAAGGAAGAGTTTGATAATAGATTTTTTCCGGATTCAGTCAAACAGTTGAAAGCGCAGGAATTTGCAACTTTAACTCAAGGCAATTTGACTGTAGAAGAGTACGCTGCTAAGTTTGTGGCGTTAGGAAGGTTTGCACCACACTTGATTTCTACTCAAAGGATGCAGGCGCAGAAGTTTCAAGCAGGACTTCAGCCAAGAATCCGTAGTCAAGTAGCTTGCCTAAGGATAGAGAATTTCCAAGAGTTGGTAAATGTGGCCGCAATAGCAGAGGCTGAGCAGAGAGGTCTGGCAATCCACATCAATTCTGAACGAAAGAGGACTATACCATTTGCTGCAAGTGGTAGTGCCGAGAAGAAGATGTCTTTTTTCAGCCCAGTGAAAGGCAAGGGAATAGTGACAGGAGGACAAATTCCATCTGCTTATCCGTTATGCCCTAAGTGTGGAAAGCGTCATAGCGGAGAATGTCGTCTTGGTTTTGGAGTTTGTTATCGATGCGGGAAACCTGGACATTTGATCAAAAACTGTCCCAATGCTGTACAAAGTAGTGGAGCTAGTGATCACAAACCAAGGCCCCACATCCCAGCGCGCGTGTATGCTGTAACCCCAGGTGATATCGACGCTGACGCAACAGAGGCTGAGGAAGCTGGCGTCATCACTGGTATTTTCCTTTAAGAATTTATGTTTTATTATTAACTCGAGTATTATAATTTCTGTTATTAATTGTATCGCATTATATTTTTTTTTTCTTTTTGAATAGGAAACGTTAATTTATTAAGGTTCACGGCTTGTGCGCTTTTCGATTCGGGCGCATCACAATCTTTTGTGTCTACGGCATTTGCACGGTTATGTAGTTTACAAACTGAGCTATTACCTAGACCGGTTGTAGTGTTAATTCCTGACGGGAATACAGTAGCTTGTACCCGTTTAGTTAAAGATTGTCCTGTAGAGTTGAAAGGAAGGACGTTGAATGCCGACTTATTAGTATTCAGTCAAATGGAGTTTGACCTAATTTTGGGGATGGACTGGCTTTTCAAGCACTACGCTAAGATAGATTGTAGGAAACGAAAAGTCGTGTTTGAACCCCCAAATGAAAACATGATGAGTTACTCAGGTGCATCAGTTAAAGCCTCTCCGCTTGTGATTTCGGCTTTACAAGCCAGGAAATATATCAAGGATGGAGCCTCAGCTTTTCTATTGATGACTGTAGAGAAGACTGTCGAGAATATAGGAATCCAAGGGATATCCGTAATTGAAGACTTTCCTGAAATTTTTCCCGATGAAATACACGGTTTACCACCAGATAGAGGCTTTCAGTTTGTTAAAGGCTCTTGCTCGGGAATCATTGGAGATGGATGGCTGCCAATACCGTATTTTTCGTTGGGACATAGAGTTTTAGGAAGATATGGAACCTGCCCTAGTTCCAGTGTGGATCGCGTTACGTGGACTCCCCCCTAACTTCTACCATGAGTCGTTGTTACGTAGCATAATTGTACCGGTTGGAAGATTCTTGAAGCATGATAATTCTACGGGTTGTGCAACTCGCACAAATGGTGCTAGGGTTTGTATTGAGATGGATATCACCAAAGATCCTCTTATGGGATTGTGAATCGGTACTCCAAGGAATCCTAAGTTTTTCTATCAGGAGGTGGTCTATGAAACCTTACCTGCGTATTGCATGACATGCAAGGCACAAGGCCATAACGAGAAGACCTGCAAAAAGGGGGAAAAAAAACTGAACGAGTGAAGAAATCCTTGAAAGGAAAAGAAAAAATATGGCAGCGACAAGATCGGGATTCTGTGCAGGATCCACCTTTGCTTGAATCTGAAAATATTTCTAAGGAAGCTTTGCCTGCTACGGTTGAGGTTGTTGAACTAGAAATCATTGATGGGGGGAAAGTTGAAACCAGTACGTCACTTGGTGTTGCCCAACGAGAATCTTTGAATACATTTGAGGTTGAGAAACAGGTGGGTGCGGAAGAAGTTAGTGGTGATGGTGGGATTTTGAGTGAGATGGGTAACGAAAGTATGACTGCTATGACAGTTTTGGATAAAGCAAGACAGGTTGATGATGTTGTTAATAAGGCCACAGGTGAGTTGGAGAAGGAATGCATTGCTGCAGTTCCTATTTTGAACCATGATGCAAGATTGAATGTGGAGGTGGGTGAGGCTGTTATCACGGTGCCACAAAGGTCTCTAATGCAGGTAGAAGAAATCTCTCAACATGTGGAGGGGGCTCTGGAGGTTTCCAATCCTCCTCCTCCTTCAGATGTTGTGAATAGGGAGGACCAAGTCCAGGTTTGTTCAGATACAGAATCTAAAAAAGGTAGTTTAGTGTTGGTTTGGGGCAAAGAGGTATTGTCTGATTCCTATTTGTTGAATGAAGCTGTCAAAAAGGACAAAGGCAAGAAGGTACATGGGTCTTCTAGGGTTGTAAGCAAACCCTCACATCTTAATCTTTAATGTGTTCTTATTTATTTTGGAATGCTCGTGGTCTGGGTACTTCGAGGAAGAGACTTAGGAAATTGATTTCCCGTTATCATCCTAAAATTCTTGTTTTGGCTGAGCCAATGGCTAATATCTCTAGGATGCAGTGGTGGTGTAACAAGTTAAATTTTGATGCTTGTGGTTCAAATGTAGAGGCTGGTGGTAAACTTTGGTTTATGTGGAAGAATGAAGTTAGCTTGGTTGTTGATAGCATGAGTGATCAACAGGTGACAGTGACTATTGTTGAACAAATGCATTCTTTGCTTTTAACCTTTGTTTATGCTAAATGTAGCTATTTAGAGAGAAGACATTTGTGGCGTGCGTTAGATGTTTTGAAATTCCTCTGGTCACCCATGGATTGTTATGGGAGATCTCAATATCATTCGACATGGTGGTGAAAGGAGGGGTGGGAGTCCACACTTGGCTAGTGCTATGGAGGAATTCAATTCCTATATTAATACCTGTGGTCTTCTTGAGATGCAGTTTTCTGTTATTTCCTTTTCTTGGTGTAATGGGCATCAGACTAGTGCTTGGAGTTGGGTTCGATTAGATCGGACTTTGTTAAATGTTGGTGCCTTGGAAGCCTTTCCAGATATTTCCTTCACTTACCTCCCCCGAACAACATCATATCATGCTCCTATGCTTATAAATTTAGAGGTGATTGCTGCTCCTTATGGTTAACCCTCCTTCAAATTTCAGCAAATGTGGATGTTGCATGATAATTTTATGAAGATTGTCGCTCACGTATGGGAGGAGGAGGATTCAGGCTATGGAATGTTCAAATTGGCTAGTAAGCTCAAGCGTTTGCGAGCTACCTTGAAGACCTGGAATAAACGGGTTTTTGGAAGAACACAGGTGCATATTGGGGAGTTGGAGGAGCGTATTCAAGTCATAGAAACTAGTTTGCAAGATGGTTTTTCTGAGGATCTGGAGTCTGACTTGTTGGCTTCTCAACTAGAACTTTCGGTATGGATAGATAGAGAAGAAATGTGCTTGGCTCAACAGGCAAAACAGAATTGACTGGAGAAAGGAGAGGCTAGCATTGGTTTTTTCCGGGCTATTAGCAAACAAAATTGGCATAATATTAAAATGATGAATCTTGGGAATGGGACAGTCCTTACTTCTCTTGAATAGATTCATAAGGGTGCTATTGATTACTTTCAATATTTCTTGGAGGCCAGGTCGTGTAATGCACTTTCAGATTTGGGTTTTCTGGTGGAGAGAGTGATTCAAGAGGAGGACAACAATGCCTTGAGTAGGGTGCCGTTAGCTTTAGAGATTCATGATGCCCTTTGGTTCATTCCAGTGGATAGTTGCCCTAGGCCAGATGGTTTTAATTCTGGTTTCTTTAAATCCTATTGGCATATTGTTAGTCACGATGTGATCGATGCAGTGGCTGAGTGTTTCAGTGGTGGTCATCTGCCTCAGTTCTATACCGCTTCTTATCTGGTGCTCATTCCAAAAGTTGAAAATTCGACAAGCTTTGACAAGTTTAGTCCTATTAGTCTATTCTCGGTGATTTACAAGGTATGCTCTAAAATTATTGTAAATAGACTTTCTCCTTTGCTTGCTAATATTATTTCTCCAAAGCAAGGTGCCTTTATTCCAGGGCGTAGTATTTATGAGAATATTAGCTTGATGCAGGAATTGGTTCATGGTCTGAATAAACAAGCTCGTGGAGGAAATGTGCTTCTCAAAATTGATATGGCTAAGGCATATGACAATATTGACTGGGGGTTTCTTCTTCATGTTCTGAAATATTTTGGTTTCTCTCCTACCGTGGATGGCCTAATTAATCAGTGTATCTCTACCCCTTGGTTTTCTATTGTTATGAATGGCATTCCGAAAGGCTTCTTCAAGGGTGGTCGGGGTTTGCGGTAAAGTGATCCTTTATCTTCATATTTGTTCATTATTGTTGAGGAGATTCTCTCTCATATGAATAAGAAATCTGTTCATATGGGGCGATTAAAACCGTTCTTACATCCTAGGGAGTCTCTGGTGATCTCACATTTATTATATGCTGATGATATTGTCATTTTTTCTAATTGGAGTAAGACATCTTTGTGTGCTATTATGAAGATCTTGAACGACTATGAAGCATGGTCGGGGGAGGTGGTGAATAAAGAAAAATCTTCTTTAATTTTCTCTAATAAAATTAGTTTGGCAAGGCGACATATGCTCCTGCGCCTAACTGGTTTTATTGAGAGAAAATTACCTTTTAAATATTTGGGAGTTCCTATTATCTCAGGGCACCTATTAACACGCCATTTTGATGAGCTGGTCAATAAAATCCAGAGCAGACTCGAGGGATGGAAAGGTAAATTACTTTCAACTGGTGCAAGACTTCCCTTACTTAGGCATGTTTTGCAAAGTACGCCGATCCATTGCTTATCTATTTTGTCTACACCTAAGCTGGTTCTTGATAAGATTAATAGATTGATGAGTACCTTTTCCTGGGGAGTAGCCGATGGAAAAAATAAAAAGAAATGGTGCTCATGGAATAAAATGTGCAAACCGGTTTTGGAAGGTGGGGTCGGCTTGAGGAACCTACAGGAAATTCAAACCTCTCTTCATATGAAGCTTGCATGGAACCTTTTACAAGGTAAATCTCTTTGGGCTCAATTTTTTTTATCTAAATATGTTGGTGCCGAACATATTTCTCTTGTTCATCCTCAAAAGGGCACTAGATTTTGGAGAATGATCTTGAAGAATGTTCCGAGTGTTCAGAACCATTCCTTGTGGAGGGTAAAAAATGGTGATCTGTCTTTCTGGCGAGACCATTGGGTGGGTGAGGGGCTGTTGTGTGAGGAGTTCCAGGTAATGGATTTGCCTTCTATTAAATTAGCTAATTGTAAACTGGCAGATGGGTGGAACATTGAGCTTTTCCAACATTTAGTTGGCAAGGAGAAAACAGATGTTTTGCTTGAAAAATTGGGAAATTTAAAAATTGGTGATGATGTTCTTATTTGGGTACCAATTGGGGATGGGAAGTTTTCCACTCATAGTGCATGGGAATGCATTCGTTCTCATAGTCCCTCACAATCTTGGATAGAATGGATATGGCATCCTTTTCTTCCCAAAAAAATGTCTATTCTAATGTGGAAAGCCTTGAATGGTTGTCTTTTTGTTGATGACAGATTACGGCGAGTTGGTATTAATATAGTCTCCAAATGTGAATGTTGTATTTTGGGTGCTTATGAGGACCAAAATCATGTGCTTGCTATGGGGGAATTTGCGACACAAATTTGGAGTAGATTCTGTGTTCAACTAGGTATGCCTTTCTTGCATGGTCGAACATGGAAAGAGAAGGTAGAATGTTGGTTTCGACATGCTAAAAGATCTTCTTGTTGTAGACAAATTCTTGGTCTCCTCCCTATTATTATAACATGGCGTTTGTGGTGGAGGTGTTGCAAGGCCCAGATGGAAGGTGTGTATGAAACAATTGACATGGTTTGGATCTCTATTAAATATTGGTTGTCTTGGGTGGCTTTGAAATTTAAAGGAAAGAATGTTATTAGTAAAAATGATGCCGCATTGCTACATTCTTTAAATATTCTCCCTCTGATAAGTTGCTTTCAAAAAGTTGTTCATCCTCCTATTAAGGTAATTCACTTCAATCCTAATTACTTATGATTAAGGTAATTTGCATGGGCAAGTTATGCCTATCCTAGATATATTCCTACAATTATATCTAGCTAGCATTGCTCAAAGAAACTAAATAGCAAAAATCTACTGAAAACAAAGTTTGAAAACAAAAGAGCAAGATAAAAATACGTCACTTGACCATCATTATGGTAGATGTCATTGGTCAAAGAAACTAAATAGCAAAACTCTACTGAAAACAGAGTTCGAATACAAAAGAGTTAGATAAAAATACGCTTGAGCAAAATAATGGGATTGACAATATTTTGAGCCTGCTGCAAATCCTAGACAGAATTATTTGTGGTATACATCAATTTTGAGGCACAATATTTTGTGGCTGCCCCAAAAATTGCTATTTTTTTGTAGTGATTTTCCCTTGATGTGAAAATCCCACGTCATTTATATTTGTTCTAGCCATACCACTGTCATGCAGCGAATTTTAAAACAAAGGCCTGCTCTCATTTACTCCCTACCCCAAAATAACTTAAGCATTCTATTATAGAACACTCTCCATTAAACCATCTGATACAATTTAGATGGTTTCAACATCAGTTTCTGTATACAATTTTTTTCTGTATACAATTCAACTTGCTTTCAACATTAGTTTAATCCATTGAACCATCTAATCAAATCATTGATATATATATATATATATATATATATATATATATATATATATATATATATATGTATGTATAGATGGTTTAAACATCCCCAACATCATACATTAATGAAAATTGCTCAAATTGAAATTGATGATAGTTTAGTCTAAGTACTACTTAACACCCCACAATATATCAATATTATTTTACAGGTGTCCTCCCATCTTCAATATAGGGTAACTAGAGTTTTCTAAGCAAGCCTTGATCATCCCTTGGAAGCTGCTGGCTTTCTTCATGATCTCAAAATTGCCTTCATCTTAAAACTGCCTTCATCAACTCTTCTTCTCAAAACTTGATGCCTTCTTCATTGATGTCAACTACTGCAAACATATACATTTTTCTTTAGTTCTCAAAGTTAACCACAATGTACATTCATCATTTCCATCATTTCCATGTACATTCATCATTTCCACAATGTACATTCACTTTATTAATGCTATATTGGCTGCATTAAATAAAGGTACAAGCAAGCTGATTACATTAAGTGAAACAACATTAAATATATATGATTCCTAAGAAAATTAAATTAATACAACATTTTTTTATGTAAAATGCATAAAGGAAAACTTTAAGTGAAACAAATTTTGAAATAATGTTGTGAGATATTGAGTTTGCAATTAACTTGTCTACCAAGTTTTTTTTTTCCTATCTTTTATCTATAATATGTAAGCATAGGTGCATGTATGCACGAATTTTTTAATATAACCACCTATAATGCAGTTAATTGGGTAACTCATCTAATCACCAAAAGAAAGGGTAACACATCCTGTCTCAGCCTCTAGGTGCAGTACTAGATAAAAATAACCAGGTTAAAGCAATTCATGTCTAGTAATTGCATCAAAGTCATCACAAATATAGAACATAAGCAAATTAGCAATATGGATTAGTGAAATTTACCCTCAGCTTAGAGAGATTATATTGCATAGTCCTTATGAGAATGATGACCATCAAGGAACCAAGAGATTTCTGATGATGGAGGCGTTCTTCATACCATGAAACACCGGGCAATATCTGTCCACATCATCTATGTTAATACAATTCCTTTGTAAAGCATAAATGGCAAACAAATATAAACCATTTATGCATTTTTCTGACCTTAACACCATATTAAGCATTTTGAGACAGAAGAAGGAACACAATGGGATGTGTTTGTTAAGGCCTTCCAAATCAAAATCCTTGCACCACATAAACTTAACATGACAAATTTGAGTGCAACAGGTGAAGGTCATCTTGTGAGCAACTCCAAAACAATAGAAACTCTTCAAAACAAATATACTACCCCATAAAAAATGCGTTTCCCAAAAAATATATATATAGTGAAGTTCAGCATAAAAATAAAAATAAAAATAAAATAAAAAACCTGAGGTGATGATGTTGCTTTCTACCTCTCTAGTTCTTGTTTACAAAGAGGACAAGAAATATAATTTGAAGTCATTGATCCACACATTTGAGGTGGAAGAAATGGGAACTTGGCAATTGCCTCAATTCTTCCCTATCCTTGTAATTGGCTAGGCAAATGCAGCATTCCTGCCATTCCCACCACAAACACAAAGAAAACACAACAATCTTATAAGCACTTCAACCTTCAACATGCCAATATTTTCTTTTGACTTGGAATCTACTAAATTTGTTCTGTCCTATGAAAAATATTAGCTTATCTGTAAGTGTAAGTTGAAATGAGACTTACTGGATCATCATTTGCAAAGTCGGGATTGCAATGAGTATCAGTGCAAGGCTCTAACTTGGTGTTAACTTATTTGTACCTCCAACTAGAAAGCTAGGAAATTTGATTGTCGGATGCTCCTCTGTCAGTTGACCCGTGTTCATGTTGTATCTGACGAAGCTACTAATTAGTGGCACTCAACAGCATAGCAGCAAAAATAGCAAGAATGGAAATGAGTAGCAAATTGCATTCCAGGCCAGTAGGGAGATACAGAGCACGTGCAGTTTTTGGGCTCGATGAAAGAACCCAAATCAAGAGTCGAATACCCAAACATTACCCATCACAAACCATATTGCAAAGAACAATTCTAGTGGAGTTCGACATTTGTTCATTTGATGTGAAATCTTGTATCCATTGTAGCAATCAATTAAAAGGCTTCAAAAAGCTCTTGAGTTGTCAAAAACTCTATGTACCACTTCCACTAAATTTATGGAAACTTGTTTGTGTATGAAAAAAATTAAAAGTAGGCAATTCATGAGTTTTTATCTTGTTCTCATTTAAATAGCTACCAATATGATTAAAACTCTAAGGTGGCCTAGTACAAAATATAGTGACCACCAACTATTATCGAATTGATTTGATGTTATTTGTTATAACTTGAGGCTTTTAATCATATCACTGAGGATTCATCACTACTAAGCTGTTTGCATAATTCCTTAATAATTCCACATGAAGAAGAAAATCAAAGACTTATCCTTAATAACAGTTGCATGATGTTTTATAACTAGCTCACAAATCTTTGTAATGATCCCAACAGACAAGTTGTCACTATTAGTATAGCGCATGGAAACCGATGATTTTGTTTAAGAGAAAAATATAAATGAATCATAGAAGGTGAAGGGCAAACTGTATGTAAAGCTAGCATACCTGGATTCTTCGATGCCCTTCTGCTGTTCCACATCAGAAAGGCCGAAACCATCTCCATGATTGAGATGATGCTGGTAGCGGACGTAGAGTAGCAGTAGACTAAGAACACAACCAATATTATAACCAACAATCCATATTCTCATTAGCCAAACAGGCTTCTTCTTCTTGGAAATGGCTATAGTTAATGTTGTTATGCTTATCTGAACCACCAAAGCTATAAACTCCATTAACATCCAAGTGCTTGAATTGAAAGGATTAGAACCAAGATCAGACCTTGATCCATTCTGGTAGTGGAATACTCATCTTAAGAAAGAGAACCACCTTGCTCTGGAGATCCTCATCACCTTTCTTACCAAGGACGAAGAAGGTAGAGCACGAGTAGGCTTGTGTCGGTTGCCCACAGCCATACGATCTTCTCTTGGTGGAAGATTTGATAAAAATGAAATCCCACTTCCTGAATTGCACAAGGAGTATGGTGGAAAGAAGTGCTGAATATTCATTTTGGATGATTTTTGTTAGACTAAAAACCAAGCTCCAAACTCTTTCAAAAAATAAACTACCATTAACCCTATGCCCACTATATCATCACAAATAATCGAAATATATAGAATACCAGCGTAAGGAAACTTCAAAATCACAAAGATCATATTGTTGAATCACAAAAAAAATGGCTTTTGGCTAATTCATAGTGTCACGCAATTCATGAGATTTCACAATAAAAAGGTTTATTTTGTGCTTTTGGCAAAGATTCAACCTTATTTGATCATGATAATCTTGATTAATGTGAAAAAAGGTTTATTATGTACTTTTTCTTCAAAAATTAAAAGGAACCAAAAGGATTAACCCAACTAATGAAATTCATGTACTTTTAATTGTCCATGAAGTTGGTAATTATTAACATATATAAAAGTTGTGGGTCTTTTAGCTATCCATTATTAATGATCATGGTTGTAACTACTGATCAACTCATCTTTTTACTGGTGCAATTAGATCTAAGCTGCTCATGATGTATGGGAGAGGAATGGATCATTAACATTAATTAAACGAGCTTATAATCTGCGCAATGCGCGTACCATTATTTATGCTGAATTTTATAAATTTAAATAGTTTATTATACATAATCACTATCATAACTACTATAAAAATGTATATCAAATATATATAAAATGGAGGATGCATAAAAGAGTTCCCTTTATCAATAAATATTTCATAGTCAATTTACAATATTAAAAATATAATTCATATATATAAATGATTGTTCAATTTCTTATTAAAAAAAAAAGATTGTTTAATTTAAAACAAATTTAAAATAAATGTAAAATAGATATAATTAGTAGGAGACCCACCCGATTGTGAACAAAATAGGATATCCTACACAGAAAATATCAAAATTTGCAAAAAATATGCTGCAATTGATAAAATAAAGGCAAGTGCGAATATAAATGATATCAAGTAAAAGAATCCAATATACATAGAGAAAAAATTACAGAAAACCCATATCATAAATTCTAAAACTAACCCATCCAAAAGCTCTTCACTCTGATGCTAAGAAATTGCAGAATTACACATCTACAAACACATTTTTATTTGCAACCAAATGGACCCTTTGAAATAAATAAGTAAATAAAATTCTTATAGAAAAAGAAAAACATTCAGGATAGAGAGTGTTGGTTCTGAGCCATAGTTAGAGTTCTAGACCCTCAATTTGAGAAGCTTCAAGAGGGTGTAGACAACCGATTAACTTTAGAGCTTCCTCAATGCGATTTTCAATTTCACTGCACCCCATAACGCTAAAGGCAACATCAACCATCAAAAGAGAGATTTTTTAACCTTTTTATTCAATTATGAAAATTATTCACGGCATTGATTGTAATCATATCGTGGCCAGAGAGCCTTCCCGCTTCCATGTCTCCCTCATCATTGCTTCCATGTCTCCCGCATCATATCAATATCATCGTAACCTTTAATGAAATGGGAAAAAATCGCTGAAATGAGGCCCAGACCAAGTAAGCAGATCAAACTCAACCGAGGCACTCATCTGTGTTTACTCACCAACGACCCTTCGACTTCATTGACAATCTACAACATTTTGGAAGACCAACCCTCCTCTCCACCAACGGTGTGAAGTGGCCGAGAATCAGAGCGAAAACGGTACCCTCAACAGCACAGAAAGCCCCTATTTCCTGCATAAAAAATAGAGCAACTTATGTGCTCTCAGCCCCAATACTCCCCTGCATTTCACCACCCTTATGCACTTCACCGACAACAGAGGACGCCAGAAAGCAAGACTCCACGGTTGGACTGCATCCCCCAGCGCTCGGTCTTCGTTCTCCTCTCAGTAAGGCCATTCCGAACATTCTCTCATGGTGCTCTCCGTTCTCTCTCTCTCTCATCACTCTCTCTCTCTCTCTCTCTCTCTCAGCGTTGCTCTGCCGCCGCACTCACCACTATCGACCTCAGCCCATCTCCCTACGTCGTCGCACATTCACTTCTCTCTCAGTATGGAGCTGACCTCTCTGTTTGCACGTAAAGTCTGGTATGGACCTGACGTCTTTGTTTCTGTGGGTAAAAAACAGAGCATTGCATTGCAGTGATTTTTGGGTAACTGCTGCTTACACTTGTCATGGGTGATGGTTTTCTTATGATATCGTTTGCCAATGAAAAAAAGTGCTTTCATAAGTTATCAGTAATTCCTTTTTGCTTCGCTTATCAGTCCTAATGCTATGGAGAAAGCGATGGTTTCATAGTTGTTCGGATTTATATTATGCTGTTGGGTTGCGCCTTTGGATGGTTCATTTCAGAATCTTGCATTTTTGAAAGGATGTGATCTTTTCATGTTAGTTTTTTCTTGATGCATCATCCATCATCTTCGTTGCGAAATCTGGATTTGAAGATAAAAAATCAAATGAACCTTCCATAGCCGTAGTTGAAGATCAAAAGAGGCTCATCTACTCAAGGATGAAATTTATTCTCGTTTTATTTTGGTTTTTTTCTTTGGTTAATCTGATTGGGTCCATGGGTTTTGAAAGGATGAAAGAAAGAAAAGAAAAAGAAATGGTATTGGTTTGGTTGGGGCTGGTGAAGATATGTCAGAGTGAAAATGTGTTTTACAAATCTCATTCCAAATCGAACCTGAACCTCATCAGAAAACACTAGTTGCAATTTTCTAGATATATTACTACGGTTGAAGTTTGGGAGTGGGGAAATTACGGATTAATGTGTTCTACATGCCAAGTCAGATGTTAAAACTTGGCTTTTATATATAGTAACAGATGACTAATTATTAAATATATATATATATGTATGTATGTGTGTATGTATGTATGTATGTATGTAGTAAAGTTGGTAACTCCAATCATATATATATATATATATATATATATATATATATATATATATATATTTATATTTATATGATTTTGTTTCCAGCACTGCCTATATATATCCATTCTTCCATTAATGCTACTTATAAATCTTCTTCTTCTTCTTGATCTTCTTCTTCTTCATCCTCTTGTCTTTTTAATTAACTTCAATGCCTTTTTAATTTCCCCCTATTATTCTTCCATGTGCGGTTGAATTAGAAACAGTTTTTTTGGCAAGATGTTTTGTTCTCAACCATTATAATCAAGCTACTTCAATAGCATTTTCTATGGATATATGCAGAAATTAAACCGGCAATTCATGTAGAACATCCTCAGCTACCTGGTGAAAGACAAGAAATGCATGCGTTGACTCAATCGATCTTCTCATGCATGCATGTATATACGCCACCATTATTGTCGGTACCCACAATTCTAGATCATCATATATATAATCAATATATATATATAATGTTTCAACGTCAACATCAAAGACATTAATTTCTGTAGCAAACTCCAGCCATTTAGACATATTATTTGACTGAATAATCAATAATTAACAAATAGAAAGAAAAATAGGTCATTAATTCATGATGAGCCTCAAACCCACCCAAAAAATTAGTTTTATCTAATTACTAGGTAGGTTATATAGCATATATATATATATATATATATATATATATATATATGTTTTTTCAATTAATTTTCGTCCTTTAATGCTTATGAGAATTAAGGTACTTACGTACGTAGGTCTGGTTTCAAAATTAAAATAACTAATTAATTAAGAAGACTGGTCTGATATATATCATTTCCATGAAATTATGAATTAGCATAAAGCCGAAGTTCACTATAAAAACGAGTACGTATTGGAATATTATTGCAAAAACTAAAATGATCAGTTTGAGAAAAATTAATATTGGAGGAAAGAACAAACCTTCCAGCTAAATATATGTGAATGATCTGTAAGAAAGGGGCACCCATACCCCTTCACCCATAGATAGAGTACTAGTCCTTCCTGGTAAATATATAGAAGATATTTTCATGGTGGCCGGACAAGCATGCACTGCATTAAAAATGGCTGATCATGATCGTCTTAATTACTCTGTTGTTATTGGGGTCCTCAAACTATGATCACTTTTGTAATCATGCAGTGCATTAATTGCTATATATCTACTCTCATTGACTAGTCCTTATAATCATAAGAACTTAAGCAGAAATAAATAAAAGGAGAGAGGAAGAGATCAGAGAGGAGTAAACTTTATTCTATCTTTTCCCGGAATTCCTGGCTATACAAGCATATTATATGTATTGCAGACGAGAAGATATAGAGACTAAATTAGATTAACATGTCCAAATTCGGGAAAATTTTCGTGTCTACTTCACTTGCATGATCTCCTGAAAAAAGGGATTCCCGGAGTAGTGTAAAAAGAAGCGTTATGTAGACATCAAGTGTCTGCATGGATGCATGCAAGCTGAGTAGCAAGTTTCATTAATAAGATAAACGATGAGAGTTTATTACTCCCTTTCTAGAGAGAGACACTCTGACTTCTTTCTAAAAAAAAATCTTGCCGAGTGCTGTTGTCGGAGAGGAAGGTGTGAGCCTCGGCTCCACCTTTCTCTCCTTTTCCTTTTCCTCTTTTTTTCCACTACCTATTTGTGAATATGCTTTTATGGTAGTGTTTTTTCATCGGCACGGATTTTCTCAGATCTGCTATTCTCTGGCCATGAACAGTCGACACGCGCCCCACCACGTCGTTCCCCTTCCGCCGATCTACTGGGCCGACGCGGAAATGCACCCAAACTGTCTGCGCATGGCATTCATGAGCGGTTTGTTTCCGCGCGTGGTCTTCATGCGCCGCCGCGCTCCGTTAGCTCCGACGGGTACACGCGTCGGTCCAGCAGATTCCCCACCTTCCGATCCTTCAGATCGATCAGAAGCCGTCTCCATTCCACCGGTGCGTGACCCCTACGCGCCACTCTAGATGTGTAGTTCGACTGTTTTTTCATTGTAGATCTGCTCTTCCCTTGCCAATCTATCCGGATTATTGTTTTCCCTAACCGGTGATCTTGTGAGAGAGATTAAGGACCTCACCAACAAATATCTCAAGACTTCCAACAACAGTGCAGCCACTTGCACCGCTTCTGGTGGTGACTTTCCTACAACACGTCTTTTAAGACGGATCCCTCTTAGTAGGAACAGGGTACAGATCAAGAAATTGGTCACAATTCATTTTTTTCCTTTTTCATCATGTTTGTACTGTGTTTGTCGTTTTGGGGTATTTTGTTGGGGAACTCCACCCTCTCTAATTTGTATCATCTTTTATTTTTAATGAAATTTGTTTGATTAGAAAAAAAAGAAAAAAAAAAGAAAGATAAACGATAAGAGAGATATATACAAGAGAAGTTCAAAGTAGAGACTTCATCATTATATATAGTTGGGTGGATAGTATTATTCTTTTCTTGTTTTATATGTAGTGTTGTAAAATTGACTTTTAAGTAGTAATACTTTTAAACTATAGACTTTTTATTGGGCATAAAACCGACCTAATTAATTGGGAGAGACTCAGAGTATGCAAGCTACTTTTATTTATGCAATGACAAGACCTCACAGATGGAGACGAGTGGTTAGCTAGATAGCTAGCTATGCATGCCGAGATGGGATTAACCCCGGCCAATTTGCAATACTTTTATGACTGTAACTGTAATATTAATAAACTTGGTTGAGAAAGAGTTAGGTGGAAGATAATCTCCAACTGTAATATTAATAAATTTGCAGTAAATTTTTGTCAATGTGAACACCAAAACTAGTCTAGACTTTTTGGAGAAACTGTTCTGAATTCTCTGATCTGAGTCTGGTAGTGGTTGAGCATGCAGACGACAAATATCACAGCAGTTTTAATGTCAAACAGAGGCTCATGTGCTGAAAATAAAAGCCATGCAATGATAGAGATTTTAATGACTTTTCTTTTCTTTCTCTCTTTTGGGGCTCAAGTACAGAGATCAAAATTTCATATACATGGACTCCATATGAAATGCTGCAGTCATTCGATTCTATGAAAATGATATTATATCCAAAAAATCGAGCGACAATTAGAGAGAGAGAGAGATCGGTGGAGCCTAAAATAGTGAAAGAGAAACTCATCGGCATCAGCGAGGCAGTGAGATGGCAATCGGAAACAACCGTGCGAAGCCTCGAGCCAAAGAGAAAGAGAGGCAGAGACTCAGAGTAAAAACTCGCATGGGGAATAATTAAGAAATTAGGCGCAGGGGTTAATTTAGGTTTCAGTCACTATGTAGGACTTATTAGGGTGATTTACATGTCGCTGTAATAACCAAGATATGATAGAAATTTATGTTCAAAGGTGAGATCAATTGCCACAAGATAAATTCGCTGCAATTAATAATTTGTAGCGGCGACTTTTTTTAATGACAATGGTTGAATTGCGTCATAGAAGTGTTTTTACAACAAAACTATCATAAATTGCCGGAAATAATCATATATTTCTATAATTCTGCTGATCGACACAAAGAATTTACCATAACAGTAAAATAAGACATTAGCAGTGATATATAGGTCGCTGGAAATAAAAATAGCTGCAAATCCTACATTTTCTTGTAGTTGAAGTTTGTATCGACCAAGCAAATTATTAATGTGTTCATGATCAATCTAAATTAGACTGGAATTTCAATGCTTATTTGGCCATAATAATTAGCACACTACAAAAACCCCTCT
Source organism: Cyclocarya paliurus (assembly GCA_029856935.1). Lineage (NCBI taxonomy): Eukaryota > Viridiplantae > Streptophyta > Magnoliopsida > Fagales > Juglandaceae > Cyclocarya > Cyclocarya paliurus. The sequence goes on along the minus strand of CM056958.1, from coordinate 26,003,819 downwards.
CTTGACTCGACTGATCAATGACTTCTCCACAATTTTGGATCTCTTTCTTAAAAAATAAGACTTGAGTATATATTATAAATATTCGCGGCACTGAAAAGTGGTTTAATGTATATAATATATATAAGTTGATAATGATGATAATGCCCTTTTGTGGAGTCTTCACACATTAGTTTAAACGAAAAGTTGAATAAATAAGTAAAGTCTCTCCATCTAACCTCTAAACACAAGATTTTGGTTAGGACTAGGTGACTAGATGAATAAAGATTATTTGATATTTTGTAAATTGGATGAATGTAAAACACTTATTGATTTTATCTATATACATTTGAAGTGTATTTAGAAGTTATTAGATAATGTTTTAGATAAGTCAAGAGTATAGGTATCCGAATTCTAAAGAATCTGGAATTATCTTGTGAATAGTTTGAATGGAAACTACATCTACTGAGAAGACTTAGCGCCAGGTGTCAACAGCTGCATTAGCAGAGTTTTTCGCAGCAAAGTCCTTTCCTCAGTAGAATCCTGATCATGTGACTCAAACTCCTAACAAACTCATTCTATCAGCAGAATCCTATTATAGTTAAAACTCTGACCAAATTATTTATGATGAGGATTTCAACTAGATTAACACTTATGATTAATTCTAGACTTGGAGACATTTGGAAAGTGTTTTGAGTACTTGAGTGTGAGAAAGAATTTTCTAGTGTTCTCTCTCTCTCTCTCTCTCTCACTCTCTTCGAGTGTGTTCGTGCTCCATGTTAAAGACTGACTGATTGAGTTTAGCCACTAGAGTTTTAGTAGGGAAGTCAATATTTGAAGATCATCAGAGGTTTTGACTGCTATTGCAGAAGTGGCAAAAAAGTCGTTTATCGAGTCAAATAAGAGAGTCAATTAGCAAAGATTTTTTAATTGAGATTTACTTGTACATGATTTTCAAATGAATAAAATTGATTTTTTTTTAGTTTAGCTACCCTGTAGAATTTTGCCTTTGAATAGTTTTTCAAAAGGTTTCCCTTCGTAACCAAGTTTGGTTATATGCAATTTATTTATTTTATGTTTTTATTGATAATCAAATTATGGTATTATTGGCAACTAACTAATTTGTTGATTGAATTGGTAGAACCTTATATTACAATCCATGCATGGGTATTTGGATAATTTCATAGCCTATAAAATCTTATTCAATAAAGTTGGATAAATAAGTGAGATTATTATTAAGTTTAAAAAGAGTTCTCATTTCATTGCGCTTTTTATATGGATTTAGATTCTCTTATAATATCGGATAATTCTAAATGTTGTGAAATCTACTTTATGTATATATCTCTCATCTGGAACCCTAAGATTCGGATTAAAAAACCTAAAGAATCCAAATCTTAGATGACAGTAGGATATAATGTTGGAACTTCGAATATTGTTGGTATTGCCTCATTATAAGTCAACAAAATCTTGCTAAGAGGGTTCGCCTAATTAAAAGGATAGATTAATACATGATGTGCACTCAAGGTTTAATTGGTCATGTTAGTTGCATTGAAGTATTTCATGACGCGGTTAGGCATGCATGCAGCTGGTTAATTGAATACTCACCGCATGAATGCACAAAAGTGGGCAAGAAATATGGGCATTAACGTCCGCTTGCATGCACCCATGCATGCATACGATTCCAAGATGATCATATGGTGGGAGTTGTTGAGCCGTTTGGTTCTTCTCGAAGCAATGCATTATGCATGAATGCATGTTGCAAGGCTAGCTTTTCTCGTAGAAATACATGACAATGACAATGACGTATCACCATCAATTTACCATCCGAAAATATAAATTAGATCACTGTCTATCTAGCTTTCAGCCTGGAGACCTGAGTGTACCAGGATTTTAAAATTGGGCTGGAACTGGACCGGAGTAACTCGGACTAGAACATGGATGGAAACCGATTTCTAAAAACTTAGAATTTGAATTCCGGTTTGTACTCGATCTTTTTTTAATCAAAACCTATATGTCATGAATATTTTTTTATAAAAAAATGTTGATGTAATATTCAAAATCTATTTATTTAATTTTTTAAAATAAAATTATTTATATAAATAATATTACACTGTTTATATGGAAAGCACGTATTACCTTAAAAACAACATATAACTGGAAAGAGGTGATCCTGCAGTCACAGTAATTGTGTCAGGCTGAAACGTCCAGATCGATAGATGCAGTTTATCATTAAAACCCAATTGGAAAATAAGATGGACCTGTAGCTTGTTAAATCATGGAAGTATACATTCGAATCCTCACTTCCAGCAACTACATGTTACAACAAAATCACAATATCAGCAAGATTAATCAACAGAGATTTTTCTTTTCATTTGATTGCAGGGAATTAGCATGTACTGCACAGTTGTATTGGGGGATTTTTGCCTTCGGGTACTTCGATGGCGGTGAGAACGGGATAATGCTCCCGTGCGAGAGTCATACTAACGGAGTAAATACATTCCTGCACATATTGTTCCAATAACAATGGCAAAAGAGCATGCATGTGAGCTCATCAGATCGTAAAAATTTAAGAAACCGAGAGAGAAATCGGATTTCTGGTTTAAAACTCGGGATTTGGATTTTTTTATACGAGTATTGATTCGGGTTTATTCCGGATTGAAACCTGTAACCAGAATTCGATTATTTGGATTCTGGATCGAATTGAAAAAAAACTCAATCCGGATGAATAGACTTATTCAAAATGTCCAAACTAACCTTAAATAATTTTGTACTTCAAAGTTTATTTCAAAATGAGATATATCTAGATTGAAATGAGTGTTAATTTTTATAAGATAGAGATGAGATGAGATTTTTATATATTAGTTACTATTTAATTCTCACATTTTATATTTATAATTTTTTTATAAAATATATGAGTATTTTTTATATGATATAAAATATTTTTTATAAGATGTAGGATGTAAAATATTAAATAATAATTAAAGAGAAGATTTTATTTCTGACAGGAGAATCCGAGTGATTCGAATCGTATGGTTCTCCATTTCACAACGTCCAAATCCTTGCACATCGTGGGCATACACGTACAATGGATAACATGTCGATTGCCGTGTTGCCTACTCGTCTGAGTATATATTTATTATCATTTAATATCATATTGAAGTTTGTGTGGAAAAAGACAGAGAATATTTATTATAAGAAAATAATGATTTGTAAGTAACCCGTATTCTTTTTTGACTACATGATCTAAAAGAAAAGTGAAGAAAAATTCTAATAATTAAGGCCGGCCTAACGTAGTACGTACATTGATTAATGCTAAGCGTACACGGGTTATTTTGATGGTGTAATCTACAGTTCCCCCAAATGGCTTATAAAATAAGTCAAGACGTTAGAGCAAATGCTCATGAAGCATATCCCAAAGATCAGTAGTTAATTAAGGTATGTATGATTGGATTTTTTTTTTTTTTTTTTAAGGAAACTTAGAACATTTGTTGGATCATCAAATGTTATCGACAGAGTTAATTAAACATGGATGAACCTTTTGATAAATGTAGACTTGCATGGTTGAATCTCTTGTTGATATGCATGCATGCCTGTTGTTTTCCATGTTCTGGATTTATTTCATCTGCTTGTACAACTATTTACTTAATTTTTCCTGATTCCTTTACATTCAAGCCGTTACAGTTCCACGATGATCTTCATTGTTCTTCAGTGCTAAGAAGCTGAAGCATAAATTAAGAGAGAAGACATGATGGATGTAAAACTCAATTGCTTCAGTACCTTTCAATCCCTAGTTTCACATGCTCTTCCACCTATGAGTGCTCAGAGATCTCCCAAGTTTTCTATGACTTCTACCCTACACTCCAAATCTAGGTGAGCCCTTCTTGCGAAGTATTGTTGGCGATCGAGAAAGTGATATTCATCGTCCTCTTAATTGTTATGATCTTTTATCATCATCTATATAACGGAAGAATAATAGTAGATACAGTTCTAGAAAATATACAAGTCCCGCATAATCTATTTGAAAACTAGTAACAACCATCATTAAAAATTGATTTTTTTCATGCAAGTTTATAATTTATCTATTTTTTTAAAAGGAAGTATGAGATTCTTGCATATTATAGGGTTGCAAGTATCATTTCTTTATAGTGATAAGATGATAATGATGCATGACATACTTAGAAATTATCCAACTATTTTCAACACGAACTTGAATTTTCTCTATCATGGATGGCTTCATTCTAGGCGGGACAAATATTCTCCAAGCTCTCCTAGCCAAGCATATGATGTTATCTTAGCCCGCACCATGCCACCGGAAAAGATCGAAATATTCAAGTCCATGGAAGGATGGGCTCGAAATAACATCGTAACTCTCCTAAAACCTGTGAGCAAATCTTGGCAACCACAGGACTTTTTGCCAGATCCTACCTCAGATGGATTTTTGGAGCAAATCAATGAATTGAGGAAACGAACAAAGGACATTCCGGACGAGTACTTGGTTGTCTTAGCCGGCGATATGATCACAGAAGAAGCCCTTCCAACTTACCAAGCAAAAATCAATGGCACAGAAATTTTTCACGATGTAACAGGCGTAGACAACACACCTTGGGCAATATGGGCAAGGGGATGGACTGCTGAAGAAAATAGGCATGGTGATCTTTTGAACAAGTACCTCTTCCTTTCCGGACGAGTGGACATGAGACAAATCGAGAAGACAACACAATATCTGCTTGGGTCGGGAATGGTACTGATCCGACATGCAACATAACATGATTTTTAACGAGCTTTCAATATTTTAGTTGTCTATATCGTCTATATATGTCTCTTAAAAAGGAGTTGTAATCCATAAACTCATGTTAATGTTTATAATCTTCTATATATAGGATGCCGGTCTAGGGGAAAATCCCTACCTTTTAACCATCTACACATCGTTCCAAGAAAGAGCAACATTTATCTCCCATGGTAACATAGCCAGGCTTGCCAAGAAGCATGGGGACCCAATACTTGCCCAGATATGTGGCACAATTGCCTCAGACGAGAAGCGCCACGAAATTGCTTATACCAAAATAGTCGAGAAACTTTTCGAGCTTGATCCAGATGAAACAGTTGTGGCCTTTGCCGACATGATGAGGAGGAAAATATCAATGCCAGCCCACTTAATGTACGATGGTGAACACGACAACCTATTTTCTCACTTTGCTAATGTTGCCTCTCGGATTGGAGTCTACACAGCAAGAGACTACAGAGAAATCCTCCAACATTTGGTTGCAAAATGGAATGTGGAGAAGTTAAGTGGACTGTCGAGTGAAGGACGAGAAGCCCAGGACTTTGTCTGTGGATTAGCTCAAAGAATGCAAAGGATTGAGGAGAGAGCTCTGGCACTGGCCGAGAAAGCACCCTCCATTCCTTTCAGCTGGATTTCTGCTAGGCAGATGTAAGAGCCCAGGGGCCTAAAGCTGCCACCGTTTGTGCCATTTTTTTTTTAATATTTATCTTGTTCCTTTAAAAAAAAAAATGGTGGTCACGTGCAAACTCATATGTTAAAATAAATAAAAAGGCTTTGATTCGATCCATCAATATTATTAACAAGTAAATCCATACAATATTAATCTGTGTTTAATAGTCCAATCACATTGGGCTTATCATATTAACATTTATTAGCCCAATAGCAAAGAATCATTCAAAATAGAATAAAAACCCATTCCAATAATAAATAAATTATTTGTTAATTTAAGAATAATTAATTGAAAATATATTTACAAGTTCTCAAATTGGTATCACGGTATATAGAGCATACTTAGTAAAGTACTTACATAATATAATTTGATTTAAAAGATAAATTTTAAAATTTAAATCTTACATATAAAATTTTATTATTTAAGTGATGAGTAATTCTATTTGAAAGCCTTTATATCACATACACACCATTCACGTGACACAATTTGATTTGTAAGATTCTAAAATTTAAATTTTACAAATCAAATTATACCATGTGACTAGTATATGATATAAAGACATTCAAATTGCAATATTAGTAATAAATAATTCTATTTTAAGTGATATAAATGGTGTACTCAACATTGACTAAAGAATAAAATTATTTGTTCAATTTATTTTATAAAGAAGTGGATGATTTGAACATAATGATACTATTTAGAGATAAGACCTTCTGTAAAGTAGCTCGGCAAATTACTCTTTACATTAATAAATAATGAGTAATGCTATATACAAGTTTCAAATAGACAAAATCATACGCAAACCCTTTGTAAAAAAGTGGATCCCACTGATAAATATTAGATTTTTTAACACTTTTTTCATTGTGAGGTCCACTTTTTCATAAAGAGACTATGCAAGGCTTGTCTATTTTAGATTTGTATAAATCATTAATTTTTCATAAAGAGACGGGATTTACTATGCAATAGTCACTATTCACTCTCATACCTCACATATATAGCTTTTTCATGGGGTGTGAGTATTTTTCATATGATATGGAGGTATTTTTCATAGAGTCTGGGATGTGGTTTGGTGAATAGTGGCTGATTAGAAGAATTCTTCCATCATAAAAATATGAAAAAATCTTGGTATCAGCTGATTGGTTGTTGGATGCACACCCCACACTTCATGTGGTAGACCGGGTTCACTAAAAGTGAAATCTTCTCTAAGATTTCTTCTTCTTCTCTACGAGTTCGACACACTCTGATTCTCACCACTTAGTCCACCAACGCGAAGCCCTCAATCCACCAACGTGAAGCCCTCAGATCTGCGGGAGGGGTAATGTATCGTTTCTTTTAAATAATCTTCTTCAAAATTTTTCATGTATTACTCCTTTTTTCTATGATTCTAGAGTTTAAGCATACGTGTAACACTCCACTCCCTAATAAAGATATTTTTAGAATTTTCGAGGAGCCAGTGTGCTACTAAACTTGACTAAAAACTTTTTTTTTTAATGACGCACCAGATGTGAAAGATTTCATAAATAAAACAAACTTTAATAACTACTTAAAATCTAAAATAAAAGCTGCGGAAGCACTTATTTAAAAAAAATATTAAGATCTCATGTGCTTATCAAAATAATTTATTTAAATCTTAAATCATAAACTAAACATGACATAACTATCTAGGCCTCTGCCTCGCCTCCTTGGATCAAGTATTGTCCTGCAGTCTTATTCTCATAAATGACATCATCTAGGATGGGTTAAAAATATAAAAATTTACAAAAAATGAATCAAATACTCAATAAGCAATACATCATACAGTAAACATAATAAACATAAGGTTTCTTGAAAAACATGCATACTCATAAATACATACGTAAATAACATGAATATGAATGTAAACTTATCTTTCACTTATCATAGGCCTATTCCCATTGTTGACCCCCATGAGTTAGGGTTAGCTAATCTAAGTAGATTCAGATTTTGCCCGAGGCCGCAAGTTATGTAATCCATACAAAAGAAAAACATACTGGGTGCACTACCAGCATGCACGACTAGGCAATGCAATATGCCCATAACATAGGTACCGTCTTCATATCATAATATAGGTCATTACGTATCTTATCATTCATACTTCATCGTAATCATACTTGCATACTTGTCATATCATAGATTTCAAAAAAAAAATTACATACATACTTATCATATCATATTATAAATTTCAAATGAAATCACATTCTTTCATAACATGTCGTAATACATGATTCACATAAAATCATGATTTTTTATAAATATAAACATTCAAATAAAATCATGCATGACTTTTCATAAATTATTTTAATGCATAACTCTTACATACAATCATATATTTTCATAAATCTTTTGATGCATAACTCCATTCATAAAATATGAATTTTTATAAATAATTTAATGCATAATTCTTCACGAAAAATCATGAATCTTCATAATTTTATCAAGATTTGGGTACGTAAAAATGAGCTTCCAATGAAGGGAATACATGCATAATATTTTTATAAAAGACATGTCGTTTACCGTATATACGTGTAAGGGTATAATCATACTACTTACCTCATAGCGCTAATCCAATATTTCTGGGACGCGACTAATTTCCTATAAGATAAGCACGTAGCTTACGTCAATTTCTACTTAAACACATACCTTGTAATAAACCTTAATCTATATTCCCATAAACCTTGGTCCTTCATGACCCTAAAATCACATTGACTCCATAATATTGACATAAATTCTGTATATCTAGAGTCTATATGTACAACTTAAATTTCCCGACTTTCGTCAATTTGTCTAAAATAGTCTAACATTTCGTGCGTAACTCTCTTAAAACCATATATACATATATATATCCCATGAAGCGCAACACATAAATCTATCTATCCATTTATAATAAGTCTATATTACGGTTATTACCTATACAGTACACTACATGATACTCCAACCTACATATTAAAGCTATGAGACTTAATAGGTTGATCAAGGGAGGGATGCACTACGCTTTATTAGAGAGAGAGAGAGAGATCACTTACAGAGGAGATTTGGACATCCATGGCTTACAATGGACTTTGGGCGGTTCGTCGATGGCTGGGTCACGGTTGGGCTTTGTCTTGGTGGTTCAAGACTGGAAAGATAGAGAGAAACCGAAGCATGAGAGAGGGAGTCTAACGTGAGGCTGTTTGGCGTTGGGAGGAAGAGAGAAGTGAAAGAGATTGTTCCGTGTGGATGAAGAGGGACCTTACCGAGTGAGGTGGGTTGTCTAAGGCAATGCAACCTTGGTGAGAGGTGGAGAAGTACGGCCGAGCGGTGGTGCACAACGGGATGGCACAGCTTGTTGTCGTTTTCTGCAGCTCATGAAGGAGGCTTGGAGTATCTGTTGGACATGGTTTGGATGTCAACTAGCGGAGTCTGACGGTGAAGATTTGTTCTCCGACATCTTCTGTTGTAGCTGGCGGTGGTGTTGTGACCTCAACTATGGCAAGGTGTGGCTCTCAATGGGGGAAACTAATGCTCTGTTTTGGTGGGGCTAAAACAGAGGCTAGTGGTGGTTCTCTTCCAAACCGAGGCTAGCGTGCGGTGGACTCAGGTTGTTTTCGGGCCTGTGTTGTGGGTGACTTGGACGTGGGCTATGAGAGAGGAAGGGGTAGTTTTCGGCCTACGTGAGTCTTGTTTTTGTGGTATTTCATGGCAGAGGAAGCGACTTGGGCTTGTAGGTTTGAGGGGAGGAGGGGGCGTGATAGTTTGGGAATGGAAGAAGGTGCTACAGTAGCTTCTTTGAAAGGGTTTCCCGTTGTGTAGGTGGTTATGTTGGTGTGGCCTAGGCGGTGGCGTCTATTTTAAGTGGAGGGCTCACTCGTGGCAGTGGATGGTGGCAATGTACATTGCGTTTCCTGGACATGGAGGTGTGTAGGTGCTGGTTGCTAGTGGCTTGAATTATTCTCAAGAAGGATCAGTAGGTATATATATACTATTGGTTTAAGAATGGGAAGAGGGCTCTATATATAGACCAATGGAAAACGAAGAAAGAGAGACGTACGTGCATGGTATTGGTCGTGGAACTAGTTTCGTGTGTGGTTGAAATTTGTGGAAGGAAATTCGGTAGCTAAGAGATTTATTATGAAAAGGAAAATAGATGGATAATAGTGTTTGGAGTCTAACACTCACAAGTTTGGACTTTTAAAAAAAAAAATAATGGAGCCTTAACTCTTGGTTAAGATGAATATGACTTATTTGATAAACTAATTTATAGGCTTTAATTCATTTATTTAGCCTAATAAAATTATCCATCATTTATGTCTAAAAATATTGAATCGGGTTGTTACAATACTTTCTTTTTTTCTCTATGTTTACAATATCTCTTTTTTCCTCTAGGGTTTAGTTATATTAGTTGTAAATTAGTAGTATTTTGCTAGAAATTAATGAGGTTGTTTCTGATGATGCATATCTAGTATTAGCTAGAAATTGGAGGTTGTTGTAAAAGCAATGGCATTTTGATGTGTGATTAGGTGATGTTTTGAAAGTAGATGTAAGCAAATGTAAACCAGCACACTTGCACCCGTTTCTTCCTCTCCTCATTGAAACTTAAATTTCCCAATTGACTAGATTTGTGTGATTAGTTAGGGCCAAACTTCGGCTTAGGCGATTTTTTCCTAAGATAGGCTCTCGACAAGAAGTTTCTCACAAGTGTATCTCGACCTATCCCCAAGATTAAATAATATTGAGATAAGCCTAGCTTTGCGTATTTAGCAACTGAACAGTACATTTGTGTCAGTCTAGATAGTGGATGAACTTGATTATTGCTATTGAAACTTGATTATTGCTTCCTGATTTTTCATCATGGTGGACTAGTGGAGCTTGACTACAACATATAGCATGACATAAATAGATGAATAAAATAAACATTATCTTCTACCACCTTGAAGGCGACTTAAAGGTGACCATCCAAGCTATCACACACTCCCCTCCCATCCAAGAATGGATCCTAATTCCCATCATCAGTGACATCAAATACCACTTAAATTCATTCAAAGAATGGACAATGAGGAAAATTCATCAATCTCAAAATCGATGGGCGTATAATCTGGCACAATGGGCAGTGGCAACGTAACCCTTTGGTAATATCCCTCTTATACAAATTCCCCCTTATTTGTTGCAATTTCATAGTGGAAAAGATCCACCCACTCTTTCTGTTTAATTAACTTTACTTTTTGCTGAACTTTGTATTTTTGGATTATGGTTTTAATATATATCACTATCAACTTGCTTAAAAAAAAAAAACTATGCCGAAAGTAAAATAGTTATATTCTTGTTACATGGCTTGTCCACTAAGAGCTCTTTAATACCAAGACTTACAGAGGATGTATTCCCATATCAATGCCATTCTATCTCGTCAGACTTTCTCCATATATTGCTTCTTTCACTGATAGTCATTCATGTTCTGTGTGATGTTCTTTATCAAAGAGGCAATAGACCTATGCATCAACATGATTTCCATTATATTAACCATTATCTGAAGCTTTTCGTTGTTGCTCTTCTCCAACACTCAGTAGAACAGAATGCATGTTCTCTTCACTTACCTTGGTTGGGGTTGATTACTTTGAAATAGACCATGCATGCGGTTGTACGTTATTCAAACTAGTTAATAAGAAATTGGAGTGTATGGATTTCTATTATCAGTTAAACCCCTTGGTTTGACAAGTAATGCCAAATGTTTTACTATTGTAGTGAAAGCAACCTAGGAATGAGATATGAGTAAAACTCAAAACATAAATGTTTTCTTCGTCTTAAAATTCGTCTCTTTAATCAAATTTATTAAGTGGAACATTTTAAATGTATGTCTATTTATGTGGTTGGCATATGAAACTATTTAAAATGTAGATAGATATCAGTTGGTGACAATTATTGGAGTCTGATTGTGTTTTTTTTCTTTTTTAATCTTAGTTTTGTGTTAATTTTTGAGTGATTCTAGTACTTTTTTTTATGCCCATATTGTGTTTGACGAAATGATTACTTCACCAAATGATATTGTGTTTGCTGATTGAATGTAGGGATGATAGGTGAGGATGATGGTTATAGTGTTTGGTTGTGTGTAATTTTTTTTTAACCTTGGTTTTGTGTTAATTTTTGAGTGATTCTAGTGATTTTTTTGTGCCCATGTTGTGTTTGACAAAATGACTACTTCACCAAATGGACTTCCATGCCTTTTAACTCAAAAAAAAAAAAATGAAGATTCTTCATTTGGTTCTATGCCTTTTTAACTCAAGAAAACAGATAACCAATCGAATCATATATGTTGGCACTTGCCAATAATAGATTGTTCAATTTTAGATTTTTTTAATTTTATTGTTTCCATCCTAGACTAAGAACCTTGATAATTGTTGGAGTATGGAGCTGCTAACATTTCCTCTGGTGGCACTTAAGTCGTTGTTGGCTGTAGTCGTCTGAGCCCCAGAAGGTGGAACCGCCCATCTTTTGTTGTTGGGGTCCCAAACCCTTTGTTCTCATTCTTGCCCTTTTGCTTATTGTGTCTCGCTCGTTCTTTCTCTTTTGCTTACGGGGCTTGACTTCGAATCCATTCTCCACCACTTGTTGCTTGCACCGAACTCGCTGCCTGCTTGGTTACAGTGGTGAATGGCTTGGTTGCTATGGTGCCATGGCTACCGTCTCTATCTAAAACACACAGTCGTAGACCCCGAACTCATTTTGGTTTCCTTGGGTCCAAAAACAGTGAGGTCTTCTGGATTTTTTAGGTTATCCCTGGTTGTTTTACGGTCTAGTTTCCCTGACCGATTTATGGTCTAGGGTCAGACACTAGAAATTTTTTTGTTGAATATATAAGCTTCGGTGTAACTTGCTCCTTTTAGTCCTACGACCTTATGATGTAACTTGTTCCTTGTAGCTTTGCTACTTTATGACATAATTTGTTCCTTGTAGCTTTTCGACTTTATGATGTAATTTGCTTCTTGTAATCCTACATAATTAATAAAATAATTTTGTGTATCCGGCTGTATGGTTTCTATATTTTCTTTTTTATTTTTATTTTCTTTCTCCTTTCTTTTGGCCGCCTTTTCCCTTTTCATTTCTTTTAGCCAACTTTTCCTTTCACTCCTGCATTGTCAAAATGTTAGTTTCTGTTTTGTGAAGATTCTTTTGTTGGAGATCCTTTTGTTGAAGATTCTATTGATGGAGATTCTTTTGATGGGGATCCCATTTATGGGGATTCTTTTGATGGGATCCAGTTGATGGAGATTCTGTTGTTGAAGATTCTGTTGATTGAGATTTTTCTCACTTCGGGTAGTCATAATACTAAAACCCACACTCCTTGAGGAGGGGTCAGGCTATCTCAAATTAGCCTGCCTCTTTTGGTTCCCTAAGGAGGTAACTTCATCGGGCTGGCATTGGGGCAGTCCGCTCTCTCACTGTGATAGGAGTCGGAGTAAGTTCTACAAACCGCCTTGAAGGCAGGACCCACTATCCTCTGAGGGAGAGATAAGGCCGTCTTTAGGCCAACCTTTCCTTGTTGAGTCTCGCAGAGAGGTAAGTCATTCGGACAGTCTATTATTAGACCCACTCTTGCTCGTTGACATTACAGGAAAATGTAGCATTTTGGGCCAAGCTGGTGCTAGACCCACTCTTCACTCGCAGTGGAGGTCGGGGTAAATTTTTGAGTTGTCACAAGGGTCAATCACGCTCTAGTCCGCGGGGAGGATAAGGTAACCTTGTACCCTGCAGGGAGGTAAATTATTCGAACAATTTGTTACTATACCCACTCCCGCCTGTTGACACTTAAGAAGAATGTATAGTTTTTTATTTCGGGTAGCTGAGGACTAACCCACACTCCCTGTGGTATCTTGCGGGGAGGTAAGTTTGGACAGCAATTGGTTGATCGCTCTTCATTATGACAGGAGTCGGGGTAAGTTCTTCGAACCTCCTTAAAGACAGGACCCACTCTCCTCTGCGGGAGAGATAAGGTGGCCTTTAGGCCAGTCTTTCCCTGTTGAGTCCTTCAGGGAGGTAAGTCATTCGGGCAGTCTGCTACTAGACCCACTCCCACTCGTTAATATCACAGGAAAGGTAAGTGTTAGGTCAGGTTAGTGCTAATCTCACTCTTCATTGCAGCGTAGGTCAGAGTAATTTATTCTAGGGGCTATGAGGCCAATCCCGCTCTCATTTACGATAAGGATAACGCCACCATTGGGCCGACCTTTCCCTATAGTATCCCACAGGGAGGTAATTTCAGGCAGTTTGTGACTGGACCCGTAGCCGCTTGTAGACGTCTACAAGGAAGGTAAATTTTCATCTTCGGGCTACCAAAGACTGACCAGCACTCCGCCGCGAGAGAGATAAGGCAACCTTTAGGGCCTACATTTCCCTATAGTGCCCCGCGGGGAGGTAATTTGTTGATCCTCTTGTTGCCATTGATTTCATTAGTCGCGCTTTTTATTGTTGGCTCCTTACTAGTAATATGAAAGCATGGAGTAGATGTTTTGCATTGTCCTAAAAAGTCATGCTTTTATTAAATCAAAAGGAAAGTACAAGCTAGATGAAGATGTGTTATAAAATTAAGGGACACGGAATCTCGCTCTGGGAAGGTCTTCATCCATCTTTCTCTTCAAAACCATGCACCATCCCTTCCCACCTAGAAACTGGTAGGGCGAGTTGTAAATGGAGGCTTGGCCCAGTTTCTTCGGTGGTGCCCGACCTATTTTGTTCTACTGGTGCCATCTGAGGTAGGCCTTTCATCTTTCTACTTTAGCTCTTGGACGTAGCATTCCCTCGTTGACACCTACTCTCCTTGGACTTCCCTCACTCCATAGGGAGTTGAAAACTTCATTTTGAGGTGGTAGGTCAATGCGATGGCCATTAAGTTGTTAAGGGTAAACCTCCCAATGATGGCGTTGTATACTGACAGAGTCTTCACCACCAGGAAGTCGACCATAACAGGGATTGTGCAAGGGCTATTTTCCATAAGGATAGACAGCGTAATGGTTCCCACCGGCTAGACAATGCTTCTAGAAAAGCATTTTAAGGGCATGGGGGCAGGCAGTGGCTGGGAGGCCTCAATACCTATCTTGGTGAAAGTTCCCCAAAACAAGATGTCTGCGAAACTCCTGTTATCGATGAGGATTTTGTGGGTGGTGAAGTTGGCGACCAATGTTGTGACCATTAGGGCATTGTCGTGGGGGTACAAGACCCCTTCTTCATCAACCTCCGTGAATGAGATTGCCGGAGTAGGGTCACCCTTTCGTTGTTTAGCGGGATGATACTCCGCTAAGTATACCTTGTAGTATCGGGCCTGTCTGGCATGTGCTTTCTTGCTCGATGAGGTAATGCCCTTGCCCTCGTCCAACTATGGTTCAAATCTCCCCAAGGGGGGGCTACTACATTGGTGGAGAATGAGGGGGACTTGACGGTGGCCCCCACATCGCCAGTTGTGGTTGAGGGTTGTTCACCTGTTTGTTCCCAACTTCTTTCTCTATCTCCTCTTCACTCTTGCTCCTATCTTCGGGCCGGGAGCGGCGGCATTTCTGCTATTCTGCATATTCTTTCCTTCCTCTCGGGGAGAAGCAGTCCTCGGTATTGTGTGAGGTTGACCGGTGGTATATGCAGTAGTGACACATTGTTCCTCGGTCATCTTCCTTTTGAATGGCGAACGTGGGCCAGTCGTACCATAGTCTAGATCCCATTGCCAGGACTTCCTTTCACCACTTCTCGTGGGAGTCTTTCGCCCCATTTTCGTAAGGCTTGGCCTTGGTTGGGGCATTCTCCTTCCTCTCAGCGTGCTCCACTTCCTTCCTTCGCAGCTCCGTCAACGCCTGAAAAATGTCTTCCGTGTTGATGGAGTTTTCAGCCTAGTCCATGAATTTCTACAATGTTGCGGGAGTTTGTCCGGCTAGCTCGGCCATAAACTGGGAGCGTGGCCAGACACCTCATAGAAGCGCCGCCAAGTTATTTTCTCATCGTGGTCGTCGGTGGTCATGTGCTCTTTGTTGAATCAAGCTAAGTAGGACTTCAGACTTTCATCTTCCATTTGTTTTAAGGAGGTAAGCAGCCAAATGCCGCCTCCTCCAACTAGACATGAACTGGGTTAGGAGCAGCCTGGCTAGCTAGCCGAAGCTGTCCACTAATCCAAGTGCCAGTGACCTGAACCATACAAGTGTCTACCCCTTCAGGGTCAACGGAAACGCCATGTAAGCTATTTCACTAGGGAAGCCATGCAGCCTCATGTGAGTCTTAAAGGTTTCCAGGTGCTCAAGGGGGTCTCTTCCTCTATCATACATCTTCATAGTAGGGACTCTGAATTTTGGTGGTAAAGGAACCGCCATTACTTCTTCAGTATAGGGTAGACTCGTGCTTGTGAGCAACTGGTCTTCCGTTGACTACGTACCCATTTTTCCCGTTATTTCCTTATATTTCCCTTTGAGGTTGCGAAGCTTGTCCTGCATGTTTTTCTACTCCTCATCCTTCTTGAGTCCTACATGCGATCCTACATTCTTAGTGTCGCTAGATCCTGCCTCGCCGTCTTAGTGCCTTCAAGGTTTTTTGAGTTCCTTGTTCTCTTTGCGGAGTGTCTCCACTTCGCCAGTTAGTTTCATTACTCATTCCTCCATGATTTTCAACCTTACTTCCATGGCATCTCCCATATCTCTGTTAGGGGTGTAACCGGTTCGGTTCGGTCCGGTCTCGTTTTGGACAAAATTTAGGACCGAATCGGTATTTACCTGTTTTGCATTTTTCAAAACCGATTACACACCAGTTACCCTCCTAAACCGGTACTTCCAGTTTTATGGGTTTTCGATCCGATCCGGTCCAGTTTTCTAGTTTTTTTAAAATGTAAGTTCGATAGTTTGCCATTAAAAATCTATTTAAAAGAAAACTGCTTTAAAAAAATATGTTTTATACTTTTACAAAAAAAAAATCCATTTTACTAAAAAAAACCTATTTTACTAAAGCCAAGTACTATATTAGTATTAGTTATATATTAGTATTAGTTATAGTGATTTAGTATTACTATAACTATAACTATAGTCTATATTAGACTATTAGTATTAGTTATATGTTAATATTATTTATAGTGATTTAGTATAACTGTATTAGTATAAGTATAACTATAATCTATATTAATATAACTGCTAATGTCCTATGTACGTATCAAAATTTAGTAATAATGTTTGAGTGATTTTCTTTCCTTTTATATATTATATATAAAACTTATATATAAAAAACATTTTGTATAATATTATTTTTGTATAAAACTTATATATATAATATTATTTTTTATTTATTTTTTTCTTTAACCGGTCCGGTCTGGTTCAGTCCAGTCTCGAAAACCACCGAATCGGAACCGAACCAAGTCCAGCCGGTTTGTGCAAGTAAAGAACCTGTTCAGGACCAAAAAATCGGCCCAACTGGTCAGGTTCAAACCAGTTTTCCGATTTTTCAATCCAAACTTACACCCCTAATCTCTGTAGAGTTGTTCAGAACGGGTTGTCGTAGGCATGAGAAGAACACACAAGATTTATTATGATCTCACAGACGGTGCCACTGTTAATGTCTTTTTTCGCACACTTTTAAGCCAAGTTCCAACAACGCAGGTCTTCAAAAACGGGCTACACAAGGTAGAAAAGACTATGGCTTTGAAAGGGCGGCCTCGAGGCCAAGTAACCTCCGATGCAAAAATTAGTAAATATTCTGTGAGTGCAGTAAATAAGTAAGAGAGTTTAGGGATCAAAAATAGTATTCTCGTACTTGAGATCTGCTATTTATACTACAGGTTTGAAGGGCAGATTATGCATGCTTTTGTGAAGTCAGTGTTCCTCATACTGTTCATTTTGTTAAAGTCTTTAAATGTGACATGGCTCTGCGACATCATCATTAATGTGGCATGTTGTCCGGGTGGCAGAACCATTAATGCGGCATGGTTCTCCAACTTTCTCCTCCCAGTCTACCTTCCCTCTGGTTCGTTCATGTATTTTCTATCAGTAGATTAACGATTCCCCATATATCATGTTTGCTGTGTGGCGGGAACTTGAGAACTGGACACTACCTAAGGGGTCCTCAAATCGATGGGTCTCATCCTCCGCATCACCATCCCTCCTATAAGTCATGTACAGAAGAGCCTCCTAGTGGGCCGAGTTAACGGCTTTCTTCTCCAAGCCGGGCTTAATTGGGCCTCTTGGGCTTTAAGTGGAAAATCCCTTTACAGTTTTAATTCTCATGGAGTGAGAGATGTTAGTCTCATTCTTTTAGGAGCAGTTTCCTTACTACAATAATGTATGTATTTTTTAATTCCACGAATATGGGACAAAGAAAAAAGTAAATATACTAGTGCTTCTCAAATTGTCCAAAAACAACCTGAAGAGGTCTTCCAACAACAATCCTTGGATATAGCTTGCAACAAATGGTTTTTCAGAGGATAACTTAATAGGAGAAGGCAGATACGGAAATGTGTATAAGGGTCAACTTAAAGATGGACAGCAAAGCTCATTGCAGCAAAGGGAAGATAAACTTAGAGAGCGAGAGAGAGAAATGCTCGGAAGGTTGAGCTCGAATAAAATTTGCGAAGGGTTGAGAATAGAAATGCACAAATATTATTGTATTTATAGTAGAGTGTATCAATTATAATAGTTTTTGCTTCATTCGGATAAACTATAGGCACATGTAAATAGGTGGATATTTTCTTTATTTTTCTTCTATGGAACAACTGTAATGGTACTTCCCTTTGAATTGGGCAAAGCCTAATTATGTACTTGACCATATATTATTTTGTATAGGGGGAGAGGTACTCTAGAGGCTATGAAAAATCTAGTGTTTTTTGTCACTTTTCTGAATATGCTGGACTATATAGATTTTTTTCCCAAATTGTTTTGATCACTTTTGAGCTTATCTATGATATTCTTGATAACATTTTTTTTCTCAATCTATTATTCACAAGATGATAAGTGGAACAAAAACATACACCCTCTATATAGATTTTTCCCAATCTATTATACACAGGATGAAAATTGAACAAAAATCTACACAAATTATATAGATTTTTTCCTAAACTCATGCATGCACAGAAACAAATTAGCTGAATTGACATTGAAGCATGATTGATTTCATATACAATTTTTGTATGGTAAACTCCCAGTTCTTGATTTGGAATCACAAGCTATACATCTCCATAACACTGGGTCTCCACAACCCACTCGTACACAACTGGACACAAAATCTTGAATCACACATACATCTAGACATAATCCACAAACAATGTACGCAACTGGACACAAACAGCTACACAATCTAGAGCATAGGAATAGTTATTCACAACCAAATAAAGATAATAACATTTGAGATTCCCATTGAGAGGCAAGCAACCTTGCAAAGTTGATCTTAAAGAAGACAACCCATGAATGAACACTAATATAAGCACTAGATTTAATATGATGAATATAGGATACTGAAGGAAGATTTTTTATCTTTCTTTGATACTATATTATGAAGATGACGGTGCTTCTGAATCAACTGATTGCATTAATTATGTATTTGCATTTGTCCACCCAACTTTGTGGGTTGGATATTGGTGCAATAATATTCTTTTCCTTATTAGGAAGGCGGAAGCTCCTTTAACGGTCTAGATGGGTAATGTATTTTCCCATCGAAAATCGATCTGAGTGCTCTTGCTCTAGTTAAGATGATAATAACAAGAAACTAACTGAGCAAGAGTAGTAGTTAAATAGGATGTCCTCTAAAGGACAATAGTTTAATTAAAAAACGCGTGCATGCAGCTGTCTGGACCAAGTAGAGTATTAATTAATTCAAATTAATGTCTGATTTTTTAGAATGGGCAATCTTTTCAATGGGAAAATAATAAACAAGAAAGAAAACATCGCAGTGGCTACATATAGAGCAGCTAACAAAGTAATGCATGTGCTGCTTTTAATGACACCGGCCACTTGCTTCGGAAAGATCGAAAGAACTGCAGGATTGTTGCAGGATTTAATGACCAAGAAAAATCACTTTTTCGCTTCTTGCTTAAGTGAACTATAAAGAAGAATCGTGCTACTCCGCCGTACAAGTAGTCCGCTCATTTTGATATATTTAAAGTGAGCAACTGTTTTTTGCAATTTTTTTATATTTATACTTTTTTAATATATTTACATATTTTTAAAAAATAAAAAAATATATCAATATATTTAAAATTACTTCCTTAATCATTAAGTAAAAATAAAAAATAATTTTTTTTTATCCTCAAGCGATCAAGTAGAGCAGCAAAGATTAATGAGCAAAATAGTTTTTACCCATAAAGAATAAGAGGAAAGAAATTACTTTATGAAAGTAGGGGTCAAAAATAGAAAGTATTGTTTTTTCTCCATGCTCTAAGCTGCAATACCAATCTTACAAAACCCAAAACTCACATCCCTCAATACACAAGAAGAATGTAATCATATGGAAGAAAATTTGGTCTTTAAAATGTTACCAACAAAGTTGAGCAGGGGCCGCGGTGAAACAGAGATCCACAAGAACAGTGTCTCTGGTTTGCGTTAAATGAGCTCAAGGGGAGGGGCGACGCTAGGCAGACGAATAAGTTTCGTAGGGTGGCGCTGTACAAAAGGACGGCGTCACAAGGTGGGTTTGGGTCGAGGTCAAACGCGACTGGGGTTGCTTGGCGAGGGAGTAGGGGGGTTTTTGCGGGATTCAAATCTAGTTTGTTTCATTCAATGATCTTTAAAAAAGTGGCAGCGCTGGGCAGACGGAGGAGCGTCGCTCTGTGTTGCTAGACAGAGAGACGGCGTCGCCTAGTGGCGCTAGGCAGAGGAAGGTGACGCAAGTGTGGATGAGGTATTTTGTGAGAAAAATTTGAATGGGAAAAATCAACCGAACTTCTATATCAAAACGCATTTTTTGTTAAAAAAAAAAAAATAGAAGTCACGTAGGGTGCACGTTGTGTGTACTGTTGCAGTAGTTGCTCTATAATTTAACTCTAAAACTATAAGAAACCAGAAAAAAAACTGGATTCCAAGATTCTAGATTTAAAATTTGGTACCCGAACCAGGTTTATCGACCCGAATTTATTCCGGACCGAAACTCGTAATCAGAACTCAATTATTCGGATTCCAAACCGAACCGAAAAAAAAACTCAATTCAAATGAACAGACCTATACAAAATGTCCAAACCAACCTTAAATAATTTTGTACTTCAAAGTTAATCTCAAAATGCGATATAGGTTGAAATGGGTTTTACATTTTTTATTAATTTCTATACGATATATAGGAGAATTCGAGTGATTCGAATTGTCTGGTTTACCATGTCACAACCAAATCCTTGTAGGCACGTCGTGGGCATACAAGTACATTAATGGATAACATATCGATTGCCGTGTCGCCTCATCCACAGAGTATACATTTATTTATTATCATTTAATATCATATTGACGCTCAACCTGGCCGCCCAGCGTTAATAGCCGGACATGTCATTTTCAAATAATAAAAATAAATAAATAAACCAAAAAAAAGGGGGACATATCGCTTATAATTTTTAAAGTATTTTTTTTAATATTCTTAATTATTAAGAAAAAAATATACAATTTTATTAATAATCATTTTCTTAAATATTAAGTAAAATACATAAAGGATAAAATTGATTGGTAAATTTGAACACTTTCACTCATATTTTCCATCAACGATTGTATGGAAAAAGACAGATTTTTTTTTTTTTTTTTATAACAAAGAAAGAATATTTATTATAAGAAAAGAATGATTTATAAGTTACACGTATTTTTTTTAAAAGTGTAAAGATTTGGATTAATTCATTTGAAAAATTTTATTTGTTAAGGGTGGATCTCACTTTAACATACAAGTTTGTACATTCTATAACTATATTTAATATTACTCTAAAAGAAAATTACAAGACATATTTAATTATAAAAAGAGATGATAAAGCTTACGTTCTAAAGTTACAATCAAAAAATCAAAGGAATTTAATTAGTGATCTAATTTATAAATTATAGTGATTGATTGATTTATAGTGATTTATTTTTATTTATTTATTATACGATCAATATTACTGAAGTAGTAAGATTTAATTTGTAATATTTAAATTTTAAAATTTCTCTTTCAAATCAATATAGGTCATATAAGTAAGGTTTGCTATCTATTAATTGACTTACAAATTGAAGAAAAATTCTAATAACTAAGGCCTATTAACGTAGTAGGTACATTGATTAATGCTAATTAAGCGTAGACGGGTTATTTTGATGGCCCCCGAATGGCTTATAAAATAAGTCAAGCTAGAGCAAAGCAAATACGCATGAAGCATATCCCGAAGAGTAGTACTTAAGGTATGTATGATTGGATTTTTGAAAGGAAACATAGAATATTTGTTGGATCATCAAATGTTATCGACATGGATGAACCTTTTGATAAATGTAGACTTGCATGGTTGAATCTCTTGTTGATATGCATGCATGCCTCTTGTTTTCCATTTTCTGGATTTATTTCATCTGCTTGTAGAAATATTTACTTAATTTTTCCTGATTCCTTTACATTCAAGCACTTACAGTTCCATATATGATGATCATCTTCATTAATGTTAATCTTCAGTGCTCAGAAGCTGAAGCATAAATTAAGAGAGAAGAAATGGATGTAAAACTCAATTGCTTCAGTACCTTTCAATCCCTAGTTTTACATACTCTTCCACCTATGAGTGCTCAGAGATCTCCCAAGTTTTCTATGACTTCTACGCTACACTCCAGATCTAGGTGAGTCCTTGCGAAGTATTGTTGGCGAGAAGTGATATTCATCGTCCTCTTAATTGTTAATATCTTTTATCATCATCTAATAAAGTAGTATCAAATTATTAAAAAATTATTTATCATTCTTTATTTTTCTTTTAATAATTTGATACTGAGAATATTTTGTAAACCACCACACCTTTGAGGGTGGTGAATATTTTCCATTTATAGAATCGTACATAGTGTATACAATGAATACATACATATATGGTAATTACAACTAGAATGAAAAATATGTACAAAAATAGATGACCAATCTCTAGAATCAAGGGTCAAACTTTACACATATGGGAAGCCCCTAATTTAGGTGAGGATATCCAAGAATCCTCAAGCCCTTAATTTAGGTGAGGAATATATACATATATGGTAATTACAACTAGAATGGAAAATATGTACAAAAATAGATGAGCAATCTTCTATAACCAAGGGTCAAACTTTACACATATGGGAAGCCCCTAATTTAGGTGAGGATATCCGAGAATCCTCAACACCCCCCCTAGCGGCGGGAGCAAGCTAAGCATTGGGTTAGAACAGATGCGGAGCTTGGAGCAAAAAAAGTCAAACAGAGGCTGAGAGACACTCTTCGTAAAGATATCGTCAATTTGCTAATGAGAAGGAACATGTTGAGTGCGAATTGAGCCAGTGACAACGAATTCCCATATAAAGTGATAATCTAACTCGATATGCGTGGCCCACTTGTGAAAAACTGGATTGGAACTCAAAAACATTGCAATTTTGTTGTCACATAGGAGAAGAGTTCTATGTGTAAGAGGAATCTTGAGATCACGAAGAAGATGCGTAAGCCAAAGTACCTCGGCAACGGTGAGAGCAAGAGCGCAATACTTAGATTCGCAACTAAAACGGGCGACAATTGGTTGCTTCTTGGCATTCCAGGAGACCAAATTATCACCAAGATAAATGGAGTAGCCAGAGGTGGAGCGACGAGTATTAGAACATCTTGTCCAATCAGCTTCAAAGTACGTAATAAGTCCAATGGATGACAACGAGCTAAAAGTCAAGCCCAAATGAAGCGTTCCTTTCACATAGCGAAGGAGGCGCTTGACAGCATGAAAATGATCATCAGTTGGGGCGTGTGGAAATTAGCTAACAAAGTTGACAGCATGGGCAATATTAGGATGAGTAATGGTCAAGTATTACAGCGCACCAACAAGAGAGCGATAAAGAGTAGTGTCTCAAAAAGTGGAGCCATCGGCAGCAAGTGCTGGGACACAACTATGGGGGTGTGAACGAGTTTCCTGTCAAAAAGGTAAGCCCAAGATAGAATATCCGTGCATATTTGATCTGACTGACGAAAAGTCCATCAGAAGTAGGTGAAGCCTCAAGACAAAGGAAGTATCTCAGAGCACCCAAGTCCTTGGTGGCAAACTCGAAATTGAGCTTGTGAGTAAAACGAGCAAGGAGAGACGAATTATTTCCTATAATAATGATGTCGTCAACATATAGAAGCAAATAAATAATATTGTGCTTCCTATGAAAAACGAAAAGAGATATGTCAGCACGACTGTAATAAAAAACTAGTTTGAGCAAAAAAGAACTGAATCGTTGGAACTAGGCATGAGGGGTTTGCTTCTAACCATAGAACGTCTTTTCTAATTTGTAGACATGATTGGGAAAACGAGGGTCAAGATACCAGGGAGGCTGCTCCATATAAACATCTTCATGAAGAATACTGTTGAGAAAAGTATTCTTGACATCTAATTGACAAAAGGGCCACTTGTTGGTTATGGCAAGAGAAAGCACAACACAAATAGTGGACGCTTTGACAACAAGACTAAAGGTGTCAGTGTAGTCAAGACCAGGCACTTGCATATAACCCTTGGCAACTAGACGGCTTTGAGACACTCAATGGACCAATCAGATAAATATTTGGTTCGGAAAACCTATTTAGATCCCACAATGTTGGTATTGGTGGGACAAGGAACCAAATCCTAAGTATGATTATTTTGTAGTGTTTTGACTTTGTCATTCATGGTAGCGAGCCAAGCAGGATTCTTGGCAGCAGACTTGAAACCTTTTGGACTCAATGGTAGTAAGTAAAGCATGAAAAAGTTTGGAAAAGCCCACAATACTAAGATGGGCCAGATGACGAGGCTTGAAGATGCCGGCCTTGGATCTCGTGAGCATTAGGTGAGAGCCCAACGGAAATGCCGCAGTGGCAAGAGGCAGTGTAGATGCCCAAGTCGTGCGTGCCATAAATCATATGAAGCATATAAGGATTTATTTCTAAGGACAGAAAGAACAGCCGGATTTCTGCGCTCTAGCACATATAGATCACCATCTCTTTTATCGGTTGCCACCACCCTTCCTGTTTTGCAATTCTGAACAGTAAAAAGATTATTAATGAATGTAACAGATAAAGGAAAATCAAATGTTAGCTTTCTAAAAGATAGCAGATTTTTAGTGAGATGGGAACAATTAAAACATCTAATAATTAGATATTTGGGGAAGGAGAAATTGTACTAGTATGGATAATAGGGAGAGAGGCACTGTTCCCTACTATTACACAATCCTTATCCATATAATTTTTGAATTTGTCCAATTGAGAAGAGTCGGTTGTCATGTGTGCCGAAGCACCTGTGTCAAGGTACTAGTTAGAGATGGAGCATGTGCTGGTGAAAGCTTCAGCCAATTGAGCAGAGAGCTCGGCAAGATCATAGCGGTTGTGGCAATAATCTGCACTATGTCCTTCATTTCTGCATATTTGATAGTGGGGAGTGTAATGGCCACGCTTACCATGCCCCTGTCCAGAGTTGTTGAGGCCGCTACTACCCTTACGATTTCGCCAGTTGCGAGATGAACCACCCCTACGGTTTTGAGAAGAGCCTTTCGTGGCGGTGAATGTGGCAGTAGATGGGGCTGAGGAGTCGAGAGATTTTTGAAAAATCTCAAAACTTTTAGCCTTGCGTACAATGTCCGCAAACGTCAGGAGAGGAGTGAGGGCCATTTGAGCTATTGAAAAAGTGGAAAAATCAGCCCCTAAACCACGGATAAACCAGTGTACCTTTTGTTCCGTCGACGGGACGGTTGATGGCATGGAGTTGGTCACAAAAGGGCCTTGAATGCATGGGAATATTCGGCAACCGTGCGAGTTCCATGCTTCATTAGTTGAAGGTCGTCCTTGAGGCGTAGCTCCCAAGCTTTGGATCGATGGCTGAAGGCAATCTCCAAGGCAAGCTAGACCTCACGAGAAGTAGAGAGTCTGACAGCTTCAGCCATGGCTTCTTCTGTGAGGGAGAAAAGGAGCAAGCTAAGAAGACACTTGTCCTTCAATCTCCACGCCAAGTGTTTGTCATTAGGTGTAGAAGAGCTAGCAGAGTCAAAAAAGGGTGGCGGTACAATTGTGTCATCAACGTGACCCAATAGCTCTTGGCTCTCAAGCAGTGGGAAAAGCTAACTCTTCCAAAGTAGGTAATTGGAAAAGGACAACTTAATGGTTACCATGTGAATCATGGTGTTGAAAGAAATAGTAGAGGAAGAAGAATCAGAGGCCATCGGGATCGAAGGGAGATTAATCTAGGTGAGGGTCTCTGATACCATGAGAATATTTTGTAAACCGCCACACCTTTGAGGGTGGTGAATATTTTCCATTTATAGAATCGTACACAGTGTATACAAGGAATATATACATATATGGTAAATACAACTAGAATGAAAAATATGTACAAAAATAGATGAGCAATCTTCTAGAATCAATGGTCAAACTTTACACATATGGGAAGCCTCTAATTTAGGTGAGGATATCCGAGAATCCTCAACAGAAACTATATAAGGGAAGAGTAATATTAGATACAGTTCTAGGTTGTATGCCAGTTTCATACAATCTATTTGAAAAATAGTGACATCTACTATTAAAAAAGAATTTTTTTATATGAGTCTACAATTTATCCATTTTTTAAAAATAATGTGCGAGACTTGCATATTATAGGATTGCAATTATTATTTCTTTATAATGATAAGATGATAATGATTAACTGATATTGCATGACATAAGAAATTTTATATCCAACTATTTTCAACATGAGCTTGAATTTTCTCTATCATGCATGGCTTCATTCTAGGCGGGACAAAGATTCTCCAAGCTCTCCTAGCCAAGCAAGTGTTATCTTAGCCCGCACCATGCCACCGGAAAAGATTGAAATATTCAAGTCCATGGAAGGATGGGCTAGAAATAACATCGTAACTCTCCTAAAACCTGTGAATAAATCTTGGCAACCACAGGACTTTTTGCCAGATCCTACCTCAGAAGGATTTTTAGAGCAAATCAATGAATTGAGGAAACGAGCAAAGGACATTCCGGACGAGTACTTGATTGTCTTAGCCGCGATATGATCACAGAAGAAGCCCTTCCAACTTACCAAGCAAAAATCAATGGCACAAAAATTTATCACGATGAAACAGGCGTAGACAACACACCTTGGGCAATATGGGCAAGGGGATGGACTGCTGAAGAAAATAGGCATGGTGATCTTTTGAACAAATACCTCTTCCTTTCCGGACGAGTGGACATGAGACAGATCGAGAAGACAACACAATATCTGCTTCGGTCGGGAATGGTACTGATGAGATATGCAACATAACATGATTTTTAACATACATTTTGAGCTTTCAATATTTTAGTTGTCTATATCGTCTATATATGTCTCTTAAAAAGGAGTTGTAATCCATAAACTGTTAATGTTTATAATCTTGTACATATAGGATGCCGGTCTAGGGGAAAATCCCTACCTTTTCACCATCTACACATCGTTCCAAGAAAGAGCAACATTTATCTCCCATGGTAACACAGCCAGGCTTGCCATGAAGCATGGGGACCCAATACTTGCCCAGATATGTGGCACAATTGCCTCAGACGAGAAGCGCCACGAAATTGCTTATACCAAAATAGTTGAGAAACTTTTCGAGCTTGATCCAGATGAAACAGTTGTGGCCTTTGCCGACATGATGAGGAGGAAAATATCAATGCCAGCCCACTTAATGTATGATGGTGAAGACGACAACCTATTTTCTCACTTTGCTAATGTTGCCTCTCGGATTGGAGTCTACACAGCAAGAGACTACAGCGAAATCCTCCAATATTTGGTTTCAAAATGGAATGTGGAGAAGCTAAGTGGACTGTCGAGTGAAGGACGAGAAGCCCAGGACTTTGTCTGTGGATTAGCTCAAAGAATGCAAAGGGTTGAGGAGAGAGCTCTGTCACTGGCGGAGAAAGCACCCTCCATTCCTTTCACCTGGATTTCTGCTAGGCAGATGTAAGAGCCTAGGGGCCTAAAGCTGGCCATTTTTCTTTTTTAATATTTTTCTTGTACCTTTAAAAGAAAAATGGTGGTCATGTGCAAACTCATATGCTAAAATAAAAGGCTTTGATTCGATCCATCAATATTCTTAACACGTAAATCCACACAATATTAATCTGTATTTTAGAGTCCAATTACATTGGGCTTTCCATGTTTACATTTATTAGCCCAATACCAAAGAATCATTCAAAATAGAATAACATTCGAATAATAAATAAATTATTTGTTAATTTAAGAATAATTAATTGAAAATATATGAAAAAATTTTATACTCTTCACAATGTGTATAACATATGATATAATTTAATTTAAACGAAAAATTTTAAAATTTAAATTTTATATATAAAATTTTACTATTTAATTATAAATAATTTTATTTAAAATTTTTTATAATACACAGTAATATAATTTAATTTGTAGAATTTTAAAATAGCTACGTTTCTACGTTCCATAATTATGCTTACATTACTCCTTTCTATTATGCCATCCCAGATTCCCAATTGTGTTTCCAGTTTCCACAAAAAAAACGTAGTATAGGGGAGGTTTGGAAGTTGAGATAAAAATTTTGTGTTTTGTTTTAAAATTTAAAATATTATTTTTTAATTTTAAGATTTAAAAAAATTGTATTAAGATTTGAAAAAGTTAAATTATTTATTATATTTTATATAAAAATTTAAAAAAAATATAATAATAAATTAAGATAAAAATTTTTAAAATTTCTCGACATTCAAACCTCCCCTTAAGTGTGAGTTGTGAAACCCCAGAGTCTCACAAAACCCCCCACACACGTACGGACATTGAGCCTGAAACAAACGCAAAAAGATAACTCTGAGAATGTCATCTTCGCCGTCCATGGAGTCCTTGGTCCTTCAACTTCACGAGATATCTGCCGTCAAGTTCGGCAACTTCAAGCTTAAGTCCGGCATCCTCTCCCCGATCTACATCGACCTCCGCCTCATCGTCTCCTACCCAACCCTCCTTTCCCAAATCTCCCAAACCCTAATCTCCTCCCTCCCTCCCTCCACCCACTACGACGTCGTCTGCGGCGTCCCATACACCGCCCTCCCCATCGCCACTTGCGTCTCCGTATCCCACAATGTTCCAATGCTCATGCGACGCAAGGAGGTTAAGGACTACGGCACCGCTAAGTCCATCGAGGGCGTCTTCTCCAAGGACCAGACCTGCCTCATCATTGAGGACCTCGTCACCAGCGGCGCCTCCGTCCTCGAGACCGCCGAACCCTTGCGCGCCGCCGGGCTTAAGGTCCAGGAAGCCGTCGTTCTGATCGACCGCGAGCAGGGGGGGAGGGAGAACCTCGAGGCGAAGGGGATTAAGCTCCACGCGATGATCAAGCTGACGGAGATGGTGAGGATTCTGAGGGAGAAGGGGAAGGTGGAGGAGGAGATGGAGGGCTTGGTGTTGAGATTCTTGGAGGAGAATAGGATGGTGGCGGTGCCGAAGCCGAAGCCGGTCAGTGTTAAGGCTTTGGGGTTTGGAGAGAGGGCCAAGCTGGCCAAGAATCCCACGGGGAAGAGGCTGTTTGAAGTGATGGTGGAGAAGGAGAGCAATCTCTGTTTGGCTGCCGATGTTGGGACCGCCAAGGAGTTGCTGGACTTGGCCGAGAAGGTATGGGGAAGAAAAAGACCCTTCAGTTAGTTTCTGGTAAAAAAAAAGAAAAATCTAAAAATTTTCTGGGCAAAGTAGATGTACAAGAATTGGTATTATCCTAGGAACTAGGAAGAATTAAGAAAACCATTTTTGGGTTTTTGTCATATTTACCAGATGATGGATTCATTGATGATGCATCTTCTCCGACACACGTGGGCTGCTAGGCAGCCTTGGACTTACGGTCAGTAAGAAGTTGGGTTGGGCCTAAAAAACTGGCCCCTATTCATTTATCAAAAATTCTACTCAACTTCCTACTATTCACACCACACTCTACACTCCATCTTTTTTTTAATTTTTTTTTAATTTTTTTTATCAAATATATTTTTATATGAATAGTGAATAAAAAATTATAAATAGTTTAAAAAAAATAAATTCAAAAAACAATTTTAAAAAATATTAAAAAATATTAAAAAGTGTGGAGTGTAGAGTGTAGGGAGGATGAATAGCAAAACCCTTCATTTATTGGTCCTCGTCAGGCGAGAGAGAAAGTCAAAGAGACTGTTTATTTTGTACTCTTACATTTCTTAGAGCATTGGTATTGGATTAGTCAAATACCTTTTCATTTTTAAATTTAGCCAATATCATCCATATTTACTCCACATTGAATTAGCTAAATTGTTTTCATCCAAACTATGAGTAATAGTAAATCTATTCTTCTTTTCAAATATGAAAAGAACTATAGAAAGTCTAAAAGTACTTTTTAAAATTATTATATTATAAATATGATATTTTTATTCATATAAGATTTTATCATCTATATTCATATGAGATTATTATATTATAGATTGTTGGATTGTGAAAATGAAAATGAATATGATTATTAGAGGTTATTGAAGATTATGAAAATAAAATAAAAATTAATTAAAAAAATATAATTAATAAAAAATAATAATATTTTATTATTATAGAGAATAGAATGACTAATCCAATGTAGACTTCAAGTTTTGAATGATTAGCTAAAAGTGAAAAAGCTACATATTAGTCAAAATTTGAAGAATAAAATAGTCAATCCAATGCTAATGCTCTTATATGCCTCTTCATCAGCTATTCTGTTGAAATATTACTGCAGGTTGGCCAGGAGATATGTATGTTGAAAACCCATGTGGATATATTGCCCGACTTCACACCAGATTTTGGTTCTAAACTTCGCTCGGTATGACTTGCTCATCTCCTTCTGTTTTCTACTTTGACGACTTTTTGTTTGTTTCATATATGTGGTCTTAGGATAATCTTGTTGGGGTGGACATTTAGACATTAACAAGCTTGTTGGCGTTTGACATCAAATATTCAGCATAATCTTGCTTGATGTTTGAAGGATAGTTTACTTTATTGTGCGTTTGAACTTCCCAAGGAAGTTGAATGGCTCTTTCTATATTTTATGGGGTTAAGGTACAATTACAAAACGTCAGTCATTGTTGCAAAGCCTAAGTAATTGGGAAGAATTGGATCAACATATTAAAATCGCTCAAGAATGTTGACCTCCTTAATTGTTTTTCTTTCTTTTTTACTTCTTTTTCATGTTAATTTGATAAAGTGATTGCATTTTTCTCTTTCTAAATTGGAAACCAAGTTAGTTGTTTTTTTCATCATCGATGTCTAAACTTGGTGAGAGATGGTGGCCTTTTTAATATTTTAACAGCACTTTTGCTTTTGAGAACAGTTAACATGTCTTATATCGTGTGGCTCTTATAAGCATTTGTTTAGTTGAATTTGCTGCATATTTTATCTAACTCGCTTGTTTATTCTGTTGTAGATTGCTGATAAATATAATTTCTTAATCTTTGAAGACCGTAAGTTTGCAGACATTGGTAACACAGTGACAATGCAGTATGAAGGGTGAATGAGCTTCCCTCCACTTGTTTTTTTTTTAATTCCATATCTATTATATCTTTGTCTTTGCCTGACAGCTTCCCCTTTTTTATTCTAGAGGTATCTTTCATATATTGGATTGGGCTGATATAGTCAATGCTCACATAATTTCTGGTCCGGGAATTGTTGATGGACTGAAGCTGAAGGTTTCAACTAATCTTTCTTACTGTTTGACTTTTGCACTGAACTATAGCTTTAATATTTCTTTTACGTGGTAGCTGGACCATTGGAAGGCCTCAAAAGAATCCTACTCTAATTTCAACGACACTATGGACTGTACTTAGGGTTTGCCTCGTGGTCGAGGCCTGTTGTTGCTTGCGGAAATGAGCTCAGCTGGTAACCTCGCTAAGGGAGACTATACAGCAGAAGCAATAAAAATTGCGGAGGATCACTCCGATTTTGTGGTTGGCTTCATCTCGGTTAACCCAGCATCATGGCCAGGGGCACCTATAAATCCAGTATTCATTCAGGCCACACCTGGAGTCCAAATGGTAACAGGTGGTGATGCACTTGGCCAGCAATACAACACTCCATATTCTGTAAGCTCCATCTGGTGTTCTCTTCTTCTCTCCATGTTGGGATACTTTTTCTCTTTCTTTCTTTGTTTGGCAAAAGATAAAGAGTCAAAGTGTAAAATAACGTGGCTTCTTGCAATTTCATTGAATGGGCTCCAATTTCTGGAATCATTAGCAGAGAGGAAGTTATTGGATGACAATCCCTCAGATTTATTCTTCCTATGGGCTTGTATTTGATGACCACTCTTCTCTGCACTTTTGAGTTTTGAGTTGCATTTCTCTCTATTGTGATGATGAATTGTTGTAGCTTTCATGACTGACAAAAATCATCTTCCACTTCCAGGTCATCTATGATAGAGGTAGTGACGTAATAATTGTGGGCCGTGGAATCATAAAGGCGGCAAACCCAGCAGAGGCAGCCCGCGAATATCGTCTACAAGGGTGGGATGCATACCTGGCGAAATGCACCTAAGATTCTATAGAGGTCTGGTCCCCTGGTTTAATTCTGGTTGTATCGTTTTTTAATCCATGGATGAATAAAAATCATACTCAAATGAAATCTTTATCTTTGGGTGCAATGGCACATTTTTCTTCTGCTTGATAACATGTTTGCAAGCCTTTTTGTATGTGCAATTGTTGAATCTCCTCTTGTCTGTGTTACTTATATAAACCATGTTAGAGGCTTAATGCGGTATTAGATTGGTAAGCTTCTTCTATATCTGTAAAATTTGAATGAGAAGAACAACAATCTTAACGAGTTCGAGTCAAAACGGGTTGACCTGTTAAGACACGATTGCTGAATGGGTCGATAACGGGTCAACCCGTTATGTCTAGTTAAAAAAGTAAAAATTACAATTAAGTAAAAATTAAAAAAATCCTGATTTTCTAACCCACGCCTGTGCACACAGTCACTCCCATATTCACTCCAGTCTTCAAACTTCACTCACGCCGCCCCCTCCCCTCGATTCTCAGATCCAAAAAATCCTAACCCAGTACCCACCTCCCTCGCGTGTTGCAGCGTCGCCGCTCAGCCCTCAGCCGTTGGTGTCTCATCTCAGACTCTCACCCTAGGTCTCGATTCTCGATCATGTCTCTCAAGTCTCAATCCTGTCTCACGGCGGCATCTCAGGCCATCTCTCACTTCTCAAAGAGCAGCAAGAACGCTCTGCAATGGGCAATAGATAATTTGGCCGACAATGGAGATACCCTTTTCATCATCCACTTCAACCCCAACTCATTCGATGAGTCTTGTCACCAGCTTTGGGCAAAATCTGGCTCGTGAGTATCTTAATATTCAAGATCATGATCTATACAAACTTTGATCCGATCTAATTTGATATGGTTTTTCTTTTGCAACTCTTATTCCTTTGACTGAGTTCAGAGAGCCTGACTGCAGTGAGATGGAAAGAGGTTTTTCTTTTTCTGTAGTTTTTGTTTTTGTTTTCCTTCTACACCTGGCATTGGAATCCAACAAATTTATTTAATCTGTATAAATTAATGTGGGTAATTAGATCTAGCCTGATGAAGAAAGTTGCGATTAATGTGGGAAATAGAGCTGAACAAAAACAACAAGGACCGAATCAACACCTTGCCTGCTTTCAATTCTTTCAAGAACGACTACCTTCTTGTTTACTCTCTCATGATGGGTACGTACACCCCCCCCCCCCCCCCCCCCAAAACATACCAAACCGACCCAATTTCGTATATTATATCCCACCTCTGGATCTTTACTTCTCTTCGGATCTCCCTATTTTCTTTCTTTAAATCCTCAATGTGTGCTTTTATCTGTATATATATTTCTTTACGTATGTGGGCCTTGTGAATTTAGGTCTGATCTGATATCTTTGAATTAGGAATGCCTTCTCTTTTTCCTGGGATCTTGATTTGTTTTCTGGATATGGTTGCATTGCTTTTCGTTGATTTTGGGTTTTGTTTAATTAGCATTTGGTAATTCTTTGCTTTTATTGCTTTTGAAGGCAAAATTATTAGAAGAGATGAAAGGGATGCTCTGATTTTGGATATTAGAAGTGGGAAAGTGTTTTGTTTCTTAACGGGCGCAAGTGACTTATTGATCGTGTATTGCTTTGATTTTGAAGTGGCCAAGACCAGTAGAACGGTTTTTATCGTTTGGTTGGTTTCTGAGGAACTTTTTTCTTTTATAAGTAAATTTTTTTCTGAGGAACTTGAGGAAAGGAAACAAATTAGTGCTGCGTGTTAATTGTTTCATTATCTCTTTCATTGTTTTGGTGGCAACTAAGAGGAGCATTGTGTTTTCGGATGGCAAATCCTCGGCTTCTTTTGTTCCCTTTGGTCATAGGCATGGTGTCTAGTATGAGGACTATGTTTCCACATGTGATGGGTCAATGTCTGTCAGATCTAGTTGGTTTCTCGACCATATTACTTTCCATATTACTTTCTTTCTACAGCAGATGTATTCTAATGATTACTATTTGTGTGGCAATAGCCGGGGATTGGTTGCAGGGTCCTTATGTCTACTATCTCTATAGTCAGTATGGTTTCGGGAAAGGGGAGATTGGACAGCTTTTTATTGCTGTCTAAATCAGTATTGAGTTAACTGTTAGTTCATTGTTAATAGATCATCAGAGTTTTGTTGTTTAATGGTCTCTTCAATACAAGGAGATTGGTTTTATGGCAAGCAAGATAACATTATTTTTATTTTATTAAATAATTAACTGTGATTTTTCAATATAATAATTTTATTTGATATAAAATTTTACTGATACCATTTTTTTAATAGGAACACAAGAAATGAATTTGGACGAGTTAATTAAAGATGTAATGGAGTTAGAGATCAACAAGAGCAAGGAGGACGCTTCACTTCCTTCAAGTTTTAAATTTATTTAGATTTGTTTGTTTATCATATTTGAGATTGTAACATTAATATTATTACAACGTGTGTTTTTATTGTTTGGATTATAATTTTGGACTTATGATGCATATTTGGGGTTCAAAAATTCTACTCAACCTCCTACTATTCACACCACACTCCACACTCCATCTTTTTTTTAATTTTTTTTTAATTTTTTTTTAATTTTTTTTATCAAATATATTTTTATATGAATAGTGAATAAAAAATTATAAATAGTTTAAAAAAAATAAATTCAAAAAATTTTTTTAAAAAATATTAAAAAGTGTGGAGTGTGAAGTGTGGGGAGGATGAATAGCAAAACCCTTTGGGGTTTGTGTTTACAGTATGTGTGCTTATCATATTTGGTATTATTGGAATGTTAATTTCAGTTTTTTTATTGTTTGGATTGTAATTTTAGACTTATGCAGATAGTTTTATATTTTTGGTAGATATAGTGATTTTAACATTTATATAAAATTATGCTAAAGTTAATAAGGTCAAACGAGTTAATTTCGGATTTGTTCAATCTATTTATATAAACGGGTCGTGTCGTGTCACTTGTTATGTTAATGAGTCGTGTTAGAATTTAAGATTTTGACACGTTAAGTTTTAACAGGTCGTGTTTAAGTTGAGTCATATAGAAACCTTTTACTTGGAACTTTGGTCTTTTCATTTAAGGATGTTGTGCTACATCTGGAAGGCTGCCAAATGCATTCGCCCGGTTCAAATGGGGTAAAAATTCAAATTTCTTAGACCGATATAATTCGTTCCCAAAAAATATTCTATAGTTTGTTAAAGTTTATTTTGTCTGTCTGAAAATGTGACTCAAATTGTCTTATGAAAAAGCTTTAGACGGGGGAATTTGACGTTGGTAGATAGAAAAGAAAATGAGTTGAAATTTGAGAAATTTCATGTTAAATTTAGGAAAATGATAAGGATCTGCTCATGCTCTCGCTCACATTTTTGTTTTTCAGTTTTTTATTTTTTTTTAAACTTAATGATTAAAAATTAAAAATTTTCTTTAAAAATGATGTGTAAAAATATATTTAAAACTTTTTTTTGCATATAATTTTTTTAACACTTTTAAATATTTTTTAGAAAAGAATAAATTTACAATATTATTAAACAACATTTTATTAATCACTAAGTTAAAAAAAAAAAAAAAAAAAAGAGCGGGAGCATGAACGGAATCTTTAGCATTACTTTTAAATTTACAAAAATCACGGGGTTTTAATTTAGGAAAAAAATTTATCTATTTTTGGACAATCCCAAAAGTCATATATCTAGAGTAAAAAAGGAAAGAAAGAAAATACATGTAACGTTTGGAAAGAAAAGTACTTTAGACATAAAAAAATCCCATAAAATTAAATTTACAAATTGAGATACTTTATGTGTAGTGTTAGATTGTAAAATTATATTTATTATAAATTAAATCTAACGTATCATATAAAATTATTTTAATTTGTAAATTTATTTTTATAATTTTATTTTATTGTCGTAAAACTTCTTATCTGTTTATTTTCATTTTTATTGTTTGGATTTATTTATTCACTCATTTTCATTAAAGAAGAAAATGATCCAATTAAGATTGACCCGGCCCGGTTACCAGAAAAAGCATAGATTGTGGATTGTTGGCAACGTCAAGACGTGGACAACACTAAAATATGTTTGACTACCAAGTACTCTCACGCGCACGTACCAATCTGCACCATAAATAAATAAATAATAAAACATAAAAATATATTGGCAGCCTTATCCAATCACTCTCACGCGCCATTACCCAATCCCTTGATCCTAACCTAATATTTCTTATTTTTTAAAGAAAATTTTTAATTTTTAATTAAAGAATGAAAACAAAGTTTTGAAACTTGTCCTAATCTATTTCATTTTCTATATTTTTTACAGTTTTATTAGCATTATTAAATTCTACTTTGTAAGATTTTTGAAGTCTATATTGAAAAAAATCAAAATTAAAATTGAAAATCAAGGATAAATTAGATTGTTTGAGGATAGTTTATGAATAAAAAAAATACAAAATTATAGGTGGTAAACTTGCCTGAAAAGTCAATGCACATCAAACCCGGCAAGATGAAAAATGAAATATTCATAAATAATAATAATAATTTGTAGATAATGAGGTGATTTTACGATTTATTCAAAAAAAAAAAAGACGTATAATTATATATATATATATTAATTATATACACACGATTATAATTGATTGGGTGTCTACGTCTAGAAGGTACGCGCGAAGGGGCACGTGGGACTTGTTCTAACTGAACATGTATGCGCCCGCCGCTCGTTGAAGAATCAACCAGCAGGACTAGTTCATTCCCCAACGATTCTCCCACATTTTCTTTGGTGGCATTCGCGTTCTATTATTATTACGAAAATAAGTTTTTTTTTGGAAAAAAAAATAACGTGAAAATATAAGGAAAAAAAACCAATGCGGCAGGTTCCTCGTATGGATCTCTTCTGATTTTCCTGAATATTTTCTTTCTTGTCTTGTCTTTCCAACATCCAATTACATGCAGGCAAGAAAGTTATAAACGCATGTTCCTTTTTGGAGTTTGTCTATCCATTTCGTCTTCCACCTTTTCCTCTGCATGATCCCAAAGTTTGAGCCTTCCTGGGCCAAAATATGCTTTTCTTAATCTGTAAGAGTCTTTCGTTGACGCTTGGCTTGTTTTCTCGTTGAGTTTGAACACTGGCATATATTTCTCACCTACATGTTTGATTTTTGGCTTTTCTTTTGAATACCCTTTTTGTTTCATGCAGGAAAGGAAAGAAGCTGATCATAAGAACCCTCGTTTTCATTAAGATTATTTAGCAATCGAGTGTTTCTGTTTGTAAGAGATATATATACTCCTTTTTTATCTGTTTTATATGTTGTGATTTTTCCATATAAAGTTTTTGAATTGCATTTGTCCTGGACAGCTGCTAAATTTGATGCAGCAAAGGAAATGATAAAATGGCCGTTCTCAGATAGCAGTTTTCGTGATTTGTGTAGCGGAAATTGGAGGAATGGAGATGTCTACACGGCGGAAGAATTGTGATCCCGACAATATTTTAGGTTAAATTTTTTTTTTTAACGTATGAAAATTTTTTTCAGAATTTTGTGTCCGGAAATTTACTTTTGCGATAGCGAAACATGAATCTTTGCGCGTTATGTAAAATCATCTGGAGGAAGAATCCATTGCAAAGTCATATATAGAAAAGCGAACTCTGGCTAAAAAATAAAAATTTGTTTAAATACCACATAAAAAAAAGAAGCAAAGCATATAATCTTTTTTTTTTTAGTTTGTGATTTTCCCCTTTAAAGATTGGACTCACATGTAGAAATATGCCTCATGAGCTGATACATAGGAGGGCTCAAACAGATCAGAACAAAAGCTGTGTGCCTTTTGTGTACACAGGCGGCTCATGAGACATGGGCTGAACGAGCCTGCTCAAGTTTGTTGGCCTTCAAAGTGCTCAGGGATGCCTCATTTTGGAGTACTGAGGTTAACCATGAGAATGTTTCTAGGAAACTTGATCGTGTGGTCAAGTATTGTAATATTCTAAATTTGCTTGTGCTTGTTGGTTCAATGGTGCTCTTCCGTTGGATAACTCTTGGCCAAGGTGAGCCTGGTATGTTGGATTTGGGGATCATGTGTTGTAGCAATAACAGTTGCCTGGCACTCGCTGCTTAAATTACAAACAGCCCTCATAATCTCATCTTTTCAACTGTTTGTCAAGATAAATGGCGCTGGCTTGTTATTGTTCCAGTTTCTATATCCATATTAATGGTTTTTTTTTATAAGACCAATCCTTAGTGTTTTGTCCATTTGAAGTGATTTTTATATGCATTAACCATGGTTGCTCTTTCATTTTGAAGTTTAGGCCTTTCGATAGTTTAAATCTGTTTTCTCAAGTTCAAGTATCTGCTGTTGAGTAAGGTGATCACTTGTGTGCTACATATTATACCCAAGTAAAAGCAAAGAGTCATTTCAATCTATTTTTTTCATCTTCTGGGAAGGTGTGCTTATCAATGTATTAGTAAGTTTCTTTGGTTTTTGCTCATTCTTTAGATCTTCAAGTTTATTGTATCATTTCATGATTGCTTGATGCTATTCAATTGTCAATAGCATTATCCTCTTTTGATATCAGACATAGCTCTCTTTTGGAGAAGAAGCACATGTTGTGATTGTACTTTCTTCTTGCCAAACGTGATTCTTTTAATGATGTTCTGATTATATGATTAAAAATGTTCCGTGTAGGCTCAATGTCAAGCTTATATGATCTCCTATGTTCAGATACACCAAATTGGAGTTTACAAAGCGATCGAATGTCATATTCCGGTGTGTTGAGACTTAAATGTTTAAATTTCTTGTTTAAAACCCCTTGAACCAACTTTTCAACCTTTTTAGCAATTGAAAACAAACAAGAAACAAAGGCTTATTTAAGGAATTATAAACATATCATCTGATCAGTTCCCAGAAAAATAAAAGGTTAATTAGCGACTAAAGTTACTATATTACCACTATGAAGTGTGTCAAGTTATTACTTAAAAAAAAAGTGTGTTGAGTTATTAAAGCTCCTAAGTTTCTCATAAGAGAGCTAACTTATCAAAAAAAAAAAGTTTCTCATAAGAGAGCTAGAAAACTATTCTCTCGCTGGATGTTTACCAAACTCTGGGTTCCTAGGCTAAAGTGAACTTCATTATATGCACATGTAAATTGATGTCCTATGCCTGAATGCTCATAGGGAAATTATATGTATCAAAATAGGTGATATTCATGCCATATATTTGCTCTGAAATCTGATTTTTTTCCTTTCACTGAATAATTTTTTTCATTCTCTCAAGAATTTCCGGCCAAAAATGCTGGTAAATGCTTGCCTTGTTGTGTGCACTCTCTGTAAAGTACTTCAATTTTGTGACGTTTAAGATTATAGGTATGCAAATCTCAGTATTTAAAGGCACGATACCTCATATGAAATATTGGGAATGAACTGCTTGATAAAGCTCATGTAACGTTGCGTGACTTCATAGACTTATAGTTTTTATTGATCAGGTCCTCAACAAAGGTTGGAGAGTCTTTCACATCAATCCAGCAATATGTTCTGTGCAGATTGTGGATCTCCTGATCCAAAATGGGTGTAAGTTATCATATCAGGTTAAATAGGACATATTTATTTCCTAATTCCTTGTATACGTCTAATCTAGAATGCTTCACTTCTGGTAGCAATCTGAGCTTCAAATCTTGGTCTTCCATGGAGGCCACAGTCACCAATGAGTTTGATCATGATCCCCCACTTTTTCACTCTTAAAAACTAAACCTTTGGTGTTTCTGCCTCACCCCATCAGTTGTTAGACTCCACTTCCCACATGTAAACATAGTAAGTTCTAGGTCAAGCTTCAAAATTAAGTACATCTGGCAAAACCACCACTTTTTTGTGCGTTTCAGCTGGAATATAAACCTGACGCCGAGCTAATGGCTCCCTTGAATGTTCCTAAGTAGGTTATACATGTCATTCGAGAGGAATGGCATGTACTCCATCCCAGTTGTTAAGCACTATCTTCAACATATTTGGCAAATCATAGAAGTGGATGGCTCGGGTAAGAGGTGTGTCTAGTGAAAGGGTTCCCAGGACAGGTGGAATCCTCTGAAAATAAATATAGCTTTTGCTTCACATGTTTTTTTTTCTATTTCATTGCCATTGAATCTTTTATCTTCTTCTTATTGGAAAGGAATCCTCTCTCTCTCTCTGAAGTACTGCTGTTATTGTTATGATTAAAGATGAAATCATTATTGCGTGATCTTATTTCAATGAAACTATCATTCAGCATACAGATCTTATGATTTCTCAATGATTAATGGAGAAGGGAAACTCCTGAGTCTCATGATGTTCATTGAAGTTTATTTTTGGCAAATCAATAGCTCATATTTGCTTGCATCCTAATTATATCTGGTCGATGTCAGATCCTTAAGTCTCGGAGTATTTATTTGTATCAAGTGTTCCGGTGTACATAGAAGCCTTGGTGTGCATATTTCAAAGGTATGGTTCCATGGTACCCAAATATGTTCCTTGACGTAGTCTTCTAAAACAGAATTCCCTAGTTAGAGATCACATAACTTTGCTTTGGCATCATCTGTCCACTTTGAGACTTTTGAATTTTATTGAATATGGATCTTAGTTCATGGAACTAGAGAGAGAGTGTGTGTGTGCGCGCTGATATAGATGTAACAAGCAGGAATCACCATCCAAATAACAGGCTTTATTGCAACTATTGCTGCCATACTCTCTTGCCCCACCCCTCAGATGAAGTCTGGAATTGGATGATCTCATTTCATGTGCAACTGTGTCAGTTCTGTCAATGAAGCTAGACGAATGGACAGATGAACAAGTTGAGGCTTTGGAAATTCTGGGTGGAAATTCTGAAGTTAACAGGAAGTATGAAGCTTGCATTCCAGATAAACTTATGAAACCAAAACCAGAGTCCTCTATTGAGGACCGGTTAATTTTATTAGGTAATGAATTACAGTACTTATCATACTTGTGAATGAAGCATATCCCAATCTAAATCCAAGATGTTCCTGAATACTCAGGAGAAAATATGAGCAGCTAGAATTTCTGAATTCTGATGATTCGATGTCCTGCCCCTTCTCACCATCTCATAAAAGGAGCTCATCAACCCCAAGCAGTTCTTTAAGCACTTACTCTGCCCAAGATAAGAAACAATATGAGAAACAAACAACTAGAAATCGTATTGGCCAGGCATTTTGCAGCAACTGGGGAAGAAGAGACAATGAGTACAAGGCCTCTAAGAAGAGCAACTTATTGGTAACGACTTCTTTATTTGGTTAATGCATTTCTTTTGAGGTACTTGGTGATTGGATGAACTTGTCTTTGCATCTGGCTGTGGAAATATAATATGCGACTGGAAATTTCATTTTCTACTCATTCTTATGGTTGGAGAATTCTGGATTGATTTTTTCTAAACCCCAAAACACTCCTTTGAAGAGATACGACAATTCCCATATTTCTGAGATATATTTTGAATTGATCCCGGGTACATGCAAAAACACATAAATTTGTGGTTTTCTTTGCAATGAGAATGGACAAACATTTAGGCCCTTCAGAAAATTTGTGAATAGAAAGTTCTAGCATTCAAAGGCATCTGGAGTTACACATACACGGATCTGAGTAATAATGATATTAAAACTTTATATTCTCTCCATGATATAAGTTTTCATTCGTTCTTGTCTACCTTAGAAAGTGAAATGGGAACCATAAGTTATTTTATATTAAACAACTTGATTGAAAGAAAAGGCATTAAAATATGTTATCCAAATTCAAATTTTGGCTTGATATGGGTACTGAATCTTATTTCTTTAAATGTACTCTTTATAGGTAGGCATGGTTGAATTCATTGGATTGATAAAGGTCAATGTGGTTAGAGGCACCAATCTAGCCATCCGGGATGTCATGACTAGTGACCCCTATGTCATCCTTGCGCTTGGACATCAAGTGAGCGTTTCTCCTCGACATTTTTACTATTTTCTTTCCCTAAGAAATAGATACCTCTGTGTTTATAATATAACACCTCCAAATATATTTATTGCAGTCAGTAAAGACACGTGTCATCAAGAGTAACCTGAATCCAGTGTGGAATGAAAGCCTGATGCTGTCAATTCCAGAAAACATTCCTCCTCTAAAAGTGGTATGTTGAATTTTATGGTGTGAAATCATTTAAAAAATAGCATATGAACAAAAATTGGACCATCCCATGGGGACCATTCTTATGCAAATATTGGTCACAGTTTTTGGCTGTCATCTATTGCCAAAGACACATGAAATGATCCTTTCCTGGATAGAACATGTGTTACTTATTCCATCTGCATGCTTGTCTTGGGAGGCAATTAGATAGGATAAGAGCTTCTTATTTCATTCAATATAAGTGAACCTTTTAGGCATGATAATCTTTTCTTAGGGCCTTTCTTGCTAGAGAAACATGACTCCGCGAATTGGCTCCCTTAATTGCCAAGACAGAATCTCCTTAGAAATCCAGAGGCCAAGAAAATGGATTTCTTGCCAAGACAGAACCTCCTTAGTAAAAGAAATCTTTAACACATTCTAAGATGAATTTCGTAGTACAGTTTACCACCCCCTCCTCACCCAACAAGTCGCTCCTATGTCTCTAGCAACCAAAATCAAATATGAGATGTTTATTTTGTTCTCATCATGCTTCTCTTTTTTTTTTTGGGGGTTGGTGGGTGGGGGGGGTGGGGGGGGGGGATTACTTGCACGGTGACACTGGCATGAAATGTAAAACCTCCAGCTTTTGTTAATGCCTTTTTTTTTCTTTTGAATGATTTTATTCAGCTTGTCTATGACAAAGATACATTCAAGAATGATGATTTCATGGGTGAGGCCGAAATTGACATTCAACCCCTCGTTGTTGCTGCCAAAGCCTATGAGAACTCCATGATCAATGAGTCGATGCATCTTGGGAAGTGGTTGGCAAGCAAGGATAACACCCTGGTAAAAGATAGTGTCATCAACCTAGAAGATGGGAGGGTCAGACAGGAAATCAGTCTGAGACTGCAGAAGGTTGAGAGAGGCGTGCTGGAGATTGAGCTTGAGTGTGTTCCTCTCACTCAATAGCAGGCATAATTAGAAGTTAATGAATACACCATAGCCCAGTCAAGTTTATCCTCATATGTTTTAAGGGCAAAACATCGATTCTTCTCAATACACAAATTCTAACCAATTCCTCTTAACTACCAAGCTGAAAGCCCGAAAAGGTGATTCATAT
Organism: Cyclocarya paliurus; assembly: GCA_029856935.1. Classification (NCBI taxonomy): domain Eukaryota; kingdom Viridiplantae; phylum Streptophyta; class Magnoliopsida; order Fagales; family Juglandaceae; genus Cyclocarya; species Cyclocarya paliurus. The sequence goes on along the minus strand of CM056958.1, from coordinate 25,960,570 downwards.
GGCATGTAAACATATAGGGCTGTGCAACTATTTTTCAAAAAGATTTGGAGATTATGCATAAAGCTCTACCTTCCCACTTCAGTTTTGTCATTCTCAGCAGAGACTGTATTTCGATATTATCCAGTCGACTTGAATCGATATGCAGCTGTGATGTCCGAGAATCCTTTAAATGGGAGATACATGTATTTCATTCTTGTAACCAGGTTCTGAAGTAGGATTTCACTAGGCAGTCAGACTTGAGATTGTCTTAAAAATCAATGAGACAGATATGTTAGTGTCAGAATTATGATGAATATATTCCACTATTGGGGGGATAGAGCATTCAAATCAACGTAACAAAAAGTAAAGCAATCCAGGATCTGTAGCCCTCCATAATCATGGATTAACTTATATCTAAGGTCATGATTGGCTCCATATCAATGCCTCAAGCCAGGGCATTTTTCCTACAGCTTTACCTAATGGAACATGACTAAACTTCGAATTTGGAATGGAAAAAGCTCTGATGCTCTTCAGTGCTTTTGTCAATGTCTTGTGCCATGCACCCGGGAGACTAGGTATCAACTTTCAGTTTCTGCAACTCTACGAAAACATTAAATTCAGAAAACCGTCGCAGCTTGAGAAAAAATGATAAATACGCAAAGAATTATGTTATATACAAATTCATGATATACAAATCTCGTACAAGTTCTTTAAAAAAAAGTATAACCTATTGTAAAAAAAGCAGGACTCGATTATAAAAATGTAAATTCATTTAAATGGATTTTTTTTTTAAAGGATATACTCAGAAATTACACAAATCAATTTCTATACAGAAAACAAGCAAACAAATAAACAGAAAGAACAAAGATAAAGAATAATCTATGCTAACAATGAATCCTTGGGAAACCATTGCAACAAGCTTAGACCAGAATTATGAGGATGTCTTAAATAAAGGTTGCATTTTTGCTTTAGAAGAAGATGGGGTGACAAACAACCAACGAATCTTTGGGGTTAGGTTTCAGTTGTGGAAGTTTTATAACTGCAATAATGTGAATCTCAACCGTAGGTAAAAAAAAGTTATTTTTATTTTTTAAGATTTTATTAACATTCTCTGACTCATCTAACTTAGATTTAAAAATATATGACAGACAAAATAATTTAAATTTTAACAGCGTATTTAATTTGTATTAAAGGAGAAACAGTGGGTTGTTGGGCCACCCCTCACATATTTTTATTATTTTCAATAAATTAATAACACTAAAGTTGTTACCTTTGAAGCTACGTCTATTCTCTTTCGTCTCCAAAAAGCAGCTCCCTTTTTGAATTCAACTCCTCTCCTCTTCTCCCTTCCTCCGCGACTACAGACGCCCCCGACGTAATCGCCCACCTTCAGCGCCAGTTTCGTCGGATTATCTCGATCATCTCACTGCCTTCCGATCGTTGTTTCAACGGTGCAGATCCACCCTCCCCCGCCCGTATTCTTCTTCGCCCAAGTTTGTTCCCCGGGAAGCCTTCATTTTTCTGGTTTCGGACCTAATTTCAACCATCCAAACGTCTCCTTGATTTCGTAACCCTAGGGAGAACCTTCCCCAGAAAATAAATTTCAAGAAAAAAGCCAATTTTTGGTTAAATTTGTTACGTTTCTCGATGGCGGAATCTAAGAATCACGCGGAATTCTCGGTCAAATCCAAATCCTCATCGTTCTTCAATCGCTCCCTTACCTTGAGCAACCCGACCTCCACTGTTTCCCCTCAGAAACCCTACCTCCAGGCTCTGAGTCTTGACCGGAGCGGCTCGGGTTCGTTCCTGAAACTCTACAATTCCATCGAATCGGTCCGGTCGCCGGCAATGCCATCAAAGGTAAGGTCAAGCAGCTCCGCAGTTTCTTTGAATCCTCGGCAAACGGCGAGGAATCACAGCCCCAATCGCAACCCGCAATCCCAACTGCTGCCCAGCAAGCTCAAACCCGCAACAAAATCGATCGGTGCGGTGCCCGGTAGCTCCGCGATTCGTTTACCGGGCACTGAGGACCGAATCGTTGTGTACTTCACGAGCTTACGCGGAGTTCGGAGGACCTACGAGGACTGCTATGCGGTGAGGATGATATTACGGGGGTTTCGGGTGTGGGTCGATGAGCGGGACGTATCCATGGACTCGGCATATCGAAAAGAGTTGCAGAGTGTGTTGGGAGAGAAGAATTGACCTTGCACAGGTGTTTGTGAGAGGGAATTGCTTGGGAGGCGCCGAGGTGATCAAGCAGCTCTTCGAAGTTG